>CATNEM010000149.1:1852500-2157500 GCA_950096795.1 Macrostomum cliftonense
ACGCATCATACTTTATCAGAAAATTGTGCGCCTTAAAAAATTTGTTTTAGGAGAAGCTCAAACCGCTAAAGAAAAACAGACTAAAATAAATCAATAAATCTAAATAAATCTAAAATCTTTTTTTGGTTTCGAAAAGAAACCTCCTTGTGACCCTCTGATTCTGACCGCTCACGAAGGTCGCACACGTGACGCTTTGTGTAACCGTCAATTTGAACGACCGTTTTAGAGACGAAAAATTGAGCGTCTCTACCTTGTCAGCTCTCTACGTTTCTTTTACCTCTTGTCAATGGATGATTCAGAACGAATCGCATGATTTTAATTTCAACTAGAGCTCGTTTAAGACCAGGCAACTGACCTTTGTATGCTCTCAAAAGACAAAATACTCGTAGCTATTAAGCAAATGCCACGCAAGACCAGTAGGCAGTACAGCACGATAGCACATGTTTTTGTTTTCGAGCTGTAAAATCATTAGTAAATAAAGCTTTGACTCAGCCAAACTACTAACTGCTCTATAATTGATCAGCTCAGCCACTCGCAGCTCGTTGTGACACCAACTCCTCCGCCGTCAAGACTACAGCAGTGATATCTGCTGCCTTGGAACAAGCAACTTATTAGCATAGCTTGGAATGCGATGGCCAATTTCAGCCGTTCCCAAGATCCACTGCCTCTGTAGCCGCCCTAGAACGCTGACAAAAGCAAGTTTCGATGGGACGGAGGCAGGGTGGTGATCCACAGCAGGTGGTCCTTTGAGACAGTCAACCCAAAGAGTGAATCGCCTACAAATACGAGCTAGAAGGCTTTTTTGCTTGCACAGAAGCCGCTCCGAGAAAGCCTGAGGCGATAATTTATTTCCTGTGAGCATCGAAGCAACTTGCGAACTGTTTGCAATGGCCTATAGAAGCTTTGTGCTAGCGGTCGCTGTCTGCTTGTTTCTGGCTGCTTCTGGGAGCAGTGCAGATGAGTACAAGGGTTGCTAAATTTAGTTTAAGGTGGTTTAAAGCTCTCGATTCGCATTGAAATATTACAAAAAATTCCCAGAGCTGATAACAAGGTACTTCTGCGAGGGTGAACATGTATCAATCAGCTGTCCACCTGGATCCGGAATACAAATATTGGAAGGATTCTATGGACGAGTCAATACAAACTACTGCGAGGAAAAGGGCCGTCGGATTATGTCGCTCGGTTGCAGGAGCAGTCTGGCTCAGGGAATTATTGAGAAAATATGCAACAGCAGGCGCACATGCAGTTTTGTTGGCTCGAACTCCGTTTTCGGGGACCCGTGCCGTGGAACATACAAGCATACAAAAGTGACTTATCGCTGCAATCCGAAAGGTAGGAAACATTGTTTGAGTATTAGTCCCATTAAAAAGTGATGACCCATATACATGTATTGCGCAATGATTTATTGCATTTCAGAGGTGATAACGAAGCACGCGCCCTGCGAACACGAGAACTGTCCATCAGCTGTCCAGCTGGTTACCTCATCCAGGTAGTCAGGGGATTCTATGGCCGAACCTCCGACAAGTACTGCGCTCGAGGACCTCGATCGGCGTACAATTGCAGCAATTGCAGTCGAGCTCAAGGCATCATCGAATCGAAGTGCAACAATAGGAATTCGTGCAGTGTTGAGAGCTCGAACTCTGTGTTTGGAGACCCCTGTGTCGGCAAATTCAAGTACGCGACTGTGGAATATCAATGAAAGGTATATCTAATTCACAATGACATTAATGTTGTGATGTAGAAACTTTAGTATTCTTTAGTATGGCGCCTAATTAAATAACTGGTGATGGTTTTGTTTTTTATCATTTTTAATGAAATGAAGTGTCAATTAATTTAATTTAATGATTGGTAATAGCCTAAAGTATTTTTATTAACTAAGCACTCATTTAAATGTATTGATTTTTGCTCATTACCTATCGGCCCAATGGATAAATAAACCATCTATATAAAACAAGTCACTATTACTTGTTAAAGGCTAAGTTCATTTCGCTTTTCATTTCAGTTTGAAGGGATAACAGCATGCGGCAGTAACATTTTATACTC
Organism: Macrostomum cliftonense; assembly: GCA_950096795.1. Lineage (NCBI taxonomy): Eukaryota > Metazoa > Platyhelminthes > Macrostomidae > Macrostomum > Macrostomum cliftonense. The sequence continues at coordinate 1,854,544 of CATNEM010000149.1, forward strand.
AGCGAGTCTAGGACAGAAGGGGAAGAATTTAGAGATAAATCAGGACAAAGGAGATAATAAAAGGGGTCGGGTAGAGGAGACAGGCATGGGGTAGAGACGAGACAGCCGTAAGATATCGCCGCAATGCAAAATGCAAATTATTAAGGCGATGACCCAAATGTATAGCGCAACGGTTTACTGCATTGCAGAGTTGCAAACAAAGCACGCCTGTGAGCACCAAACTCTGTCCGTCAGCTGTCCACGTGGTTACGTCATCCACATAGTCATGGGGTTCTATGGCCGAACCTCTGACGAGTACTGCGCTCGAGGACCTCGAAAGACGTACAATTGCAGCAGCGATCGGGCTCAATGAATTTTTTAATCCAGGTGCAACAAAAAGCAGTCGTGAGGTGTGAAAAGCTCGAACTCGGTTTTTGGAGACCCCAGCTATGGGACGTTTAGGTACACCACTGTGGATTATCGCTGTGCAAGACAATGAAATGAAAGGTATCTAAATTGCTTATTATAGTGCTATGAACTTAAAAAATAGATCATGAAAAGCACACCGAGAATTTGTGATAAACGACATTTAAGCCTGTTGCATCATCAAAAGAATCGGCTAGTTAATTGCGCAACTCAGAGTGCGTAATGCATGATTGCATAGCAAACTGGCTACTATCAGTAGCTAGAATGAAAAATACTAGGCAAAATATGACACTGAATAATATAAATTCTGATAGTTTTGATTTTATTTATAATTAAGCTTAAAATTTTCTCGAGAAGTTTTTGTTTGGATTCGTTTCTGTTCACATAAAAAAATTTGAAACGCAGAAATGCTTTAAAGAATTATACGCAAATTTCATTGGGCATTCAAAATTAGATTGTTCATTTCCTTATTACTGATTGGCTGTTAAATTTTTTTCTTGCCAAAAATTGCATGTTGGGCTACCTGCATAGTGGTAGCGTTTTGAATTCTCTCATTCACCATCGGTCTACGTAATCAAAATTAAAAAAATCGAATTCTTATAAAATAACTTGGGTTGAGTTGGTCATTTCATAGTGCGTTGCTCTTGCTTATGAAAAAATTAACAATTTTTTAAAAACGAGTCAAATCGAATTTAGAATGCACAAGTGCGATCTTAAATTTGCTGTTCAATTGTATTTTCTTTATTTATTTATCAGTTCAAATAATTATAACGATAATATGACATTTTTGTGCATAAATTATCTTTGAAAAACCGCCACCTTCATAAGAACTCAATAATGCTCGAATCATTAGCGGGGCCATTATCAGTTTTTCAGCTTCAGAGTAAAATAATTTACTGGTGCTTTCGTAGCAATAAAACAAATTTAGCATGTTTAATCGAAAGTTACATGTCGGGTTCCCAAATATCATCACCTCGCGGAATGCATCGATACTCCACAGTGGTGTACTTAAACGTCCCGTAGCAGGGGTCTCCGAACAACCTGTTCGAGCTCTCAACACTGCAGAACTGTCTGTTGTTGCACTCGGACGAGATGATTCCATTGGCGCGCTGGCTGCTGCACTTGAACGTCTTTCGAGGTCCTCGAGCGCAGTATCTGTCAGATTTTCGGCCATAGAACCCCCTGACTACCTGGATGACGTAACCAGCTGGACAGCTGATTAACAAGGTGTCGTGCTCGCAGGCGAGACTCTTTCGTACCTCTGAAATGCGGTGAATTATTGGCATAATTTCGGTAGCGGTTTCAGTATGGATAGAAGAATAGCGACTGGCTTTGTAGGTTGATGCAGCTATGCAGGCATTTGATTGTTACCCTCATAGAAACAATCAGGGGGGCGAGTGGCTCAGCGGTCTAGCGCGTCTGCCTTGTGTGCCACTGGTCCAGGTTCGACCCCGCGTTGTTGGTTGGCTATTTTCCCTAGCGCGGTTTCGTGTGCAGGGTCACATTAATTTGGGGCCTTGTGCACGAATTGGTTGGGCTATGGGCCAGTTGTGCAATTTGCGCCCATGAGGGCAACCCCCAAGGCATAGAGTGTACATTCCTGGAATTACCGCTTGTACACCCTACGTGAGTGCATGACTGGGTGCTATACTGGAATTCCTTTGCGCACCGTGTGTGTGTATGTCTATGCCTGCATACCGTATTTAGTGTGACTGAACGCGCTTCAGGAGTCAGCGCAATGGACAGTCATGCCCAGTCGCTGGTTGTGGGACGATGTCGCTTTAAGCGTCAAGGTGCCCACAGCTCTACTGCAGATTTAGTTCATGGAAACAATCACTTTTCTGCATGTTATTCATTAGTGAAGAGTTAGGTTCTAACTTTGTTCATGATTCGATCTACATGTAGACCGCAGCTTTTCTTTCTTTCAAGGTCTCTTTATTCATTAATTTTTGCTTTTGCAGTTGCTTTCAACAAATTGTTTACGGTGCGCTGGCGAAATTGTATGAGAAAATGTCTGAATTAAATTGACTGCTACTATGGCCCAGAGGAGCGACTTGGTGGTAGGGCGTACGCCTTTTAACCGAGTGGTCGCAGGTTCGAGACCCAACATGTGGGAGAAAATTTGTTCCCTTAAGCAGGACAGTTAATACCGCGCATTGCTTCAGTCCCCCCAGCTAAGATAGGGTACCTTATCCTTGAGCTGGGAAAACTTAGGATGCTTGTAGCGAAATCTAGGAATACTACTAAAGCCGTGCTTAGAAGTTCCTATGTAACGAAGACTTCGCAAATAAGTCGGTTTTTCCTCATTTCTTTTTAGCGCACAGCTTTGAGTTGCTTCAATCGTCTTTGATTTCTTACTTAAACGCCTGAATCATGAAATTTAATTAAATTAAATTAGACTGCTAAAGCAAATTCTGGTACTAAATACTCACCTCTGCGGCATCGATAGTCCACAGTGGTGTACTTGAATGTCCCGTAGCAGGGGTCTCCGAACAACCTGTTCGAGCTCTCAACACTGCACGACTGCTTGTTGTTGCACTTGGATTCGATGATGCCTTGAGCTCGACTGCTGCTGCAACTGTATGTCTTTCGAGGTCCTCGATCGCAGTACTCGTCAGAAGTTCGGCCATAGAACCCCCTGACTACCTGGATGACGTGACCAGCTGGACAGCTGATTGATAGGGTGTTGCGCTCGCAGGCGTGCCTCCTCCGCACTCCTACAAGGGAAGATTACATTTTTAACAATCTTCAGTGGCTTCCTCAAACCATGTTGGGAATCGTTGACTCTAAACTACGGCCGCATTCGAATATATTGTATGTTTGATCATTTCTATAAGTTTCTTATCCAGCATAAACTTTGCTCTTAGCTGGCACGAACCCTACAAAAGCTGTTTATGGAATCTTCTGGATAAAAAAAGCTTAGCAGGGACGTTTTTCTCAGAAATTACATTAGGCACAAGGCCTTGATTTGGTTAAAAACGCTAAAATTCTTTTCTACATGTCAGTATCTTGTCCGAACTTCAAGCGTACTCAATAATTACAACGGCATAGAGAACTGAAACGCTGGCTCTGATTTCTCACCTTCTCTGCGGCATCGATAGTCCACAGTGGTGTACTTGAACGTCCCGGAGCAGGGGTCCCCGAACACCGAGTTCGAGCTCTTCACACTGCACGACTGCTTGTTGTTGCACTTGGACTCGATGATTCCTTGAGCTCGACTGCTGCTGCAACTGTACGTCTTTGGAGGTCCTCGAGCGCAGTACATGTCAGAGGTTCGGCCATAGAATCCCCTGACTATCTGGATGACGTAACCAGCTGGACAACTGATTGACAGGAAGCTGCGCTCGCAAGCGTGCTGTCTCCGCACCTCTGAAATGTATCGAAATGTCGAAATACAAATTTTCGAAATTCAGAGTGCGCTCGTAACTGAAAGGCTGAACTGAAAGCCACAGAACTAGGAAAAATCGGTGTGGCAGGGGGATATCTGTTGGTAAAATAAATTACTCAGCAAACTCACCTGTACAGTTTACTAGCCCTACAGCCAAGACTGCAAGGCAAATCAGCTTAGTTGTTGTAGTCATGTGTGCGAGCTGTTGTTCTGTGAGAGCGATCGACCTTGATGAGCAGGTAAATGGATGTCTTTTTGGCTCTTCGGTAATCGTATTTATACAAATTTGGAGGATTTGTTGGTTCAACAAGCAACGTGCCAACTTTGCTCTGCCACGTTGCTTGGCTGAATGTATAGAAAGTGAAGATTCTTTCGCACGCATTTATTGTCTAATTAGTTGGAGTTAGCTGCGCTTTGGTGTTACGTAACAATTTAGAAAAACGGCTTTTCCGTCGATGGACGAATTAGTCAGATTTTTATAGGCAGAAACGCCAACAACAAAATTTTAACGTTGAAGCAATTGAAACCATTTCCCCCAATGAATAAACCGTACTTTTATTCGACGAAAAAGTTTATGATACTGGTGATCCAATATCAAAGTCACCCTGTTGTCACTAAAAAAACTGTCAAATATTAGCCTCATCTTACATTTATGTAAAAGTTCAACCTTATTTTGCTTGACTCACTGTTCGAAGTTACCACCCTGATGTCACAGTCACTTTGGAGAGTACACTCTGATATCAAAGCTACTTTTGGAAAGTATCACTCTATTTTCACAGCTACATTGGAAAGTATCACTCTGATATCACAGCTACTTTTGGAAAGTATCACTCTATTTTCACAGCTACATTGGAAAGTATCACTCTGATATCACAGCTACTTTTGGAAAGTATCACTCTATTTTCACAGCTACATTGGAAAGTATCACTCTAATGTCTGATATCACAGTTGCTTTAGAAAGTATCACTCCGATATCACAGCTACTTTGCAAACTATCACTCTGATATCACAATTACATTGGAAAGTATCACTCTGATATCACAGTTAATTTTGAAAGTATCACTCTAATATCACAGCTACTTTAGAAATTATTACTCTATTTTCACAGCTAAATTGGAAAGTATCACTCTAATGTCTGATATCACAGTTGCTTTAGAAAGTATCACTCTGATATCACAGTTAATTTTGAAAGTATCACTCTAATATCACAGCTACATTGGAAAAGTATCACTCTAATATCTGATATCACAGTTGCTTTAGAAAGTATCACTCCGATATCACAGCTAGTTTGGAAACTATCACTGTGATATCGTACTTATGGAACGTATCAGTCTTATATCACAGTTAATTTTGAAAGTATCACTCTAATATCACAGCTACTTTGGTAACTATCAGATACTATCACTTCTTTTGGTATTTAAGTTGTGGGACGATTGGTAAAATTTTCCTGTCATCTTGCATAATTTTTTCTTCGTATAGAATGCAAGATAATAAAGCTACGTAAAATCTGTCAACCAAAGCGCAAGCTAGCAGGGGTACAAGATCATCAGTTGCGATCAAATTTTAGAAACAACCTGCATTTAATTAGGTTAATAACAGTTTTTTTAATTTTCATTCAAGCAATAAAAACGTTAATTATTGCTGCATTTTCGCAGACACCTGTCAGCTCGGTCGAGCAAATTTGGCACGTTGTTGAAATCTTTACTAATAGGTCACGCCAGTTAATGCTTTATTAAATCGTTAAGCTCGCTTATTGTGATAGCTCGTCATATATTTGTTCTAATTGTTTACAATTAACTACCTAATTACCTTATTGGTCATAATTAATAGACGTAGCAGCTTTCCAAAACAAAGAATTTGTCAAATTAATTCTCTATTTAATTGCCTACCAACTTATTTGGAACAATCTTGACACATCCTTCATTGACATGATCTTTGTGTCTTAAAGGCAAAACCGAACCACCTGCTGCTAATCACCCTTGCCTCCATCCCATCGAAACTTGCTTCTGTCAGCTTTTCGGGTCGGCTACGTAGGAGGAGATCATGTTGGGGACCGCTGATATTGGCCATTCTGGAGAATTAATATCTGTTGGGGTGTTTTCACAATCCTTAAATTTCCCAACCCCTAACACCTGGGCTTTCACAGTCCCTAAACTTTATATTCCCTAAATTTCACATCCCCCTAAATACACGAAACATTTCTCTAGTTATTTGGCAGTTATGAAATAAATCAACGGTAGGAAATCTCAAGGACACCTTAAGTAGAGGGACGGGATACTTCGTTTCTTGGAAAGTTCTTGGAGTCTAATTTTCGCGAAAAAATACACTACAGAGATAGGAAATTTGCAGATTTTCGACATAAAATTAAAGATTGCGCTCGATTAGAAGCAGATGCAAATCTCATTGATCGTCCTATAATTTCTATTGATGTTGATTCACTTACGTCAAAACCTACTAAATGACAAATCGCCAATCCAGAGAGAATCGGACATTGACATGTGATTGCACCAGCAAAATTATCCAAAATACTGATTGATAGAAACGTTATTTGAATAAAGCAGACTTTGTTAGAAGAGGATCAGAACCTGCCCAGGTGGTGAAATATTATTTTATTGAAATTATTATTTTCGACAAATGCTTTTGCAATTTAAAGATGGATTTTTCACAAATTAAGATGCACATAGTTCGATAGACCTATACGTATCTGGCTCACTTTTAAGCAATTTTTAGCAGTTTTAAGCCTTACTTTCAGAAAGTAGGGTGCTGCTGTCATGTACATTATATTTAATTCAGGCCTTTCAGATGTTAGTTAAATATGTGTTGATGTCCCGGTACCTCCAGAGCCCCATCGTTCAATTTAATCGTCAATTAACATTAACGATTTAACGAGTTAACATTTCTGTGCTCACTTAAGAAACTGTTGAATATAGAAACTGTTGAACACATAAATAAATTTTCGAATTTGCAACGCCAAGGAAATTTGCATATATTTCTTGGAAGTGTCTCAGGTTGACTTGATTGTTAATCTAATAAAAAATTATTTTAGGTCTTCGACGCACCCACCGATTTACCAAAAAAGCTTCTGAAGGTTTCAGCTAATTTTTTAAAAGCATTAACATCAAAATGGCATCGATAATCCACAGTGGTGTACTTGAACGTCCCGTAGCAGGGGTCTCCGAACACCGAGTTCGAGCTCTCAACGCTGCACGACTGCTTGTTGTTGCACTTGGATTCGATGATTCCTTGAGCCCGGCTGCTGCTGCAACTGTACGCTGATCGAGGTCCTCGAGCGCAGTACTCGTCAGAGGTTCGGCCGTAGAACCCCCTGACTACCTGGATGACGTAACCAGCTGGACAGCTGATGAACAGGGTCTCGTCCTCGCAGGCGTGCTTGGTTAGCAGCTCTAGAATGTTTCAAGTTTCGGACATTGTGCAAACTGCTTTCGCTTATGAGAGCAGTAATCGACCTAGGCTTGCAAGTCAACAGTCCTGTCACTCACCTGCACTGCTCCCAGAAGCAGCCAGAAACAGGCAGACAGCGATCGCCAACACAAAGCTTCGGAATGCCATGGAAGACAGCTCGCGAGTTGTTTTGATGCTAACGGGAAACAAAGTATCACCTCCGGCTTCCTTGGAGCGGCTTCTGTGCAGCCGAAAGAGCAGTCTATTTGTAGCCGATTCGCTATTTGGGGTTGATTGTCCAGCCCGTTTGTGCACGCGAGCTACATTCAAAATTAATTTAAAATCTTTAAAAGGTAAATTTTCGAGGAAAAAAACCAGCTTTTCCCAGTTTTAGACTGGCTTGTTCAAAAGAGCGAGTTGCACTGACATATGACTGAAGTCTGAAGTGTTTCCTATTGATTTCAGGAGTTTTTTTTAGCATTAAGTGTGAAGTTTGGCGCGCGTTCAAGCTTCTATATTTAGTTATAAGTAGCAGACATAACTCATAGTGTATTCGGGCATGGCTTCAGCAAATTAAATATCCTCCACGCTCTTAGCTCGGCGCTTTATGCGTCTTCAAACGCCAATAAGTGTTTTGTTAGTTGGAATCGATAAACCTGAGCAGAACAGAGCTGAGCAGAGAGAGAGAGAGAGCTGACACGTGAATTCCTGCTGACGAAGTCAAAAGTTTTCAAGGTTCTTTTGCTGTTGCTGTCCAGACATTACGCAGAAAGAAAGCAAGTTCCCATGTCCCTGACAACGAATACCTTCCCAGTGCTGAATTCTGTGTTCGGCCAGTGAATTGCTAAGCCTAAAAGTGCTGCTGCTTGTATGCTATTCAAAGAATCAGTTTTTTGCTGGACCTGCTGCAGTAGGGTCGGCAATCACGAAGCAAGCAGATCGAGTCTCTTTGATTTTGCAATTTCTTGCGTTCGCTTTGCTAGCAGTCACTGAATAAATGATTGACTGACTGACTGAGACACTGAGTGAGACTGAGACACTGGGTGAGACACTGGGTGAGACTGAGACACTGAGTGAGACACTGGGTGAGACTGAGACACTGGGTGAGACTGAGACACTGGGTGAGACTGAGACACTGGGTGAGACTGAGACACTGGGTGAGACTGAGACACTGGGTGAGACTGAGACACTGGGTGAGACTGAGACACTGGGTGAGACTGAGACACTGGGTGAGACTGAGACACTGGCTGAGACACTGGGTGAGACACTGGGTGAGACTGAGACACTGGGTGAGACTGAGACACTGGGTGAGACTGAGACACTGGGTGAGACTGAGACACTGGGTGAGACTGAGACACTGGGTGAGACTGAGACACTGGGTGAGACTGAGACACTTGGTGAGACACTGGGAAAGACTGAGACACTGGGTGAGACTGAGACACTGAGTGAGACTGAGGCACTGAGTGAGACTGAGGCACTGAGTGAGACTGAGACACTGAGTGAGACTGAGGCACTGGATGAGACTGAGACACTGAGTGAGACTGAGACACTGGGTGGGACACTGGGTGAGACTGAGACACTGAGTGAGACTGAGGCACTGGATGAGACTGAGACACTGGGTGGGACACTGGGTGAGACTGAGACACTGAGTGAGACTGAGGCACTGGATGAGACTGAGACACTAGGTGAGACACTGGGTGAGACTGAGACACTGGGTGAGACACTGGGTGGGACACAATTATCTTTAGACTAATTATTTTGCCGAACATTATTAAGCAGAATATGATTCTCTATTGGAATACTGATTTTTCGAAAGAGATTCCTTCTAAAACTAATCCAGCAACTGTCTCAAGTGGAAAACTTTGTACTTAGGTTTAATCACCACTGAAGCATGTCACTGTCTTGGTGAAGACGGAGTGCTTGTGTCAAAGACACTGAGTGCACTGAGTGAGACTGACACACTGGGTGAGACACTGGGTGAGACTGAGACACTGGGTGAGACACTGGGTGAGACTGAGACACTGGGTGAGACACTGGGTGGGACACTGGGTAAGACTGAGACAGCAGATGAGACTGAGACACTAGGTGAGACACTGGGAAAGACTGAGACACTGGGTGAGACTGAGACACTGAGTGGGACGCTGGGTAAGACTGAGACACTAAGTGAGACTGAGACACTATGTGAGACACTGAGTGGGACGCTGGGTAAGACTGAGACACTGAGTGAGACTGAGACACTATGTGAGACACAGATTTAGACACTGAGTTAAACTGCGACACAGAGTGAGACACTGGGTAAGACTGAGACACTGGGTAAGACTGAGGCACTGAGTGAAACTGAGACAAAGATTTTTTAACAGCTACTGACTGAATTCTCTCTTCCAGAGTAATCCTTTAGTTGAAAAAGTTATTTTCCAACTAACTGCGTATTGTTTTTGCACTTCTAGAAGGCAGTAAAAGTCCTGCTGTATTATGCGTACATGGGGTGCCTTTATACTAGGTTCCGAGTTTCCTCAACATGGCAGCTCCCTTAGGTTGGTTATAAGTTCGTGTACTGACGGATTTTTGCTGCATTGGCAGGTCAGGCTTTAGCAGGCTGGTATCAAAGTGTAAGTACCCTGTGCTTAACCGGCTCCAACATATTCGAGTGATTAGTATGATAACTGAGTCTTTGTTTTTTGGCATTTGGTCCTGCCAAGGGGTTAAAAATGGTCTGAAGGTGGAAGCTTTAGAGTACATTTTTAACTATCTGCTGCAAAATAATTTATCAATAAAACTTAAAAATGCTTCTTTTGTGTGTCAAGTTTACTACGGCCAGTTATCGAGGCCCTCTTAGCAGCTTTGAGCTGATTTTAAATATCAAAGCCCAAGGCAATAAATAATGTCTGTTATTAATAAAGTCTCTTTAAAAATTAAAACATTTTTACAGAATCAAAAAATGTCTGGGCCAGTGCATTTGTTAGGAAAAAAATTTAAAAAAGTATAAGTAAAAGTAAAAAGTAAAGAGAGCAAAGTCTACTGAGTGAAGACAGAGATAAGATCAATGCAGGATCCGGTTTTTACTGGACAATTGACAAAATTCTCAACAAGATCCTTAAGAAACCAGCCAGAGCCTGCTTTTCAGTCAGTTCAGACAGAAGTGGCCGCTTCAAGCACACGGGGCTCAATACATGCGATCTTGTCTGCTCAAGTTACCGCCCTTAACTCACAGGGAAGAGTCGCATCCTCTGAAAATACTGCCGTTGACAGCAAAATTATTCAAGTATTGAAATCGCTTCTAAGTAAGGTACTCGACGCCTTGAGCTAACGAGAAGTCTCCGTCTCCCCGTGTCGGAAGACGTGGCGCCATATCAGCAAGAGGCGCAGGTGCTATGCGAGCCGCCAAGTGATCCCCAACGCGACTTCGAGTTGCAGCTGTTAGGTGTTGATCTGCCAATCTCATGACAAACCTCGCCGCCAGTCTCTATATGTACGGGCACGATTTCTGCAGATTTTCAACACAAGGAAACCTCCTTCAAGCTTTGTTTCACTTGATCCTGAAGCTTTGACGAAATGCAAATTCTACACTTTGCCACAGCTTTCAACTTCCTCGCGGCCCTAAGCTGCGTTGCTCCAGTTCAGGGATACTATGGTAAGTAGCTATCTCTAAATGTATTGAGGCCAAAAGCTAGACAATCCACGCCCATTCATCTAATAGTAAATTATCAGATCAATATCAGCTAAAGGCCAGCTTACTTACCCTTGGATACTGGGTCGTTGAAGCCTGAGCTGCCATCTAGCTTGCAATGGCCTATCAGTACAGGATATTATACCGTAGGGGAGCTGTCATTTTGAGGTTCTTGAGGTTCTTGGTCTCAAGACCTAGTATTGAGGCACCAAATAGCAGTATTAGTTCTGAGTTCTAGGAAACTCAGAACCTAGTATTGAGGCACCAAATGTAATGCAGTAAGACTTTAACTGCCTTCTTGCAGAAGTGCATACAAAGCGAGTCTGTGGGCACCAGACCCTGTCCATCAGCTGCCCTGCTGGCTACGGCATCCAAGTGATTCACGGATTCTATGGCAGAAGCTCTGCCCAGTACTGCACTGGAGGCCCCATACACACGCTTCAGTGCAGCAGCAGTCGAGCTCACGACATTATTGCATCCATGTGCAACAACAAGCAGTCGTGCAGCATTGAGAGCTCGAACTCGGTGTTCGGGGACCCCTGCTACGGAACTTTCAAGTACACCACTGTGGAATATCGATGCCGTCTTGTAGGTGAGAATTAAGTACAAAAATTTTCGTTGGCATCCGATTCTTATCGATTCGATTGGCATTTCGGTATGCTTAAGCAATGGAGAGATAGTGCACTTGCAAGCCGTGCTTCTATCACATTGTCATATGGTCTAGCCAACAAGAGAGACGAAATAATGATGATTTAATATAGACAAAACGAAATTAGCGTGCAGCAATGCGATTGTCACGCACGCTTATTTCAACTAGGGTGACAATCGCATTACCGCACGCAAATTTTGTTTTGTCTATATTAAATCATCATTATTTCGTCTCTCTTGTTGGCTAGACCATATGACAATGTACGGAAGCCTGAGATGTACAATATACTCTAGTGCAGAAGGCGGAAATTTTTATTAGGAAACTTTCTGAAGACCTTTTTTCAGTAGTTTCCTTAAATCAAAAAGGCGATGCCCCGAGGTAAGGCAAGATTAAAACAAAGGAATCATCGTTTTTAGAGGACGAGACGCGTCAGAAATCATAATTTAATCTTTTATGTCGTATTTTGTTCCAGCTTCGATTTTTTAGCGATACCGAAAAGAGCTATTCTTCCGAATTTCTAACATTCTAACACGGAATCATCGCATCCATGTGTAACGACAAGCAGTCGTGCAGCGTTGAGAGCTCGAACTCGGTGTTCGGAGACCCCTGCTACGGAACTTTCAAGTACACCACTGTGGACTATCGATGCCGTCTCGTAGGTGAGAATTCAGTACCAGAATTCTGTTTGAATTGGTGTCTATTGCACCAATACAGGTATTGGTAAGGCAATGTACATGGGCCCGGGGTGTACTGACGCGCATTTATGAACGTTCGGACTATCAAATTAATCGTGGATTGGCAAAATTTAGATAACCAACGCCCGTTAATGTAATAGTACATTATCTATGACCCGCCTAGCAAAACACTACGCTCGTATATTTATGCGGCGATAACACAAGAAGACAGCTGACACACACTGATTGTGTATGTAGAAACAGATCCTCTGCAATTAGTCGGGAACTTAATCACGACATTGCGATGTAGTGATGCGGTTCACACACAAGTTGGTGGCGGCGGGTTTGTCAGCTCTCACCCTGAGACTAGAGAAACTGCTTTCCTAATTTTTGCATGGCTCTGGTCAACTTTTCTCCCTGTAAGACTTAGATGCTCGCCTCACTTTTAACGTTAGCTGAATGTACATAGGGGGGCTTAGAGTCGGGAAAGGGACGCTAGTGTACTTACACTTTGATGCCAGCCCACTAAAGCCTGAGCTACCAAATCAGCAAAGACCCATCAGTACGCGATCTTATAACCAATCTAAGGGAGCTGTCATTTTAAAGAAATTCAAAACCTAGTCTTAAGGCACCTCATGTAATGCAGCAAGACTTTTACTGCCTTCCTGCAGAAGTGCATACAAAGCGCGCCTGTGAGCACCAGACCCTGTCCATCAGCTGTCCAGCTGGCTATGCCATCAAAGTGGTGCGCGGATTCTATGGCCGAAGCTCTTCCCGATTCTGCACTGGAGGCCCCATACACACGAGTCAGTGCAGCAGTCGTGGCGCTCAAGACATTATTGCATCCATGTGCAACAACAAGCGGTCGTGCAGCGTTGCGAGCTCGAACTCGGTGTTCGGAGACCCCTGCTACGGAACGTTCAAGTACACCACTGTGAGCTATCGATGCTACCGATGAGGTAAAAAATAAAAAAAATGAAAACAATCTTTCCAATTCTTAATTAGAATGCGTTGTTTTCATGGTCGGTAAATAGATGGATGAATGAAAATAATGGATAGCCTGTCTTTTAGATGTTTGGCGTCGCGATTCGCCTTGAGATATTTTCTTGTAAAATGCTGTATTAAATTTTCCTGGTGAAGCAGGAACACAAGGAAACGAATCTACAAGATGCTATACAATCGAATCTATGTAATCAACAATCTTTCTAAAAATTCACCATTTCAGCTCGTGGCTTTATTGGCGATTTTTTCCACTCTGAGGAAGGATCTTCCAATGTCAAAGCGAAACAAAAACTACTGACAGTAGAGAGCGACAGAAAAAAACCTAACTTATTCAAAGTGAAGTTTAATAAATTATAAAGCGGTGTTGGTCTTGGTGACGGTTGCTGATCAATAAATAAACAAAAATAAATATTCGTTATGTCGCGCGCTCTGATTCAAATCGTTAAAATTCATTTTATTTGCTAGTTTGTAAAATACAGGAGGACTCATTTGAAATGGAGCAGACTGCGGGATCTTCGCTGCCTAGATGTTTTTTTTTCCATGTGGTAGCGGAGGATAACTACTGAGAATCTCAGTAGAGAAAGCATCGGCAAGATAGAGGAAGGCGTATGCCAACTACCCTCAGAGATGAAACATCTTTAGCCACTTTACCAGTTTAGCAATTTGTCACATTTAAGTTTACTTTTCACAAGCATGATTATCTTGGTAGTCTAGAACTCAGATGCACTGCTCTAAGCTCAGTTTAGTTGATTACTGACGTGGCATATAACAGGAGGAGTTGTTGCGGTGGAAGGTCCGGGGTTCGAGCCGCGGCAAAGTTGCAGACAACTTTTAACCCTAAGCCAAGCACGGAATCCCGCATTGCTTCAGTCCACCTGCATTATGTGTAACTTATTATTGACACTTTCAGTTATTTTTTTAATTCTGAGTGAAAAATCCATCAATACGAAAAAATCGAATTCAGAATGCTTAAGGAAGTTCTAATTTATTGCTTTATATCTGATTCGATTGCATGGTAAGCTAATCCAAAAAAGTTTGAGATGATTAAAAAATCCATTGCCACGAATACTTAAAATTCTATTTATCAAGAAAAAAACCGACACCACCCATATTTTTATGATTCAGCGTCATTATTAGCTTGTTAGTTTTCATTCTCACTACTATAAGTAGGCGGTCTGATGTTGAAACACATGGAATCGGATACACTTTTTTATCGGCTCCAATGAATGCAAAAATATCGCGCAACCATGTACTTAAATGTGCCCGCACAGGGGTTTCCAAACACAGAGTTGGAGCTCTTGATGCTGCATGAGCGCCTGTAGTTGCACTTATTCGCAATGATTGCATGAGCTCGACTGCTGCTGCACCTGTACCTCTTTACAGGTACTTTAGGGCAGAACATCAAAGAGTTTCGACCATAGAACCCATGCACTAAACTGATGACGGATCCCGCGGGACAGCTCAAAGACACGGTGCGGTGCTGACATGCGTACTTCATTCTGAACACTGTAAAGCGATAAACGTTGTCAAATACCAGTAATTCCATGAATGGGATTAAGAAAAGCTACTCTACATAAATGAATATTTTTACCTTTCCGAAATTCGCAACGATACGTCACTGACAAGTATTTGGATGTTCCAGGGCAGGGGTCGCCAAACTCCAAGTTCGAGCTCCTGATACTGCACGACTGTTTGTTGTTGCACCTGGATCTGACTATTTCTTGGGCGCCTTCACTGCGGCAACCCAGCTTCTTCATAGGTCCATGACGGCAGTGCGAGCGGCTATATCGGCCATAAAATCCCCGACTAACGCGGACGAAGAATCCAGATGGACAGCTGATAGACAGGAAGTTGTTCTCGCATGCGAACTTTGTTACCCATTCTGGAATAATTAAAATGTCTGACTGCGTGCACACAAGCTTGTCGTTTATAATGCAACTATAGGCTACTTGAAAATCTAAAATCTGCAGGAGGGCTGTAGGCACTTTGACGCTTAAAGCGACATCGTCCCACAACCAGCGACTGGGCATGACTGTCCATTGCGCTGACTCCTGAAGCGCGTTCAGTCACACTAAACTCGGTATGTAGGCATAGACACACACAGGCCGGCAACCAGTCACGCACTCACATAGGACGTACAAGCGGCGGTTAAGGAATGTACACTCTCTATGCCTTGGGGGTTGCCTTCATGGGCGTAAACTGCACAACTGGCCCAGAGCCCAATCAATTCGTGCACAAGGCCCCAAATTAATGTGACCCTGCACACGAAACCGCGCTAGGGAAAACGCTAGGGAAAATGAGCGAGCTAAAACGCGGGGTCGAACCTGGACCAGTGGCACACAAGGCAGACGCGCTAGACCGCCGAGCCACTCACCCCCTCTACTTGAAAATCATTCATTGAGAAAATTACACACTTATAACATTAGCTTTGACAGGCATGTCGCTCACCTCCGCTGCTTTCAGTAACTAAAAACAGACAGACGGAGACTGCTAACAGAACGATTCGGTAGGCCATGATGTACAACAGCGCGTGAGTTGCTTTGATGCTGCCAGGGAATGGATTCCTGATGCCTTGGAGCGGCTTCTAGATGGGCCAAAGAGCCCTTCTATTTATTTTCGATCGAATCCAGGGAGGAAGGTTATTGACGAAATCGAGACCACCTGCTGCAGCAAACCACCTCATTCACTTCGAAAATTTTTGCAAGATATCGCTGGCTGAGCAGTCCAGCTTGCTTTTCAATTTTTCAGTTGCGCTTGCTACTGCTACCGGGCAGGAAAATGCAACTTTTTATTGTCTTGCAGAAACAAAGCAGCAATGAGCATTTACCTGACAAAGCTATCTATAGCAGTGCTGTGTTAAGCGCTTCGACGGCTATAAAAACAAAATATTCAATAGCATGCCCTTGCGAGACATTTGTTCAATAGTTGTTGCAAAAAAACAAGATCGTATACACTGGTTCCCACCTATTGGTTTAAACAGAAATCCCATTAGCATTTTTCTAAGCGCCCAGCACCCATTGCCTCTTAGACTTTTAATTATTGTTTTCGTCCTTAGCCTTGAATAACAACAGATAGGCAGACAGTTAGAAGTAAACTTTTTTTAAGAGCGCTCAAAGGTCGTAAGCGACAATAAACAATTGCTGTCGCAATCACACAATTATCTTTAGACTAATTATTTTGTTGAACAGAATTTTGTTAAGCAGAATATGATTCTCTATTGGAATACTAATTTTTCGAAATTGCAATTCCTTCATAAAACTAATCCAGCAACTGTCTCAAGGGGAAAAACCTTGTACTTGGGTTTAATCACCACTGAAGCATGTCACAGTCTTGGTGAAGACGGAGTGCATGGGTCAGAGACACTGAGTGCACTGAGTGAGACTGAGACACTGAGTGAGACTGAGACACTGGGTGAGACTGAGACACTGGGTGAGACTGAGACACTGGGTGAGACTGAGACACTGGGTGAGACTGAGACACTGGGTGGGATTGAGACACTGGGTGAGACTGAGACACTGGGTGAGACTGAGACACTGGGTGAGACTGAGACACTGGGTGGGATTGAGACACTGGGTGAGACTGAGACACTGAGTGAGACTGAGACACTGGGTGAGACTGAGACACTGAGTGAGACTGAGACACTGGGTGAGACTGAGACACTGGGTGAGACTGAGACACTGGGTGGGATTGAGACACTGGGTGAGACTGAGACACTGGGTGAGACTGAGACACTGGGTGAGACTGAGACCCTGGGTAAGAATGAGACACTGGGTGAGACTGAGACACTGGGTGAGACTGAGACACTGGGTGAGACTGAGACACTGGGTGAGACGGAGACACTGGGTGAGACTGGGACACTGGGTGAGATTTTTTCCATGCATAAACTGTTTGGTTGTCTCTTAATTTGTCGCATTCAAGAGTGACTTAATTATATGTCCGTAGTAAACTTGCTAACCGACTAAACTGAAAATGTGGCGTCCAGAGTCCTCCACTTAACTTTTTAATGTGGTGGCTATAATTATTTACTGATAACTGCTTCAGGTAAGTTTTCTAACCCCATGAAAGAAGCTTTTGATACAAAAAAAGGTAAAATTTGAATGCACAAAGAAATTTCAGTATATTTCATGAAATTTTTTGGTTAGAATTATGAATCGATTTCACAAAAAAAATCTGGTTTTCGGTTAATCAAACATGTCACCAAATAACCTCTTCAATAGAATTTATAAATGAAGTAATCAAACACCACCACCATTTGTTATTCAGCGTCAAATTTAGATTGTTAATTTTCTCGCTACTGTCAGTAGTCGAGTTGGTATACGGGATCAAAACTCGCTTCGGAATAAAGCATGTGTTAGCTTATTTATCTGGCACGGCCATGGGCTGAAATTTTGAGTTTAGCACAAATTATAGTTTTGTTTTTCGCTTTTTAATTTTCTGCCTTTGATCGATTTAGCTACGGTAATATTAACCAGTAACCCATTATTTGGTTGTAACAATATATAGAGCCTTATTGTGATCTACAAGCACTAAAAGCATGAATAAACTTTTCTCATAAATCCCTACACTACAAAATGCGAGTAAAATCCGCCAATTATCCTTACTAAATCCATTTAAAGAACTGATACATCGGCATAGGAAGTAATTTCTCAACTTCTCAGTTTCTTAAATTACTTTTTAATTATATTATATTTAATATAGCAACACTTACTTGACTACCTTATGCCTCCTATTGTATCTGAGGATAGCATCGATATTCCACAGCCGTGTACTTGAACGTCCCGTAGCAGGGGTCTCCGAACACCGAGTTCGAGCTCGCAACGCTGCAGGACCGCTTGTTGTTGCACTTCGATTCAATGATTCCTTCAGCCTGACTGCTGCTACAATTGTACGTCTTTCGAGGTCCTCGAGCGCAGTACTTGTTAGAGGTTCGACCATAGAACCCCCTGACTACGTGGATGACGTAACCAGTTGGGCAGCTGATAGAGAGAGTGTCGTGCTCGCAGGCGTGCTTTTTTCGCACCTCTGCAAATCGGTACAATCACTTGAAAATTAATGGCCTGAATACCTGTATGGGTAAAAAGTAGTTATCAAAATCAAGGCAACGAATTGTACCCTTTGTATAGCAGCGATATGTCACAGTCGTGTACTTAAATGTTCCAATGCAAGGGTCTCCGAACACCGAGTTCGAGCTCTTCACACTGCATGACGGCTTGTTGTTGCACTTATCCCCAATAACTCCTTGAGCCCGACTGCTGCTGCAATTGTACGTCTTTCGAGGTCCTCGAGCGCAGTACTTGTTAGAGGTTCGACCATAGAATGCTTTTACTACGTGGATGACGTAGCCAGCTGGACAGCTGATTGACAAGGTATCGTGCTCGCAAGCGTGCTTTGTTTGGTCTCCTAAAAAGCGAGAAAGTATGGTTTTAAACTGTGAAAGGATTTTTTTCTCATCATTTTCATCGGGAAAGCAGGTTGATTTGGTTCATTTCACCAGTTAGTTTTAAGCCTGGTATTCAAACTATAAAAGTTGATCTAGTGTCAATTCTAGTTCTTAGTTCCCACCTTTCGGGTGGCATCGATATTCTACAGTCGTATACTTGAACGTGCCCACGCAGGGGTCCCCGAACACGGAGTTCGAGCTTTTGACACTGCATGATTTCTTGTTGTTGCACTTTGATGCAATAATTCCTTGAGCGCGACTGCTGCTACACTTGTAAGTTTTTCGAGGTCCTCGAGCGCAGTACTTGTCAGAGGTTCGGCCATAGAACGCCTTGACAACGTGGATAACGGATCCAGCTGGACAAGTGATCGATAGGGTTTCGTGTTCGCAGGCGTGCTTTGTTTGCGCTTCTGAAATTTTTAAAGTGTTGGATTTTATACAGACTGCCTGTACACAAAAACACAAGCAACTTAAAGAGCATCGCCTCACCTGCGCTGCTTCCAGAAGCCGCAAGAAGCAGTGACATGGAAACAGCGAATAGAATGGTTCTATGGGCCATAGTAAACAGTTCGCAAGTTGCTTTGATGCTGACAGGGAATGAAGTATCACCTCTGGCTTCCTATGATCGGCTTCTGTGCCGGAAAAATATACGTTCTACTTATAGCCAAATCACTCTTTTGGGTGGGCTGATTTTTTGGGGAGTTTGGGAACACCTGCTGTGGACCTCTTTTGCCCCCCCTCCAATCGAAAATTGCTTCAGTCAGCATTTCTTTTTCTAAAAACCTACTGCGCAGGGGATCTCAGTGGATAGGGCTATAGTGTCAAGACGTTACAAGCTGCCAATGGACCCCTTGGTCGACTGAGTTGAAATGCGCTCGCGATATTGTTGACAGGAAAACTCGGTCAAGCAGAAAAACTTTAACTTCATTGTCTTGCAGCAGTGGAACGGGAATGAAAAAAAATGGTCGCTAAAGCGCCAGTAGCTGGCCGAGCTGAGTCAAAACTTCGTTCCACGAAGGCTTTTAGCTCTTACGGTTGCAGCAAATGCTAGCTTTTAGGCTTTATTGGCAAGCATGGGTTCGTTCGCTGGGAGTTTACTAAAGAAGTAAGTCGGTCAATTTTTTTTCCAGCGAGTGCCAATGTTTTTCAAGATATTGAGTCCCAATTTTTCATCAAATATCTGCCCAAATGCCTACTGCTGGTGCTTCTAGGTGTACCCGACCAGCTTAGCCAGGCAATAGTGCCATGCGAAAAAAACTGCTTCTATAGCATACTTGTTGCTCGGATCAACTGACTACCAACCAACATAAATTGAAATCAGGACCAGAAACGTCGGATTTTAAAACTAGTCTGCGAATATCATTAAGCTAAGTGAAACTTTGAACTGCAACGAAGCATGGTAACAATTAAAACAAAAAAATCAATTTGAAAATTGGGCGATTGTTGAAGCTTCTATTTTTAGATTGCGCTTTTCTGCCCTGACAACGAAGGTGTCTTCTGCTTCTGCCAGCAGCGATCAATTTGCCAGCGAATAAAAAAAATTGGGTTAAGTCCCGAGGGTCAGCGGAATGCTTCCCCACTGCTTGCCCTACTAAGGCAGTGAGTGGCAAACAGGTCCATAGAGAATGGAGGCGAGTGTCGATCAGCGGAATTGGAATTCTCTGAGTTCAAATTTTTTCTTATTGTCAGAGCCATAGCTTCAAGCGTTTCCAGATCGGGTAAAAGCTTGTTGCAGGGCTGAAATTAAACTATTTTTTACTCGCATGCTTTTAGATAGTTTTCTATTGATAATTTAGTTGTTATTAAATAAGTCTGTAAACCAGCATACGATGCAAAAAAAGTTAATAGTCCAATCGATTTCTGCAAATTTAACGCATCCAATTATTTGAAAACGTCGCACATAGATTTTTTGAATTTGTTCATTTCGAAGCTAACAGAATAACCGAAAATTTCGCTTTGATTATTTTGATAAAAATTAGAGACATAAAAAGCTACTAACACTACTTTCAAAGCTTTAACCCAGATGTCGACTCTTTAGGCTGTTGATCGATAAGTGGAGCACGTTTTGTTCTAATAATTTATATAATGTAGACAAAAGTAGGGTCCCCATGTCTACTAATCGTCTTAAATGAAAAAATTACTCTTTAGGCTTCTAAATTAAAAGAGCAAAAGCCATGAAAAAAAGAATGCCTAAAGTGAGACCTACGCCGGGGGGCGCGTGGCTCGGCGGTCTAGCGCGTCTGCCTTGTGTGCCACTGGTCCAGGTTCGACCCCGCGTTGTAGGTCGTTTATTTCCCTAGCGCGGTTTCGTGTGCAGGGTCACATTAATTTGGGGCCTTGTGCACGAATTGGTTGGGCTTTGAGCCAGTTGTGCAGTTTACGCCCACGAGGGCAACCCCCCAAGGCATAGAGAGTGTACATTCCTGGAACTACCGCTTGTGCACCCTATGTGAGTGCGTGATTGGGTGCTATACTGGAATTCCGTTGCGCACCGTGTGTTTGTGTCTATGCCTGCATACCGTATTTAGTGTGACTGAACGCGCTTCAGGAGTCAGCGCAATGGACAGTCATGCCCCGTCGCTGGTTGTGGGACAATGTCGCTTCAAGCGTCAAGGTGCCTGCAGC
Organism: Macrostomum cliftonense; assembly: GCA_950096795.1. Lineage (NCBI taxonomy): Eukaryota > Metazoa > Platyhelminthes > Macrostomidae > Macrostomum > Macrostomum cliftonense. Next base: position 1,875,796 of record CATNEM010000149.1, read on the forward strand.
CCTCCTGCAGATTTAGCTTTTTTTTAGAGACCTACGCCTAAAGACCTAGGCATACTCACAATGCCTCATAGAATATGGAATTTTGAATGACAAATTAGCATCTCCGTTACTTTGGTTCGACCATTTCATGGGTAGGGCCTCTTTTCCGTCATCAACTATAAAAATCTCGATTTCTCATACTCGTACTCCTGCTAATTCAAGAAATGATGCGGCATTTCCAGACATGAAATGAATTAGCAAGTTGCGAAGCAATTATTGAATTTCGAATAAATGAGTAGGGTTTAAGCTCGTAAATTCGTATTTTTATATTTATTTGAATATTATTTAAAGAATTCAATATCCATTATTGCAAAGCATATATTTGCTTTTTTACATAAATTTTCGTTTAAAAACTGCCACCTTCATAAGCGTCTTATACTCGCATTAAGCTTTGGAATTAAAAATAGTGATTTGTAGCAAAGATTAAAATAAATTGAGTGTCGTTTATTAAATACTATCACTGCTTAAGGTATCGATACTCAGCAGACGCGTACTTGACCGTTCCTTTGCAGGGGTCTCCGAACAGCGAGTTCGAGACCTTCACCCTGCAGGCTGGCCTGTCGTCGCACCAGGATGCGATGGTTCCATGGGCGCGCAGGCTGCTGCAGTTGTACGTCTTTCGAGGTCCTCGAATGCAGTACTTGTCAGACATTTGGCCATAGAATCCACTGACTACCTTGATGCGGTAACCTGCCGGGCAGCTGAGTACCAAGGTTTCACGCTCGCAAGCGACCTTTCTCTGCAAATCTGAAATGAGGTGTGAATTATTGCGTAACTTCGATTAACATCAAGGGTGATTTTTCATAGTTTTTTCGACGTTTCAAAGTTTACTTGCTATTGTTGTTTTATCCGTGACCCAGATGGTTGGAGCTTTGCTTTTTATGATGTATCTTCTATTATATTTTCTCTATACGCTTTTCTTTTAACCCCTAGTTTACGGTACATGCACCCGGCAAGCATTTCTAGACCAAAGTGACACAAACTCTAGCCCTAAGGAGCAGATTAGTTATTAGGGTGTTCGCCTTATGAACGGATGGTCGCGGTTTCGAAACCCAACTCTAGAAGAAAATTTGTGCTCTTGAACAAGACACTTAATCTGGTACTGGACTCTTACCCATTGGGCGGCATCGATAATCCACTGTGGTGTACTTGAGCGTCCCGGAGCAGGGGTTGTCGAACAACGTGTTCGAGCTCTAAATGCTGCACGACCGTCTGTTGTTGCACCTGGACTCGATGGTTCGTTGAGCGCGCGGGCTGCTGCACTTGTACGTCTTTCGGGGTCCTCGAGCGCAGTACTTGTCAGAGGTTCGGCCATAGAACCCCCTGACTATCTGGATGACGTAACCAATTGGGCAGCTGATTGACAAGGTGTCGCCCTCGCAGGCGTACTTTGTTCTCGCTTTTAGAATGCATTCAAATAACGAAATGAGGTTTTTTATCAACTTCCTTGAAAACTGACGAATCTAGACCCAGGGAGAGATTTTCTTGAAGATTATTCGAGGAATGCTAGAGTTGCAAAATTGTGCAGAGCTCAAGACAAAGCGCCAGGAGATCACTAGATTTGAGTCCTACTACGCCACCGACATGTAGCAGAGCTTGCTCACCTGTGCAGCTAATGAGCACTAAACCCAAAACTGCAAAGCAAATCAACTTTGTTTTTGTCGCCATGTATTTGAGCTCTGCCGAGTGATGAGTTAATGAATTAATGAGCAGGCAAAATAGTTTAATGACGGCTTTAAGTCGAATTCAGTAGTCGTATTTATATAGATTTGTAGCATTCTTTCATTCACTAGTCAACATGCCGTTTAAGCTCTAGCACGTTGCCTGCCTTAATTTGTGAAAAGAGACGAGTTTAGTTTAAAGAGTACTCTGCTATTGTATAGAATGCCATTGTCGCTCAGTATTCTTTGGTTTAGTTGCTTAATTAGTCGAAGTCCACCGCGTCTTCGTGTTACGTAACTTCGGTGCAAGCGCATTATGATTCAATGGTCAGATTTCGTAGCGATTCTTTTTGGCGGCCAAAAGATTTTGGTGATCTGCTTTGGCAATTCTTTGACGCCTTTTTTGGGCACGAACTCGCCAGAATCCTCTAAACGAAATCTTGCTAGAACCGGTTTTAGAGAGAATAAAAACATTTTAAAATTTAACTTTTATGATCTGATCTAAATTCAAAGTTACCCTGATGTAATCATTAGTGCAGTCGGTATCTTCTATAGAGTTGCCAATTATGGAATCACTGGACTAAAATAGTGAATTTGTCGCATAATATAGTTTGGTCTCATGGGAATTAAACCACGTGTGCAGCCACAGTGTACGCGCAGTATAGCCACCGAATGGCCACAGTGTAGCCACAAATTAGCCACAGTGTAGCCACAGTGTAGCCCCCGGTGTAGCCACAGTATAGCCACAGTATAGCCACAGTATAGCCACAGTGTAGCCACGGTGTAGCCACAGTCTAGCCATTATTGGCAGTAAACTGCTGTTAGTTATCCCGATAGGTTTCCCAAGAGGAGTAAATCGAGTTCATAATCATGTAGTCTGGAAAAAGCGCTTGCGACAAGATAGCTGGTAAGTACTTGATCAGTAGCTTTAGCTAATTAATTTTACAGACTTTACTTAGCAAAAATTATCATCATAAAAAGCTTGAACTGATCAGTTTTTGATTTGGAGGCCCAGAAAATTCTGAAATTCCCACCACATTTAAGGCTGCAGTTCACGGATAATTGTTGTTTAAGGCCATTGATCTCATTAATCAAGACGAGGGCACATTGCGAATGTTTAGATTAAAGTGGAATTTTATCGGCTACATCTAAATCTTGCAATCCGCGCAAAAATAAAACCAGTCACCGCGGTCGTTTTCGAGACTTTAGGAACAGTTATTTCGTAAGCCGCTATGGCGAATGCCCCAGCAGCACTAGTTTGTTAGTTTCTTGTTAGTTTGGATTGCCAATGACAAAATATAACGGTCAGAGATATTTTTAGGGCTTCAAAAAATAAGGAGGCCAGCTTTACCCTCCTTATCTATCACCAAAATTTTGCTGCAGTGGTTTGAAAATTGGAAATTTAGGAGCTAAATTAATGCATGCCTATGACGGTTTGAAGCCTACTTTAAGTAGTACGATGCTGTTGTGCATTGCATAAAAATTTTAGCCTTTATTGCATTGCTTAAATGGCTCAAGCACTTAACCATTAGTTTAAAGAAAGTAATTTTTTGTGTATACTTTAAATAATAACAATAATACCATCGCCACATTTTATTTTAGGTATCGTAATGCAGACTGCTATAGTTCTGCTACGCCACTGTCAGCAGTCAGTTTGATTTGGAGTCATCACTTGCTGGCGGAGTAAAGCAGTGTGCCATATGATTTTTCTGATGACACCATGGGCTGAAATGTTGTATTTGTCGTGCAATTTTTGAGTGAATTGTTTTCTATGTCACGGCCGTACAATCGGTATTCACATACCTATCATTAGGCTTCCGGATAGCAATAATACTCCACAGCTGTGTACTTGAATGTGCCGACACAGGGATCTCCGAACACCGAGTTCGAGCTCTCAACACTGCACGACTGCTTGTTGTTGCACTTGGACGCGATGATTCCTTGAGCCCGGCTGCTGCTGCAACTGTACGCTGATCGAGGTCCTCGAGCGCAGTACTCGTCAGAGGTTCGGCCATAGAATCCCTTGACAACTTGGATGACGGATCCAGCTGGGCAAGTGATCGATAGGGTCTCGTGCTCGCATGCGTGCTTTGTTTGCACCTCTGCAATGTAGTAGATCGTTGAGCAACACATATACGTTTAATCCCCACAAAATTAATTACCTAAAAAAACTCAATGACTTTACTTTTCTCATAGCAGCGATGCATCACTCTTGTGTACTTGGATGCTCCAGGACAGGGGTCTCCAAAAACAGAGTTCGAACCATAGAAGCTGCACGACTGCCTATCGTTGCACTCTTTCTCGATGATTCCTTGAGCCCGATCGCTGATGCACGTGTTTACGCCGTTATTTATTCCTCGAGGGCAGAACCAGGGGTTGGCGTGAGGTATGGAAAATCGGCCATACATTCCCGACACAATACGAATGACAGATCCAGGTGGACAGCTGATGGATAGCAGTTTGCCCTCGCAGGAGAGCGTTGTTATCAGCACAGGTAATGCTGAAGCATGCAAAAATATTTTCTTGTTTAAACACGAGATAAATATCTAAGGTAACCTGCTTAAATCGAAAATTTCTTATTGCTAGCCTTAAAAATGCACCGATAGCAGCTTTATGCTGTTATTAAAATATAGTTAACAGTCCTTTTACTCACTTGCGCTGCTCTCAGAAGCAGCCAGAAACAGGCAGATAGCGACCGCTATCACAAAGCTTTGGCAGACCATGGCAAACAGCTTGCGAGTTGCTTCGATGCTGACGGGAATGAAGTGTCGCCTTTGGTTTCCTTGGAGCGGCTTCTGAGCAGGCAAAAGAGCCTTCTATTTATTGCTCTCTCGCTCTTCTGGGTTTATTGTCTAAACCGGACCACCTGCTGAAAAATGCGTGCCTTTTTCCCATCGAAACTTGCTTCTGTAAGCGTTATACAGAGGAGGGGATCTCATAAAACAAGTTGGAGTGCGCTAAAATCAGCTATATCATATCCCAAACGCTGGAATGAAGGCAGCAGAACAGTGCTGTAGCTTTGGCGGCGGAGAAGAGCAAAAGCTTATTTTTCTAACCGCACAAAAGAATCTGTTGATCAGTAAATAAGCCATTAATTTTAGATGCAAAATAAAATTTTCGTATAGTTTTTGGAGCTTAATTTAGCCTTTTAACTTAATTAAAAAAAGAATTGTTTTCAGCAATTAAAGCCATAAGTGCCATAACTAATTTCAGTTTAGTGGGTAAACTGATCACTGATAGAGCAGTTAGTAGCCGGGCTGAGTCTTTAGACTTTGTTAACTAACGATTTCACGGCCATAAAGCGAAAACATGTGCAATGCTGTTTTGCAACTTGTTGGGCTTGCGAAACCTTTGCTCAATATAGCTTTTGCCATTCAATCTAAGTTTTTTGTCATTCAAACTCAGTCCCCATAAAATTAATCCAGCCAGTGGGCGCGGTTTGGCCCATAGACTATCGCTCTGTGCCATTCAATCTCAGTTTTTTGTCATTCAAACTCAGTTTCCATAGAATAATCCAGCCAGTGGGCGCAGTTTGGCCCATAGACTATCGCTCTGTGCCGTTCAATCTCGGGTTTTGTCATTCAAACTCAGGCTTTATAAGCCTCGACTCTCAAACACAGTCCTCCCACAGACAGCTAAATTACTCGTATAAATTTCTTCCATAGCATTTGCTGACATGGCCCAACTGCGAGCAACTTCCAATCTGGACAGATTTAATCCTTCTCCAGATTAAAGCCTGAGTTTGAGTGACAAAACCCGAGATTGAACGGCACAGAGCGATAGTCTATGGGCCAAACCGCGCCCACTGGCTGGATTAATTCTATGGGGGCTGAGTTTGAATGACAAAAAACTGAGATTGAATGGCAAAAGCTATACTCACTACATGCTCGTATCCAGAGTTATATTGACTTATGCACTATTAATTGGCTACAAAAATATTATTTCCTGTTTTTGTTGTCGGTAAATAACAGTGAAGGCGATTTGCTGACAGAATATTTTTAAAAAAAGATTAAAGGTCACTCGCAAGTCTTAAGCCCCCCTCCGACAGTTATTGAATTCTTAGTGATGCGGTTCGCTTTGAGATGCTAACTTTAGTTGAAATCGATAAAACAACGCGATTTTTCCTAATGTAGCCGATTATTCTAACATTGATATTTTTTACAAACATGTTTATCTACGAGTAAGATTGGCTAGCCTAAAACCGGGTTTCTATTACCGATATTATAAATATATATGCGTCACAAAGCTGGATTTGAAAATTAAAATCCATGCCTCGCAGGTTGTGGTTATTGTTATTGTAATCATAATTGTTGTTATTACTATAGCTTTTTGTATTATTGCTACTTTTTCTAGTCACACCAAAAGGAGTCCTGCTTATTCGTATTTTTTACTAATAATTTTCTCGATAATAATAATAATCAAGTTAAAGAAAGACCTAAAAATTGCACAATTTTGAACTTCCTGCAAGCCCAATTCATCATCTGTTGGGAAAAAGACCAATTTATTTTGGAATGCACAATGAAATTTCTCCGTATATTTCGTAGAAGGTAACTGAGTGTTTTAACTTACTAAAGTAACACTTTAAGCTATTCGATTAATGATTGCCCTAAAATTCTTTAAAATAACTCACAACAAAAAACGGACACCATCACCGCATTTTTTGCGTGTTATTTTTCAGTCTGGCTGCTGTCAATAGTCGGTTTGACGTTGCATGGAGCATACAGGCTGAAATAGTGAATTTATAGTTTTAGAATTTTAATATACAGGCGAAAAAAATTTCTCTTTTGCAAATATATATGCATTGTTTTACGGTCCCATTTTTAAAGTGCCTCCCTCCTAAATTGTTAAAGCATTCTAAGAGAAATTACTCGCATTTTAAATTATTTTTTGGTACTACAACAACCACATGATTGTATTTAACATACCTTTCAAAAGCCTACCAGATCGCAGTGATACTCCACAGTCGTGTACTTAAATGTGCCGACGCAGGGGTCTCCGAACACCGAGTTCGAGCTCTCAACGCTGCACGACTGCTTGTTGTTGCACTTGGACGCGATGATTCCTTGAGCTCGACTGCTGCTGCAATTGTACGCTGATCGAGGTCCTCGAGCGCAGTACTTGTCAGAGTTTCGGCCATAGAATCCCTTGATTACTTGGATGACGTAACCACGTGGACAGCTGATGGACAGGGTCTCGTGCTCGCAGGCGTGCTTTGTTTGCACCTCTGCAATGCAGTAGATCACAGAGCAGCTCTTAGGGCTGCAATTTCAATAGAATTGATTTCCTTAATGTGACTGAAAATCAGCGAACAACTTTTACCTCTCGCGTAGCAGAAATATCCAACCGTTGTGTACTTGGGTATTCCTGGACAGGGATCTCCAAACACGGAGTTCGAGCTCTGGAAACTGCACGACTGCCTTTTGTTGCACTTATTCTTGATAATTTCCTTAGCCTGACTGGTGCTGCAGCTGTACATCTTACTTCGATCTACTTGACCGCAGTACCAGGGTCCTGAGTGAGGCAAGGATTGTCGACCATAGAATCCCAAAGCTATTTGTATTACAGAACCAGGTGGACAGCTGATCGATAAAATGTCGTGCTCGCAGACGAGCTTCGTTGTCACCTCGTAGCCTTTTTCTGTCGGTTCGACTTCTGAGTGGTTTCAGAAATTTTAAACGTTTCAATGCGAGCTTTTATCGAGAAGTTACATATTTATTGAATAGTAAAGTTCTTAGTGACTTGAAAACTCTATATGTGAGCTTCAAAATGCTACTAAACTAAATTTAAGAGTCCTGCCACTCACCTGCGTTGATCCCAGCAGCCAAAAGCAGGCAGAAAGCGACCGCCAACACAAAGCTTTGGTAGGCCATGGTAAACGACGAGCTCGCAAATTTTTGTTCCAATGCTAACAGGGAATTAAGTATCGCCTCTCGCTATCTTACGGCAGTGAAAGAGCCTTCAATTTGTAGCAAATTTTATTTTTGAAGTTTATTTTCCAAACCGGAACACCTGCCATGGACCACTCCGCCTCCTTCCCATCGAAACTAGCTTGTCTCAGCGTTATTGGGCGGCTACAGAGGAGGGAACTCAGTAAAAAAAGCTGGAGACAGCTGAAATTGGCCCATCGTGTCTGAATCGTAGCTTTATTATGTCCCGAACACAATAAATGAATGGCTGTCCAAAGCAGCAGATCCCTGCTATGACTTTGTCGGCGGAGGAGGTGTCGCAGCGAGCTGCGAGTGGCTGAGCTGATCGCCGATACAGTAGTGTGTAGACGGGACAAGTCTAAACTTTGTTTGCTAATGATTTTTTGGCCATAAAACATAAAAAACTTGTGCATTGCTGTTTTACTGCTTGTTGGTCTTGCGAGACCTTTGCTCAATAGCTCTTGCTCGTTACTAACCATTGCAGTGACTATGCACTACTCCCTATTTAGAATGCGTGTAGTCATTGTTTTTGTTGGCGGTAAACAACTGAGAGGGTGGTTTGGTTAGCAGAAAAATTTTCAAGATCACTGAAAGGTCAGTAGTTTAATCACAATAACAATATTTACAATCTAATTCAAGCAAATAGTCCTTCTACAGCTAACGAAGTTCAGTCCTGCATGCAAACGCTATTTGACTCCTAAACAGACAACCAATGGGAAGATAACCTTGATCACGCATCACGCAACGTAAATCAAGCAACATAATTCGATAAAAAATATCAGTTAAACTTCAAAAGCTTTCAACATTCGACAAGCAAACTTCATGGAAGCCAAATTTATCGTCCGATAGGAAATAAAGAATAACAAATTATAAATTTTTGACTGCAAAAAAAATTATCAATATATTTCGAAGAAGTTAACATGGTAAAAGTGTTCATTAAATCCGAAAAAAGAGATTTTTAGCAATTTTATAACTGATTGCCCTCAAATTTCTGTACTGTTCTAAACAATTAAACCAAATACCATCACCATTGAGCGTCTTTTTTAAGCGCATTATTTTTCAATCTTGCTGAATTTTATTTCCAACTGACTGCTGTCAGTAGTCAGTTGGAAATAAAATTATCACCAGGACAGAGTAAAGCCAAAGTTGCTTGCTAAACTTGCTGATTCTTTAGATGACACCATTAGGCTACAATAGTGAATATTTCGTTTTGAGTCTTTTAGATTGCAGTTGAAAATTTATTCGCTTTTAATATTTCATCTACATCTACTCACATACGGTTGCCATATAGCTATCTTTCATTAGCGTTTCCGATCGCAATAATACTCCACCTCGGTGTACTTGAACGTCCCGTAGCAGGGGTCTCCGAACAGCGTGTTCCAGCTCCCAACACGGCACCCCTGCTTGTTGTTGCACTTTGATTCGAAGATTCCTTGAGCCCAACTGCTGCTGCACTTGTACGTCTTTCGAGGTCCTTGCGCGCACTACTTGTCAGAGGCTCGGCCGTAGAACCCCTTGACTATGTGGATGACGTAACCAGCTGGACAAGCGACGTACAGGATCTCGTTTTCGCAGGCGTGCTTTCTTTGCAACTCTGCAATGCAGTAAATCGTCGTGAGTTTAATTTCAGTAAATATAATTGGTTTGGTTCGATCCAATGAGAGCACAACTAACGGTTCGTACGTTTAGCATAACAGCGATATGATACTGTTGTGTACTTGTATGTTCCAGGGCAGGGGTCTCCAAAAACGGCGTTCGAGCCTTGGAAACTACACGATTGCTTGCTGTTGCACTTATTCTCAATAATTGCCTTAGCCCGCCAGCTGCTGCACGCGTACGTCCTAATTCGACGTCGTCTAGAAGCGCAGTAGTCCATAGTGACTCGGCCATAGAAGCCATCCAATATTTGGATTCCGTAACCGCGTGGACAGCCGATTGACAGAGTCTCGTCCAGACATGCGTGCCTCTTTATGTGCCCTGGTAAGTTTATTTTATTATGCCGAAGTTAATCATAACTTACTTACATCTTGAAGTTCTCATGGACTTAAAAACCTGTATACTTCAGTAATAACTTTGCACAGATAAAAAACGGCACCTGCGCTGCAGGTCTATCACTCACCTTCGCTGCTTCCAAAAGCAGCGACAGCGAGAAACAACCAGACCGCTAAAACAAAGCTTCGGTGGGCCATGGCAACCAGCAGAAACGCGAGAATTGTGTCGATGCTGACAGGGGAATAAAGTGTCGCCTCTGGCTTTCTTGGAGCGGCTTCTGCACAGGCGAAAGAGCCGTGTATTTTTAGCCGATTTACTCTTTGAGTTTGATTGTCTAAACGAACCACCTGCTTTTGACCGACCACTAATACCTCCCTCCTATCAAAACTTGTTTGTGTCAGCGTTTCAGAGTGGCTACTGAATGGATCTGAGGAATTAGGTTTGGGACCGCTGATATCGGCCATCGCCTCACGAGCCCTGGAAATTAAAAGCAGGCGCCAAGGCAGTAGACGATCCCTGCTACATGGCCTTGGCGGCGGAGGAGGCGTCACAAGGAGCTGCGAGTGGCTGAGAGCTGATCGCCGATCGAGCAGTTGGTAGCCGGGCTGAGTCAATACTCGATTCACTATAATGACTTTACCGCCATAAAATAAAAAAACGCGTGCAATGCTGTTTTTCTGCTTGCTGGGTCTTGCGTTCGAGACCTTTGCTTAATTGTACTTACTATATGCGCTTGTAAACAATCATTGGACTGCCCATGGCCTTTTAGATTGTTAGCTAATTGTTTTATTGGCGGTAAATAACTGGAAAATAACCGGCTATAGCCCCTAAGGTTAACCAAAAAATCGGTCGCCACCATGCTATAAGCTCAGGGTTTCAATGCGTCTTCGAACACAGAAGGTATTTTTTGGTAGTTGAAGGCTACAAGCCAGAACAGAGCAGAGAAATTTTCATGGCTTCTACATACGCTGTCACCAAAATATGTTTTCCTGGCCCTGACTACGAGTCACGTGCTGGTTTTAAATATGTAAAGGCAAGTGAGCGCATTAGTTACAGAAATCCTTTCGTGAGCCTACTTTGGTAAGCATAGCACCACACATACTCGTAGTTATATCTACATGTACAATGTACATGTACCCGCATAGACCAATGCAAGTCTACGGTTGCGTAACCACAAATGAAAACATAACCTCCCTTTGATTTATCTGTCGAAGGCTGCCCACACTTATAACCTAAACCCCAACTTTAAACGTACATGTAGTTTTCCTGGCTCTTTCAGTCCTCATGCTATACTTTGGTAAATTTTTTGCCAATTGTGGAAAGCAAAGCGCCTCGAAGCTTTTTGCGATCCGAAAAAATATAAACATGGCTAGTGATTTTAGAAAACGATTTTTTACTCTTTTTAACTGCATAATGGGATTACTTTTGATTTTACTGAGATCAAAAGAACATTAAAATGATGAGCAAATTCAATGACACACTGTCTTTCTACGAATATACGCTCGTATATGCCAAGTGATTGACCTAATTTTAATTTCCAAATGTTCAACTTGGTGCAATATAAATAATTTCTTTCTTTAGCTTACCGTAAAATTGGCATGTGCTCGTACAGTACTTGCAACGGAATGGCGCATAGAATCCATAGCATTCTATGGAATTCCACAGAATTTTACGGAAACGGTCTCTGATTCGATGGCGGTGGTCCAATAGTGAAGAGGCACAGGGAAAGATTGGGGTGTTCTCTGCGAAGAAAGTTCTCTTCTTTCGTAAAAGGCTTCTGCCTTCTGGCTTTAATTTTTTTTATCCTTTTAGAGCAATTTTTGTCAATAAATATTTCTACTTCGAAAGTACCTGCCATTATGAGTATATCCTCTAGACTACGCTCGCCATTAGACGCACCTGTTTGGGTGCTTGTCTTATTTGACTATGACGGACTAATTGATACTATCGAAATGAAGAAGCGCTGTGCACCCAATATAGGGGAAACTACCGAGATTGAGTACAGAGGCAGCAAACTCTTAATAGAGACATTAGGCATATCAGGTGAGAGTACAGCAGTTGAATTTGTAAATTACACTTCTTAAATAAATCAAATGCATGTACTTAAGAAATCTTGTTAATAAAATATATTCCTACGAAGCAAAATTTATTGCTATTCACGACCAGGGGTATTCACACACGCTTTTTCAATTAAAAGCAGAATTATTTTATCGGTTTAAATTCCAGAGAACATGAGTGATGCCAGATCACTGGACTATACGTTCAGCAGATCAGCCAGATTCAAAGCCATTGAAGCGGAAAAGCAGCGAAGACAGCAAGAAAAAGATTGCTGCAACTTCAACGGCTTTCTTGCAGTCCGCGCGACCAAGTCGTCGGTCTGTCAGGCCCCAATTGAGAAGGCTTCGAAACAAAGAGCAAAACGAAAATCGGTGTCTTCAGCCGCTGCGGTAGCTACAAAACTCGTCAGACGATCGGTGGCGCAGGCCAGCTCCATTGCAACAGTACTACAGCGCATGTCACCTGCACATGAAGCCGAGCCTGCTGCGTCTGCTGCGCCTGCTGCGTCTGCTGCGCCTGCTCCATCTGCTGCATCTACATCTGCTGCGTCTGCATCTGCTGCGCCTGCTCCATCTGCTGCATCTACATCTGCTGCGTCTGCATCTGCTGCACCTGCTGCATCTGCTGCATCTTTGCTTGACCAAACAGCTCAAACTGCGATGCGTGATCCAGTGGTATCTGAATTTCTTCATTCAACTGATCCAACAATGATGGAGAAAGTTCTGGCGAGCGTTGAGAAGATCATAAATTATAACAAAGGAAGACAGAGTCAGGAGCACTCAAGCATCATTGAGCTCTCCACTGAAGTCAAGCAATTGGTAGTTCAAATGGAGTCCATGGCGGCGGACTTAAGAGCCATTAAATCGTCTGTCGAATTTTTGGAGCTCATGATATTGAATCAACATCAAGAAGGGACGAGCGAGAACAGGGGACCTGGACCTTCGCATTTAAGTCAGGTGTCAACACCATTGCAGCTAAATCGCACTTCAACAACTGCGACGATTCAAACACCACAGCTGCCGCCCCATGCATTGCAGCACAAAGGCAAGGAGATTGATGTTTCAATCAGCGACATCAGCTTGCATTGCAAAACGTTGTCTAAGTATGATGTAGTAGAAAATTTTCGCTCTCCGATTGACTTTGCTGACGGTGCTGACCCCAGGCTTTGTCACGTGCTTAGGGTGAAGAGCAGCTCTGCAGCCTATTTTGCCAAGTTGGTGTCTAGGCTGTCCATTATTGGGTTCGAGCGGTTTAAGTATGCCGTTGGCCCATCAAGAACTGAGGGGAAAGAAAAATATCCTGAGCACATTTTTGAGGCTGTCCTAGCTACAACAAAACTAAGCTTTCCCGACGCCACAAGGGATCTGGTTGTTGCAGCAGTCAACGAGGAAACCAGAAAGCTGCTTAGTGAAGCGAAGGACTGCTACATAAACCGCAAGTGCACTTTCTGCCGTGAGCGTCAGTGAATGCGAATAGACTTAGTTCCTAACCATGTGGCAAATAATTTTCTCTACTTTTATAACTTGTTGATCGGGGTTCTGAAGTACACTGTGCTGCAAAAAATTATATTTCTACTTTGCAGGAAAATTTCGCGGGAAAGTCTTCACAATTTATAATAATGTTTTATTCTCTTTATAGCAATTAAGTTATTTCTACGTCCTAACAAAAATATAAAGAAATTCAATGGCCTAAAGTATAATTGTGTCCATCGAAATATAATATGCTGTCACATTTCGATTGCAAAACATCCATAAATAAATTTATTATGCAACAATAAATAAAAATTCCAGGAAAGTAACAGTCGTGTATTATTTATTTTTTAGTAGCTGAAAAGAAGTACTCTGTATATTGTCAGTCAGAGTCCATAACCAATACAACTATAGCGAAACTGAGTCCGGGAGTATGAACATAAACAACAGCTAGCGCGCCATTGTCTCAACAATGCTGTCAATTAGCACTTGAATCCTTTGAGAAACGGCACCCAAATACACTGTACTTTCATTTGGAGCCACTTCAAGAACTAGAAGCTCTAGAAGTAAAATAACTCTGAGCCATGAGTCATCTAACCGCATAATTTGGTGTTCTTGGTGCTTTGTACATGTACACAGGCCAGGTATGAATTGAATAGAAAGAAATGTACAGAATAATTCTTGGAAGATAACCTATAGTTATGCGACTCATACAATTAAAAATAAATGTGCATGCAAAAAGACACATGATCAAGGACTGTCAGTGACTGGGAGTGATAAGGGGAAGGGGAGGGACTAAAGGAGACGAGCTGACGAGCCCGACTAAGAAACAAAGCTGCCATTCTCCCTCAGTAGAAAGAAGTATCGATCGTTGGAAGGGCGGGGTTGGTGTGAGCCCCATTTTTACTGTAGAGGGGACACTCTCCAGCTCTAGTGTTCCCTGTACTGTCACAGCTGTGTTCGAAAACAGCCAGGCAGGCAACATTTCTCATGCCCACCGTCGTTTCTTCCTCACTGATAACTTTGGGCACTGTCCTTGTCCAGTGCGCCTTTTAAAAAAATTCAATTCGTTACTTGTTACTTTTTATTTAGTCGGTTGTCGCTCATCAGTTTATAAAAATATTACTAAGTATGCAGTACTCATGCGGTGAGTTGATGATATAGACATTATCGGTTTATCCTGGTTTCAGTTCATTGGCATGAAGAGTCGCTAGTCTAAAATCCTGACGGCTGTCCCAAGTTGAATGCAACGGCGGGAAGAACAGTGTAAACATGATTGATGAATTTGTTACACTGCTCAACTGTGACAGTGGCCCAATATTCCTTGATTCCACGAAGCAGTGCTTCTTGGGACTGGGGCTTCACCTTCTTGTCCAGGTAGCTCTTCATGTTGCTCCAAGTATTCTGGAAGTTATAAATGTGTATTACGAGTATAACTAATAGCAACTATGATTTAGCAGAAACATACTTGTGAATCGGTTAAAAATATTTCAGGGCATACAGTTCGGTCCGCAGAAAGACTCGAAAAATCAATTTTTATGGAATTCCATGGAGTTCTGTAGAAATTTTACTGTTTAAGAATCAAGCTGGGCCGATACACAGCACAGCAACGAAAGCTTATTTGTTCGCTTTGCTTAGGAGATCTTTAACTAGATAAGTCTTCAATAGGACCCCCATTTTCATCCATTGAATGGTGGCCATCCAATTTACACAGCATACAGGAAACTATCTAGTGCCCTGTTTTGGGGTTTTTTGGGGAAGCATCACCCCACTAAAGATCCACTGCTCCTTGGCTCACCGATCATAGAACAGTGTTTGCTTGCAGACCAAAAGAGGCTTCCCTTGCACAGCCCCCATAGCTGACTGCACGTTGTGACTCCTGGTGTACAGTGTTGTAAACCCTACACATTTCTAAAAACACACTGAGCCTACAATTCAGCCAGCGAGCTCAGTCTCTTGAAAGTTTGGGAGGAAATGAGAGGAGTATCGAGGCACAGTCATTCGAGGCAAGGATGCACATTTACAGTGCGCATTAAGTACACTGTACATCCTTGCCAAAAATCCAGTAGCAGATGTACCCCATGAGAGAACAATAAACCATACACTGCTTACAGTGCTATCATACACCTGATGCAAGATTCAATAATAGAATTCGTAAATCGTAATTAAATAAAGAATCCAGACTTTCAGTCTAAACCTAATATACTGAGCAGAATTAGCACCATAGAAAAGTAGCCAAGAGAGGCGATGCCAAGTTCAAACTAGCTAGTGCTGTTTGTTCACGTTTAAAAGTACATGTATAATCTACCTCAATTGGCGACATCAGATCAGGAGACTCTGCGGGTGTTCGGCTCCAGTTAATTCCGTTCTCTTCGATAAACTGCCTAGCCAACCGACTTGAGTGCTTCGGATCGTTGTCCTAGCAAAGAATGCGCCGAAATGAAATCTAAATGAAAATTATTTAATGATTTGATTTAAGAATTTGCCTGCATGAATACTCACTGCAAAAAGGCGATGTCCATCTTGAAACTTCTCTCTGATGAGAGGCAGCAACGTGTTTTGAAGCACTTCTGTAACATAGAATTGCGCTGTAAGACCAGAGTTGCGAGAATAGAAATCACGTCAGGCTCAAAAGGCCAGAGGCAGTCGATATATATTTGCGATATTTAATTGGCGTACATAGCGATCGATAACTAACTCAAGTGAGCAACGCGTAGAAGAGAGAGAGCTAGTCAAGGCGCGCCCAGCACCCCACGCCCAAGCCAACCCCAAAACGACTAGCACAAAACTCACACCACTTTCCCCCAAGAACGCGGATTAAAAGTCTATGGCAAAAGGTCAGAAAACAGGTCAGTCAGGGCGATAAAAATCAGGAGGCCTCCGCTGCCTCGTCGACCGTCTTGGCAGCAGCGGATCAGTCGGGTCAGCGGCAGCCTCCGCGTTGATGCCATCGTCGTCCTCGCCGTCAGACAGTTGAGCCCAGGCGTCAGGCACGCCCAGCTGCTCCGGGCTGCGGCTGTTGGTCGGCGCCGGGCGCTGATCGTCACACGGTTGCAGGGAGCTGCGCCGGGCCACAAACGGTTTGAGGCGGTCGTGGTGCACCACCAGCTTACGACGCCGTCGAACATCCGGGCCAGGGGCCAGCCGCACTCGGTAGTTGACTTCGCCGAGCCGCTTGAGGATGACGTAGGGGCCCGTCCAGCGGTTGCTGAGGCTCTTGGATCGGCCGGGCTTCACCACCTTGCAGCTCAGCATGACCCGGTCACCTTCGTTGTACGGCTGGAAGCGTACCTCCTTGTTGTACCGCTCGTTCCGCTCAGTCTGCGCGTCCTGAAGCTTGCGGTGCACGAGCGTTCGACTCTCCAGCAGGCGCCTCTGGACCTCCTCGACGTAATTCAGGGTGTCCGAGATGCCGCTGTCGGCGTGTGGCAGCCTGGCGTCCAGTGGCAGCCTTGGCGGCCATCCGTGCAGCACTTGAAACGGAGACAGGCCTGTCGTGCAGTGCGCGGAGCTGTTGAAGGCCCAGGTAACGAAAGGCAGCTGCACATCCCAGTCGTCCTGGCTCTCCGCCACCACTGTCGCCAGCATGTCGCCGAGGGTGCGGTTGCCGCGCTCCACCAGACCGTTGCCGCTCGGGTGAAACGGGGACGTGCGAGTCTTGCGCATGCCGAGCTGCTGGCACAGAGACTGGAACAGCTGACTCTCGAATTGACGACCCTGGTCACTGTGAATTGAGTCCGGCACTCCGTGACGCAGAGCAACTTGACTGACCAGGACATCAGCGACTCGTCCGGCCTCGATGCTGGGCAGGGCGCAGGTCTCCATCCACTTGGAGAAGCAGTCGCAGATGCTCAGAATGTAGCTGTTGCCCCGTGGCGTCCTTGGTAACGGGCCTTTGATGTCGATCTGCACAGCTTCCCAAGGTCGCGACGGCTGCGCTGTAGTCTGCAGTGGAGCTCGCTGTGGCCGACTGTTGTTTTTGCGCCGAAGGCATGCCGCGCAGCTGGCAACCCAGTTCTTGACGTCCTGCTGCATGTTCGGCCACCAGCAGCGCTCCTTCAGCTTCTGCAGAGTCCTGTCTGCACCGAGGTGGCCGCTGCCTGCGGTGTCGTGCGCGTCAGCCAGGAACTCAGCTCGCAGGTGGCTCGGCACCACCGGCTTCCCTCGCTTGACCAGTGCACCGTGCCGTCCGATTTCGATTTCACCGTCCTCTAGAAGCTCCTCAATCCTCTGCCGACTGCTGTTGGACAGATGCTCGAGTCCTTCGGTCAGCGCTTTGAAGACGCTCTGCAGCAGCGCATCGCTTAGCTGCTCATCCAGGAAGCTCCGGTCGGCGCTGCTGACTAGCTGAGTGGCGGCAGTTCGACTCAGAATGTCTGGCACGACATTCTCTCGCCCAGGCCGGTAGCACAGAGTGAAGTTGAACTGCTGGATCGTGTCGAGCCAGCGCGCCAGTCGCCCTTCCGGTTCCTTGGTCTGCAGTAGGCCCTTGAGTGGCTGATGGTCGGTAAAGGCCGTAAAATGTCTAACGTTGCACAGGTAACACCTGAAATGCTTGAGACTCCAGACCAAGGCGAGCAGCTCTCTGTCCGTGGCCGAGTAGTTTCTCTCCGCCTTGTTCAGCGTCCTTGAGGCGAAGGCAACAGGCAGCTCCGCATCACCATAGGCTTGGCTAAGGACGGCGCCCACTGCAAATGCACTCGCGTCGCAGCTCAAGATGAAGGGGCGTCCGAAATCCGGCAGCCGAAGAACAGGAGCCTGGCAGATCCGCTTTTTTAGCTTGCTGAAGGCATCTTCGCACTCGTCTGTCCAGGTGAAGCCGGTCTTCTGCGAAGCTGCGTGCAGCGGCGCGGCGATCTCGCTGAAGTCTTGGATGAATCGCCGGTAAAATCCAAGCATGCCAATGAACCGCCTCACTTCCTCGGCAGAGCTGGGTGTCTGGATCTTCGACAGGGCCTCCACTTTGCTGGGATCTGGCTGAATACCCTCGCTGCTGACCACGTGGCCCAAGTACTTGACGCTGCGGTAGGCGAACACGGACTTCTCCTTGTTCAGCTTCAGGCCGGCGCTGCGAAGGCGTTCAAGAACTCGCTGCAGACTGGCTAGATGCTGGTCGAAGCTCCTGCTGTACACTATCAGGTCGTCAACGTAGACGAGGACCTCCTCCCAGGTTAGGCCAGACATGATCAGTTCCATCAGCCGCTGGAATGTTGCCGGCGAGTTGCACATTCCAAATCCCATCTTCTTGAACTGCATGAGGCCTCTGGTGGAGTAGAACGCGGTCTTGTAGCGATCGGCCTCATCAACCTCCACTTGGTTGAATCCTTGCTTGCAGTCGATTGTCGTGAACCACGAGCAGCCTGACAGCGCGTCCATGGCCTGTTGCAGATGTGGGAGCGGATAGGCGTCCTTGACAGTGGCAGCATTTAGCTGACGCCAGTCTGTGCAGATGCGGATGTCCCCATTCTTCTTCTTGACGACGAGCAAATTGCTGGCCCATGGCGAGTTTGATGGCTCGATGATGTCGTGCTCAAGCATTTGGCTGACCTTCTCATCGACTCGGTCTCTCAGTGGCAGGGGAATCGGCCTTTGGCGTTGCTTGAACGGCCGCGACCCTGGCTCGAGCTCGATGCGGTGCTTCAGAATGCTTGTGGAACCGAGGTCGAACTCGTGAGTGCTGAACAGATCTTGGTTGGTCTTCAACAAAGTCATCAGCTTTTCCTTCTCGGGTCCTGAGAGTTTTGGATTTACGTCCCAGCTCTCACATGTTCTTGTTGCAGGGCTCACCGGATCGAGCACGTCAGCGGCCTCGAATTCTCCGACCGCTTTGTTGGCGTACAGCGTCACGGCCTCGGATCCCAGGTTGCACATGAGAACAGGAATCTTCTGGTCTGCCGACAAGGCGAGGACTCGAGACGCCAGCAGACCGGTATCCTGAGTGAACTCCGCATTCGGCTCGAAGATGCCCTGTTCGCCTTTCGACTGGACTCGCAACCAGACCAGCTTCTCACTCCTGGCGGGGACGCTGACGTTGCCCTCGACGCGGGCCACCAGGGTGCCGGTCACCATTCGGATGTTCGAGCTACTGGTGGAGAACGGCACGCTCTCGCCATTGAAGCAGACGGTCTTGTTGCTGACGTTGATACGCAGCTCGCTGGTCGCACAGCCGATAAAATCCATTCCCAGGATAAGATCGAGACTTATTCCCTCCACGACGTTAAACACGTGATCCACTCGAGTCAACTCTCCAACTTGGACTCTGCCCCGAGCAATTCCGAGGCACCGCAGGCGTAGCGTAGAAGAGAGAGAGCTAGTCAAGGCGCGCCCAGCACCCCACGCCCAAGCCAACCCCAAAACGACTAGCACAAAACTCACAGCGCATTCATGATGCCAGTAAACGCGATGAGCTTTGTAGCACCTCTTCGGCTGATTCCTGCCCATACATGAACCTGAAAGCGATTAAAATTAGAAAATATTAAGTGATCCTGCTTCAAAATTAAAAGAAATCGGTAAAAACAGTGAATACATTTTATTTGATATCATTGAGCACAATTTACCTTTAACGAATGCTTTGGTACGGGATAAAGAGGTTGCTTGCCGTCTCTTCGTCGAAAGACAAGACGCTTCGTTTTGCGCGTCATAGCAACTGAACACTCATCCGTGAAGATTACATCATGGAAGGTGTCTCCTTGGTGAAGTTTCAGCAAACTCCAGAGACAGCGAATAGGCTGGTTTTTGTGACGAATTATTTGGCAGTACTTCGCTGTTGTCCTAACCCACCCTAGCTTTCTACGCAGAGAGTTAGCAGTTGAAACTGAGAGGTTAATGCCAAAATGTTCTTTTAGTTTAAGGCACAAATCCCGTGCTGAAATAACACCTCGTGACTCCTGAATTTGATTGTCAATAAAGTGGAGATGCTTGGCTTGCAGTACTTTGCTAATTCCCTTGGATTTTAACTTCCTAACAGATAGTAGGTGCCTCTGAATCGCACGGCGTGAAATTCCCAGATTTTGCGAAATTAGTTTCACAGTTTTTTTCAAAGCATAAAACTGATTGTCGATATCGGACTTCTGACTTAAGGTCAGATGTGTGTTCATTTCATCAGTGTTAGATTAGATTAGAAGTTAGAAGATAGACTCAGAACAAAAGCAGAATTTGTGGACTTCACCTGAAAGGCATTCCCCAGCCCTGACATACCCGGGCGGTCTTTCTACCATTGGACCGCCGCCGTCGAATCAGAGACCGTTTCCGTAAAATTCTGTGGAATTCCATAGAATGCTATGGATTCTATGCGCCATTCCGTTGCAAGTACTGTATATTACTAGAAGTAGAGCGTAAATGATGCTATTCTCTTCTCTTATAGTCTCTCTATACACCGCCCCCTACACAACGTACACTATCGCTCTGGCTATAGTGTACATTCATGCCAGTACGTTCCGACCCTCCAACTCTCTCTTCTCTTCTCTTCTCTCTTACCCCGTTACCATTGGCAACAGCCAGGCGGCGCGCGGCAGATTCAAATTGAATGCAAGCGAAGCGTTTTTTTCACAGTTTTTGTGAGCTTCTTTTAGTCACAATTATTTGACGGTTGTTGAATTTTCAAGCAGATTATTGTAGCAGAAGAAAATGTCTAAACCGCAGACTCCAGCCCCGGCTGCTGACAATGAAGACGGCGAGCCGACAGAATTGTCATCGTCAGCCGCTCCTGACCAAGCAGAAACAGACCAGATCGCTCCGCCCTCTCGCGCGTCTGGCCGATCAAAGAAGAGCCAGAGCCAGGCGAGCCTGAAGCCGGGCTCCACCAGAGCCGGTGACGGCGCCGATGATGCAGGAAACGAAAACGATGAAGCGGCAAAAGATGACGCTGCAGAAGCCGATCCCGATGCCGCTCTAGAAGACGGCGCCGAAGACGACGAACTAATTCCGGAACAGGAGGTTCAAGAGGATCCGGCGCTTGATCGACGTAACATTCGCAAAATCATAGCCGAAGATCCCGAATGGAATTTGGCAACGGTGCCGGGCCTGGCGGAGCTCAGTCTGAAAGGTCTGGTGGCCAATTTCGAGTTCAACTCCGACGTGCTCAACAGAGTTGGCCCCGCTCAGCAGACTAAACTGCTCAAGTCTCTGCCCGTCGACGTGTCAAAGAAGGTCACCGGACCGTTGATCCGCGACGAAGGCTATTGGCGTCGAGTGTGCAAAGCGCGCTGGCCGGTTTGCGACGTCAGCCAGTACGGCGGCAGCTGGAAGAGGATGCACTTTGAAAGGGATCTTCAGGTAGCTAGTTTAAATTTTTATTTTGTTAAAACTCTAATAAAATACCTTGAGTATCAAAAAAGTCAAAGAGGCATCCTATCATAAAAAATAATATACATAGGTTACTAATTTAAATAATAATAACAGCGGTTTTTTAAACGTTTCTGACACTTTATTTATAATAATTATAACAATATTATATATTTCTTGATAAAAAATGCATTCTAAGTTTAAAAAAATGTTCAATATTGGGAAAAAATAAAATAGAAATAGTTCGGCATTTTTGTCACAGTAACAGATATTTTTTGCGAAAACAATTAGCCATAATTTACTTGTTTATTAAAATTTTAACTTTAGGAATAAATAATAAAATTAATAAAATAAATAAAACGTAACTAAAAATGCTACTAAAAACGGAAAAAATTCTAATCATCAAACAAATTTTTAAAACAAACAAATTGATTTAATTTTGATCATTGCTGTCTAAAACTTAAATTAAAATTCTAAATCACTTTTACATCAAGCCACGTGTTCAAAATAATCAAAAACCAATCGTCATTCAGGAAGTAATCGAATACTTCGTCCCGGGCAGCACTGATCCGACCCAGCTGAACGAGTCGCTCATTCTAGCCGGCCCCTTTGTCCGCCGTCTCACAATCAACCAGCTGCTGCCGCCGGTTAGCGACGATTCAGCCATCGGCCAAGACGACGACGCTGCTAGCGACCGCGGCTCCGACGCCGACAACGAGATGGACAATAGCCATCTGGACTTCGGGCCGCTGTTGCCTCAGCTGCCGAATCTCACCGAGCTGAGGCTGTGCTACACAGTGCGCGACTGCGGCATGAACTTCGAATGGAGCCTGTTCAACTTCACCGCCAAGGACTGCTTGAAACTGGCCGAGGCTGTGGCCGCCTGCCGTCAGCTTCGAGTATTTCAGCTGAGCCGCAGCAAGGTCGACTGCGACCGCTGTCGAATCCTAATCAGCCGACTCCTGGATCATCCGGGCCTCGAGGAGCTCGACCTGTCGCACAACAGCATCGGCGACCGGGGCGCTAGGGCGCTCGGCAAGTTTCTGAACGGTCACAGCCAGCTAGTTCGCCTAGACGTCACGGACAACCTGATCCGGGCTCCGGGCGCCCAGGCGCTCGCCCACGCGCTGCTCAAGAATCGAACTCTGCGCCAGTTGAGCCTCCGACTCAATCGGATGGGCGACGATGGCGGCCAAGCAATAGGCAAGGCGTTGATTCGCAACGACACTCTAGAGGACGTCGATATCTCTAGCAACGAGCTGACCGAGCCAACCGCCACGGTGCTCGCCCAGGTGATCGTGCAGAACAAGACGTTGCAACGATTGAATCTGTGCAACAATCGGCTCGGAGCGGACGGCGGCAAACAGCTGCAGGAGGGCATGGAACGCAATCAGACCATGCTGGAGATGGACCTGCGGTTCACCGAGTGCGGCCAGGAGTCCGAGTACCGGATCTCCCAGGTGCTTGAGAAGAATCAGGAGAGGCGGGAGAAGCGTCTTAATAAGTGAAACTGTTTTTTTAACGATAACTGACAAGTTAAGCTTTATATATCGTAGATATTTCCCTCTTCCTTTATGCCTTAATTTCGATATCTCTTGTCCATCGAACCCAGTCTTTGTTTGTCTCTGTTGCTTACATAGGCTCTTTATTTCATAATGTTTTTAGAATTCTTTTATTTTTTAACAAAAAGTGTCGATTTAGCATGCCTGGCTACTCAGTAAAAAACTTTGTGCGTTTTTTTACTGTTAAAAATCTAAATACCGAAGCTTTACGGAACTAAAAGTACTTGGAGGTGTAAATTCAATATAAAAGTTGAATTTAAAGTAAACCCTCTAAGAAACATGTGCTCCACCAATTTACTTTCGGTGAAAATTTTATACAAATTTTTTATTCGTTAAGACTGATATGAACACGTGAGAAAGCTAAAAACTACTCGTTATTAACACCTGACAATCCCGAGAATCATCATGAAAACACCTGACACACCTAGAATCATCATGAACACACCTGACACACCTAGAATCATCATGAACACCTGACACACCTAGAATCATCATGAACACACCTGACACACCTAGAATCATCATGAACCCACCTGACACACCTATAATCGTCATGAACACACCTGACACACCTAGAATCATCATGAACACACCTGACACACCTAGAATCATCATGAACACACCTGACACACCTAGAATCATCATGAACACACCTGACACACCTATAATCGTCATGAACACACCTGACACACCTAAAATCATCTTGAAAGCACCTGAAACACCTAGAATCATCATGAAAGCACCTGAAACACCTAGAATCATCATGAAAGCACCTGACACATAGAATCATCACGAAAGCACCTGACACACCTAGAATCATCATGAAAGCACATGAAACACCTAGAATCATCATGAAAGCACCTGACACACCTAGAATCATCAGGAACACACCTGACACACCTAGAATCATCATGAACACACCTGACACACCTAGAATCATCATTAAAGCACCTGAAACACCTAGAATCATCATGAAAGCACCTGACACACCTAGAATCATCATGAAAGCACCTGACACACCTAGAATCATCATGAAAGCACATGAAACACCTAGAATCATCATGAAAGCACCTGACACACCTAGAATCATCATGAAAGCACATGAAACACCTAGAATCATCATGAAAGCACATGAAACACCTAGAATCATCATGAAAGCACCTGACACACATAGAATCATCATGAAAGCACCTGACACACCTAGAATCATCATGAAAGCACCTGACACACCTAGAATCATCATGAAAGCACGTGAAACACCTAGAATCATCATAAAAGCACCTGACACACCTAGAATCATCATGAAAGCACCTGACACACCTAGAATCATCATGAAAGCACATGAAACACCTAGAATCATCATGAAAGCACCTGACACACCTAGAATCATCATGAAAGCACATGAAACACCTAGAATCATCATGAAAGCACATGAAACACCTAGAATCATCATGAAAGCACCTGACACACCTAGAATCATCATGAAAGCACCTGACACACCTAGAATCATCATTAAAGCACATGAAACACCTAGAATCATCATGAAAGCACCTGACACACCTAGAATCATCATGAAAGCACCTGACACACCTAGAATCATCATGAAAGCACCTGACACACCTAGAATCATCATGAAAGCACCTGACACACCTAGAATCATCATGAAAGCACGTGAAACACCTAGAATCATCATGAAAGCACCTGACACACCTAGAATCATCATGAAAGCACCTGACACACCTAGAATCATCATGAAAGCACATGAAACACCTAGAATCATCATGAAAGCACCTGACACACCTAGAATCATCATGAAAGCACATGAAACACCTAGAATCATCATGAAAGCACATGAAACACCTAGAATCATCATGAAAGCACCTGACACACCTAGAATCATCATGAACACACCTGACACACCTAGAATCATCATGAACACCTGACACACCTAGAATCATCATGAACACACCTGACACACCTAGAATCATCATGAACACACCTGACACACCTAGAATCATCATGAACCCACCTGACACACCTATAATCGTCATGAACACACCTGACACACCTAGAATCATCATGAACACACCTGACACACCTATAATCGTCATGAACACACCTGACACACCTAAAATCATCTTGAAAGCACCTGAAACACCTAGAATCATCATGAAAGCACCTGAAACACCTAGAATCATCATGAAAGCACCTGACACATAGAATCATCACGAAAGCACCTGACACACCTAGAATCATCATGAAAGCACATGAAACACCTAGAATCATCATGAAAGCACCTGACACACCTAGAATCATCAGGAACACACCTGACACACCTAGAATCATCATGAACACACCTGACACACCTAGAATCATCATTAAAGCACCTGAAACACCTAGAATCATCATGAAAGCACCTGACACACCTAGAATCATCATGAAAGCACCTGACACACCTAGAATCATCATGAAAGCACATGAAACACCTAGAATCATCATGAAAGCACCTGACACACCTAGAATCATCATGAAAGCACATGAAACACCTAGAATCATCATGAAAGCACATGAAACACCTAGAATCATCATGAAAGCACCTGACACACATAGAATCATCATGAAAGCACCTGACACACCTAGAATCATCATGAAAGCACCTGACACACCTAGAATCATCATGAAAGCACGTGAAACACCTAGAATCATCATAAAAGCACCTGACACACCTAGAATCATCATGAAAGCACCTGACACACCTAGAATCATCATGAAAGCACATGAAACACCTAGAATCATCATGAAAGCACCTGACACACCTAGAATCATCATGAAAGCACATGAAACACCTAGAATCATCATGAAAGCACATGAAACACCTAGAATCATCATGAAAGCACCTGACACACCTAGAATCATCATGAAAGCACCTGACACACCTAGAATCATCATTAAAGCACATGAAACACCTAGAATCATCATGAAAGCACCTGACACACCTAGAATCATCATGAAAGCACCTGACACACCTAGAATCATCATGAAAGCACCTGACACACCTAGAATCATCATGAAAGCACCTGACACACCTAGAATCATCATGAAAGCACGTGAAACACCTAGAATCATCATGAAAGCACCTGACACACCTAGAATCATCATGAAAGCACCTGACACACCTAGAATCATCATGAAAGCACATGAAACACCTAGAATCATCATGAAAGCACCTGACACACCTAGAATCATCATGAAAGCACATGAAACACCTAGAATCATCATGAAAGCACATGAAACACCTAGAATCATCATGAAAGCACCTGACACACCTAGAATCATCATGAAAGCACATGAAACACCTAGAATCATCATGAAAGCACCTGACACACCTAGAATCATCATGAAAGCACCTGACACACCTAGAATCATCATGAAAGCACCTGACACACCTAGAATCGTCATGAAAAGACCTGATAGCCCTAGATAATTACGAAAACACCTAGATAATTATGAAAATACCCGACACGCCTAAAATCATCTGAAAACACCTGAGAAACGTAGAATCATCATGAAAATACCCGACACGCCTAAAATCATCTGAAAACACCTGAGAAACCTAGAATCATCATGAAAATAACTGACACACCTAGAATTATCAGGAACACCTGAAAATTATAACAGCTGAAATCATTATAAGCAGCTGACAATACTTAAAATCATAATCTCACAAAGACACAACTAGCTAATTTCAACCTAAAAATGTTAATTTTTTATTCACAATAGATTTGTTACAAAGAAGTTATTGCTTTTTTTACAAATTAAAGTATTTCTCCATCAGCTTGTTTTGAGTTAAGTAAAACCACTTTACTTGCTATAATTTACCTAACTCACTACTACTGTGAGTAGCCACAATTGACCAAGCGCTCTCTTTTCTTTTTCTCTTTGGGCCTACTCTCTAGCTCTCTGCGCATCGAAATTAACTGACGAAAAATTTCGAGCTTGAAAATAAACCCTTCCTTCAAACAACAAAATGACCTGCCCAAGAAACGTCTGTGAAAGAATTGCTGTACGTGTTTTTGCGCTAGCAGGTGCCTGCTGAGAGAGAAATGATGATATGATGGGTTGAGTTTGGAATGAGCGAAAGAGTCGGATACTGTACGGGAGAGAATGTAAATTGAGTAGCTATGCCGTTTGATTGTACAGTTTTCAAATGTGTACATTTATTGCGGCATTGTGCTACAATTGAGCAAAAAAACAATGATGCCTTTAATTTGAGTGAGCATTTGACCTGCAAATACGCTCGTATAGCTGGGCATAAAGGGCCCAACTTACTGTTTTGCTGTTTAAATCTATAACTGTGTACGCTTTCAGCTATTTACCTATCTCGACTCTGCAAGTTTAAAGGTGAGTAAAATTGGAAACAAAATTAATCAATTTTGTCTACTTTTTTGTAATTTTTTTCCCTTCTTTAACCAGCTGGAAAAAATTAAAATATATTTACATATTTTAAAACTTCTATTTAATCATTAAAAATTTTTCAACTAGATTAAATTTTAAAAGTTATAGAAAAACAATTGTGGCTAGATTCCAAGGGATCTAAATTCTTGGGGACTGGACTCTTAGGGACTGGACTCTTAGGGACTAGACTCTTAGGGACTGGACTCTTAGGGACTAGATTCTTAGGGACTAGATTCTTAGGGACTAGACTCTTAGGGACTGGACTCTTAGGGACTAGACTCTTAGGGACTAGACTCTTAGGGACTGGACTCTTAGGGACTAGATTCTTAGGGACTAGACTCTTAGGGACTAGACTCTTAGGGACTAGACTCTTAGGGACTAGACTCTTAAGGACTAGACTCTTAGGGACTAGACTCTTAGGGACTAGACTCTTAAGGACTAGACTCTTAAGGACTAGACTCTTAGGGACTAGACTCTTAGGGACTAGACTCTTAGGGACTAGACTCTTAGGGACTAGACTCTTAGGGACTAGACTCTTAGGGACTAGACTCTTAAGGACTAGACTCTTAGGGACTAGACTCTTAGGGACTCGACTCTTAAGGACTAGACTCTTAGGGACTAGACTCTTAGGGACTAGACTCTTAGGGACTAGACTCTTAAGGACTAGACTCTTAGGGACTAGACTCTTAGGGACTAGACTCTTAGGGACTAGACTCTTAAGGACTAGACTCTTAGGGACTAGACTCTTAGGGACTAGACTCTTAGGGACTAGACTCTTAGGGACTAGACTCTTAGGGACTAGACTCTTAGGGACTAGACTCTTAAGGACTAGACTCTTAGGGACTAGACTCTTAGGACTAGACTCTTAGGGACTAGACTCTTAGGGACTGGACTCTTAGGGACTAGACTCTTAGGACTAAGATTGTCATCGATTAGATTATTAGGGACTGCATTCTTACGGACTAGATTGTCATCGACTAAATTCTCAGACACAGCATTTTTAGGGACTGGACTTTTAGAAGCTAGACTAACCGTTTTAAAGTTACGTGATCAGAATTTTATAATTTTTTTACTGAATATTTTGTGCGTGTGCATACGTTGTGTGAGCAGCAGGTTGACGGAGTGTTTGTGATTCAAAATTTATTGGAACAGGTGTAAGATTGTATGCGCAGTGAAAAAATCCTCTTATAAAGCAAATACGAAAGAAAAAAGGGTTCAAATTTGTTCAAAATTGTGCTCTATACACTGCTCTGTACCGAGTTCTCTGTAGAAATTTCTCCATGCACTTGCGCATGTAGCCAATCTATAGCTACCACAGCTATAGCGCAAAAATGTATTTTTCTGTCGCAACTGGCACACCACCACCTGCTTTTTCAATTTCCTGTCGAGGCACAGTTTGCGGGGTGTACATTACCGCGCCCCGTCCCAACTTGACTATCTCTGTGCGACTGACTTCTCACCAGATATTACTCTGAACGAGCGCTGTCCGATAGAGAGATCTCAACTGCATGTATTTAGTAGATCTGCTTAGCAAGAGCTGAGCTTTCCAGTGCGCATTGGCGACTCACTGAAACCAATTAGCTCGTATTAAATACTCATGATTTTGTTAATATCGGAGGTTTAAAAAATTCGTTTAAATTGAAATATTTAGCCCAAGGTGAGTGACTAAATACATTATACTAAGAACTGTAGACTTGCAAATAAGACATGCGAAATCGTGTGCAATAGATACCAAGTTGTAGCTCATTGATAGCGTTATATATCTTAGAGATATATCGCGTCCTGTATGTAAAGCATCTTATACATGTAGATATCGCTTGGTATCTGGTGGATGCCGCTTTGTATCTGATAGATGCCGCTTTGTAGCTGATAGATGCCGCTTTGTAGCTGATAGATGCCGCTTTATAGCTGATAGATGCCACTTTGTATCTGATAGATGCCTGTCTGTATCTGATAGGTGCTTGTCTGTATCTGATAGATGCCTGTCTGTATCTGATAGATGCCTGTCTGTATCTGATAGATGCCTATCTGAATCTGATAGATGTCGCTCTGTATCTGATAGATGCCTGTCTGTATCTGATAGATGCCTGTCTGTATCTGATAGATGCCTGTCTGTATCTGATAGATGCCTATCTGAATCTGATAGATGCCTGTCTGTATCTGATAGATGCCTGTCTGTATCTGACAGATGCCTGTCTGTATCTGATAGATGCCTGTCTGTATCTGACAGATGCCTGTCTGTATCTGATAGATGCCTGTCTGTATCTGATAGATGCCTGTCTGTATCTGACAGATGCCTGTCTGTATCTGATAGATGCCTGTCTGTATCTGATAGATGCCTATCTGAATCTGATAGATGTCGCTCTGTATCTGATAGATGCCTGTCTGTATCTGATAGATGCCTATCTGAATCTGATAGATGTCGCTCTGTATCTGATAGATGCCTGTCTGTATCTGACAGATGCCTGTCTGTATCTGATAGATGCCTGTCTGAATCTGATAGATGTCGCTCTGTATCTGATAGATGCCTGTCTGTATCTGACAGATGCCTGTCTGTATCTGATAGATGCCTGTCTGTATCTGATAGATGCCTATCTGAATCTGATAGATGCCTGTCTGTATCTGATAGATGCCTATCTGAATCTGATAGATGCCTGTCTGTATCTGATAGATGCCTGTCTGTATCTGATAGATGCCTGTCTATATCTGATAGATGCCTGTCTAATATCTAATAGATGCCTGTCTAATATCTGATGGATGCCTGTCTGTATCTGATAGATGTTGAAACATAATGTCTACAAAATGTCGCGCCGCACATTACGCAATAGATGACGTCATATTTTGCAGGAAAGCAGCTAAGAAAACAATTCACCACTCTTAGCCAGCAGCGCAAACCAGCATCATGGACCACGGCAGTCACGGTTCAGCGCCTACAGCCACATCGCCGACTGTAGATTCGACGCTTCCACCTTCCCCGGCGACAGTCCCGTGGGCCCTGCTGGCGGGAATCGCCGGCGCCACCCTGGCCGTCTGCCTAGTCAGCACCCTGGCGCCCTGCCTGGTGTTCCGAATCGTTGCCGCTCGTGTCGCCGCCAGTGCCGACTCGATGTCGGACGCCGACGCTCGCCAGCGAAAGCTTCGTCAACATCGGGCTCGAGTTAGCCAGGCAACGGGCTATCTGACGGCGCTCGGTGTCGGCGTCATCCTGGCCATGGTGTTCATCGGCCTGATGCCCGCCACGGCCGACGCGTTCAGGCGGCTCTGCACCGGCGGCCATCGCTGTCTGGCGGCGCTCAGCTTGGCCCCGTCAGCGGCCTGTCTGGGAGCCTGCCTGCTGCTCTGGCTGGCCAGAACCGGCCTCGAGGAGGTCAAGAAACACCGTCAGGCCAAGGAGGAGGCCAAACCGTTGGTTGACGGGAACGGCAATGGCGGCGGCGGCGGCGGCGGCGGCGGCGGCGAGGCTGTCGAGGCGGCGGGCTGCTGCTCTGATGCCAGTCCGTCTGCACTGCAGGTAGGCGATGGGAACTGGAGGCGGAGATGGGATAAAAAAGATTGGGACTAGACGCGAGACAGATACCAGTTGGAGGAAAGTAGAGGCGGAGAGGAAGAATTGAGAGGGGAAATAGACAGAGTTGAGGACCAGAAAGAGACTTAGAAAGGGACAGAAGAACCGACTGAGAAAGGGACAGAAGAACCGACTTAGAAAGGGACAGAAGAACCGACTGAGAAAGGGACAGAAGAACCGACTGAGAAAGGGACAGAAGAACCGACTGAGAAAGGGACAGAGGAATCGACTGAGAAAGGGACAGAAGAACCGACTGAGAAAGGGACAGAGGAACCGACTGAGAAAGGGAGAGAAGAACCGACTGAGAAAGGGACAGAGGAACCGACTGAGAAAGGGAGAGAAGAACCGACTGAGAAAGGGAGAGAAGAACCGACTGAGAAAGGGACAGAAGAACCGACTGAGAAAGGGAGAGAAGAACCGACTGAGAAAGGGACAGAAGAACCGACTGAGAAAGGGAGAGAAGAACCGACTGAGAAAGGGACAGAGGAACCGACTGAGAAAGGGAGAGAAGAACCGACTGAGAAAGGGACAGAAGAACCGACTGAGAAAGGGAGAGAAGAACCGACTGAGAAAGGGAGAGAAGAACCGACTGAGAAAGGGACAGAGGAACCGACTGAGAAAGGGACAGAGGAACCGACTGAGAAAGGGAGAGAAGAACCGACTGAGAAAGGTAGAGAAGAGCCGACTGAGAAAGGGGGAGAAGAACCGACTGGGAACGGGGGAGAAGAACCGACTGAGAAAGGTAGAGAAGAGCCGACTGAGAAAGGTAAACTGAGAAAGGGAACCGACTGAGAAGGGGGACAGAAGAACCGACTTAGAAGGGGACAAAAGAACCGACTGAGAAAGGGACAGAAGAACTGACTGGGAAAGGGAGAAAGGAACCGACTTAGAAAGGGGACAGAAGAACCGACTGAGAAAGGGACAGAAGAACTGACTGGGAAAGGGAGAAAGAAACCGACTGAGAAGGGGGACAGAAGAACCGACTTAGAAGGGGACAGAAGAACCGACTGAGAAAGGGACAGAAGAACTGACTGGGAAAGGGAGAAAGGAACCGACTGAGAAAGGGGACAGAAGAACCGACTGAGAAAGGGACAGAAGAACCGACTGAGAAAGGGACAGAAGAGCCGACTGGGAAAGAGACAAAAGAACCGACTGAGAAAGAGACAGAAGAACCGACTGAGAAAGGTAGAGAGCTAAGCTGTCACTAGCAGTGCCACCAAAACCCATCGCCTCTCCACTCCGACAGGACCCAACCACCGCCGCACTAATTACCGCTGCTCTGCTACTAAAAGCAGTAGTGGAAGGCCTCGCAATGCCCAACATGCTCACCGTGGCTTCGCCTCTGTTCATCGCTCTTGGCAAATGCCTGCACGAGGCCTGCTGCGGCCTTGTGGTTGGCCTCGCCTGGAGCGACGCGATCAACGGTGGGAACGGCAGCGGCGGTAGCGGCAGCGCGCGTCGATGGGGCATCGTCGCTTTGATCGCCTACGCTGTGGCCGCTTCGGGCTCTCTGTTGCTGGGGGGCCTCACAGCAAGTCTGCATTCGCCAGCTGGCAACGCAATTCAGTTCGGCCTGCTCGTGGCCGCCTCGGGTGCTGGGCTGCAGGCCGCCTTCGTGCACATCCTGCCGCGCCTGCCCGAAGGTCCGGTCTCGCCGGCTCTGGCTCTGCTTGGCGCTTTGCTGATGGCGCTGGTGGCGGCGGCGCATCACGCTGTGGGCGGCCACGACGGCTGAGCTTTGGGGATCGGCCTGATGAGGATGGAGGAGGGGCTGATGATGGGGATGTGGATTTGAAGGGATGAGGATCTGAAGTCATGGGAATGGGATAATGAGGATCTGAAGGGATGAGGATCTGAAGGCATGAGGATCTGAAGGGATTGAGGATCTGAAGGATGAGGATCTGAAGGCATGAGGATCTGAAGGCATGAGGATCTGAAGGGATGAGGATCTGAAGGAATCCAGGATCTGAAGGGATGAGGATCTGAAGGGATGAGGATCTGAAGGGATGAGGATCTGAAGTCATGGGGATGGGATAATGAGGAACTGAAGGGATGAGGATCTGAAGGGATGAGGATCTGAAGGGATGAGGATCTGAAGGGATGATGATCTGAAAGGAATGGGGATAGTACGATGATGATATAAAGACGCGGATCTGAACGAAGGGAATCAGGATCTGACAAAACGGTAATATGATAACTATAGTGCCTGAAGGAAATAAAGAAGGCTCGAATAAGGTTTTGAGACGAGGATGAGAACCTTCTACCAGAAACAAGAGAATTTTAAGGTGAAAGGCACAAATTTTATCCCAAGCAAATAATAATTTAACCATAATCCAATGTTAACACAGGTGACGAGTATTTCTAATCTACGTACGTAATGCGTTTCATAGATTTAGGGATCTATCATTCGTTTGCGTACAAGTCACACAAAATAACTTTTAGAGTACTTTCTGGTACGCTGGTTCCGACTTTTTAAGTTATAAATTAATCATAGACGTATTTACTCATGTTTTACTCTGTGATAGTTGGTGTCTAACATTGGCTCTTGGTGCCTGCTGTGTACCGAAAGCAAAAATTTCTATTTGTTATCAATATTTTTCTCATGTATTATAAACTAAATATAATGTTTTATTGTCAGCTGATATGCGAAACTCGTTATGTTTGGAGTCCTACTTAAAGTAGAGGCGTTGGCATTTTTTGCGTCAATTTTTTTATCAATTAGTAAGAAACTTCGCATACGTAAAATAATAATTGGCAGACTGAAAGAACACCAATCAATAATGATTTAATAATGCCTTGCAAAAGGCCAAAAATTGTTCCCTTGGACCACTGGCCACGACCTTTCGGTTATAAGTCGGACGCCCTAACCACTAGGCTACAACTTTTCTAAACTTATCTGCCCCCCCCTAATTATGACGTCATGCACGAGTTAATTACAGCATACTTGGCTCTCTCGTGATTAACAAAATTTCTAGAAATTTAGCGAAATAAAATTTACAAAAGATAAGAAAAAATTTGTTGACGCTAAGCGTGTACGTCTATTTGCCTTGGAGGCCTGTATATTTGTTATGTACACATTTATCATAATGAAAAATAGCCTGCGAGTGTGACAAGGTTACTAAAGCAGTCGAATTACATAGTTTGTATAATATATAAACTTAATAAATATATAATCAATCAGCAGGAACTATTGGCTTTGCAAACAACAAAGTTCAGTTAAATTTATGCTTCGTTAAAAATGCTAATTATTAAATTTTATTAACAATAGTGCTTCACTAAAGTAAGTTATTTATTACAGCCAATAGAATTTTGAACGGTGTCTAGATGCTGGTCACGTGACTGCCATCATCCATCAGCGGTCAGCTGCGAATTCGCACATCAAGGAAGCCGGCGCGTGGGACTCTTTGTACATCTAAATAAAAAGAAATTTGATAATTTTGTTGTTATTTAAAATCAATAATTTTCTATTTCGGTAAGAATAATACGAAAATTCCTCCATCAGTCAGTAGCACTACTTAGCTATCCAATATCTAACCATACGCTCGTAACCTATCAATCTGTCAAACCCTCATCTATCCACCTCTCTAACCCTCATCTATCCACCTCTCTAACCCTGATCTATCCACCTCTCTAACCCTGATCTATCCACCTCTCTAACCCTGATCTATCCACCTCTCTAACCCTGATCTATCCACCTCTCTAACCCTCATCTATCCACCTCTCTAACCCTGATCTATCCACCTCTCTAACCCTCATCTATTCACCTCTCTAACCCTCATCTATCCGCTCTCTAACCCTGATCTATCCACCTCTCTAACCCTCATCTATCCACCTCTCTAACCCTAAGCCATCCACCTCTCTAACCCTCATCTATCCGCTCTCTAACCCTGATCTATCCGCTCTATAACCCTAAACCATCCACCTCTCTAACCCTCATCTATCCGCTCTCTAACCCTCATCTATCCACTCTCTAACCCTCATCTATTCACCTCTCTAACCCTCATCTATCCGCTCTCTAACCCTGATCTATCCACCTCTCTAACCCTGATCTATCCACCTCTCTAACCCTAAACCATCCACCTCTCTAACCCTCATCTATCCGCTCTCTAACTCTGATCTATCCGCTCTATAACCCTAAACCATCCACCTCTCTAACCCTCATCTATCCGCTCTCTAACCCTCATCTATCCACCTCTCTAACCCTGATCTATCCACCTCTCTAACCCTCATCTATTCACCTCTCTAACCCTCATCTATCCGCTCTCTAACCCTGATCTATCCACCTCTCTAACCCTGATCTATCCACCTCTCTAACCCTAAACCATCCACCTCTCTAACCCTCATCTATCCGCTCTCTAACCCTGATCTATCCGCTCTATAACCCTAAACCATCCACCTCTCTAACCCTCATCTATCCGCTCTCTAACCCTCATCTATCCACTCTCTAACCCTCATCTATTCACCTCTCTAACCCTCATCTATCCGCTCTCTAACCCTGATCTATCCACCTCTCTAACCCTGATCTATCCACCTCTCTAACCCTAAACCATCCACCTCTCTAACCCTCATCTATCCGCTCTCTAACCCTGATCTATCCGCTCTATAACCCTAAACCATCCACCTCTCTAACCCTCATCTATCCGCTCTCTAACCCTCATCTATCCACTCTCTAACCCTCATCTATCCACCTCTCTAACCCTCATCTATCCGCTCTCTAACCCTCATCTATCCACCTCTCTAACCCTGATCTATCCACCTCTCTAACCCTAAACCATCCACCTCTCTAACCCTCATCTATCCGCTCTCTAACCCTGATCTATCCACCTCTCTAACCCGGATCTTGTTTTCTTACATGTGGGAAAGTTTGGTCGATCTTACTAATCTAATTTTCCAGACCCTTAAACCTTGAATTATTGATTCTTCAGTGTACTTTTAATATTTAAATAAGCAGGTCAGCAGCAGGTCGATCCATCGCTCACCCCTGGCCCTCTCGTACATAAGGTCGCACAGCTGATTCCGCAGTTGTCCCCAATCCTCGAATTGCCAGTGCAGCGGCACTTCCGATGCGTTTTTCACCTCGACGCCGTCGCTTAGCAACAGCTGTTGGCAACAGTCGGGAGCAGCCGCGAGGAGATGGTAGCGCCAGCTCTCTCTGCACAGTAGTCGCCACAGTTGCTCCGGCAGCGCTTGCTGGTCGGGACGTTCCAGCACAATAAAAACGGCGTCGTAGTGACGCGGCGCCGCAGAAGCCACCAGCTCGTCGATAACGGCACAAGCAAGCCGACAACCGGGCAGACTCACGCGCAGCTGGGCAGCCAATTCGTTCAACATTTTCAACGATTCAGGATGACATGCCAGAAGGAAACGCAGTGGCTGCTGTTGTCGTTTAGACCGGCACTTGGTCTTGGCGCAGCGTTTGTTGACGCTGCTGACATTCCCGAAGCTGCTGATTGCTGCGGCGGCGGACAGGGCCCGACGGAGCAGCGACCCGCGTTTGCCGTTAGAATTGGCAGCATTGAGCATGACGTATGGTTTATAATTAGCTAGCGATAATAAATTACCGATCCTTGTGTAGGTTAAGAGAATTTCGCTACGTTTGCCAAGCGACACGGGTCCGAGTTAAAATTTCTGCGTATTTATAGATAGCTAACTGGGCTTAATTTATGTCTGTAATCTCTGCGACTTGCGCCCTTACTTACCTCTCCCTCAGCCTCTCTCTCTTTCTTTCTTTCTCTTTCTCTCTCTCTCAGGGTTTGTGTGGCTGGCAGAAAATTGAAAACATTGCGGATGCGGCCGTGTGTTATCGCGCGACCCCACAGCCAGCCCTAACCACCCTCTACCCTCCGCTGCGTGACTGACTACTTACACAGAGAGCTAAGCTTTAAACCCTCCCCCTGTCTTGTTATTAATCTGAATCGAATAGTTCGAAATAGGTATAAGGAGGGGGGTGAGGTGGAGTGGAGTGGAGTGAAAGAGAAGGACAGAAGAGCAAGGCTAGCCTAGCTAGTCCATGCCGAAGCAAGGCTAGCCTAGCTAGTCCATGCCGAAGCAAGGCTAGCCTAGCTAGTCCATGCCGAAGCAAGGCTAGCCTAGCTAGTCCATGCCGAAGCAAGGCTAGCCTAGCTAGTCCATGCCGAAGCAAGGCTAGCCTAGCTAGTCCATGCCGAAGCAAGGCTAGCCTAGCTAGTCCATGCCGAAGCAAGGCTAGCCTAGCTAGTCCATGCCGAAGCAAGGCATAATAAATGAAGGCAAGTCCGTGAGCGACTAATTTGGAAAACTTTATTTAGTTAACAACTAGAGAAAAAGCCTCAGCAGGACACAGAGGGAGAGAAATATTGCAAACCAGAACGCCCCGAACCGAACTAGCATTACTTTTTTCACTCAGAGTTTTTGGCTTGGGGAAGGTTTTAGTTCTAGATTATTCTAAGCGGCGCGTACATTTCGAATGAACACACGGAGCGTACGTCACACACGCAGAGTGTAGTGCAGACAGACAACTTAAACCCTATAGTCTTTTACAAGTTAAAAGACTAGCAATATTATTTTCTTTAATAATATTCATCCTTGTGGCCCCCTAGGGGCAGAAGGACGCGAAACGACCGCCTCAACCCCAAGTTGGCTGCTACTATAGGGTTAAAATGATGGATTTTGCAAGTTAGTAATTTCTGTCTTGCTAAACAGTGGCCCAAAGTTTTCGCTCAGTTCTTTTGCAGCAACAAGAAACTTTAAAAAAACAAACTAAAGTACATGCTACGAGCACTCTGCGAGCACTCGTAAAGCTTGTCTGAGTCATTATTTAAGTTAAACGCAGTAAATTTAGAAATTTGGAAACTAAAGATGTGAGCCCTTCATTATGGAACGCGTGAACTTTTATGGCTCAATTAGTTTTTTTTTAATTTCGCATCCTTGAAACAATGAATAATCATTGATGCTCAAACATTTTAAGAATCCTGTCTAATGTTACAAATATGTAGGATAATGAGATATATATTGTTTGGGTCACCCCTATATTGCCCTGACTTATCGCCTCTATATTGCATTGAGAATCGCCTCTATATTGCATTGAAAGTCGCCTCTATATCGCATTGAAAGTCGCCTCTATATTGCATTGAAAGTCGCCTCTATATCGCATTGAAAGTCGCCTCTATATTGCATTGAGAATCGCCTCTTTATCGCATTGAAAGTCGCCTCTATATTGCATTGAGAATCGCCTCTTTATCGCATTGAGAATCGCCTCTTTATCGCATTGAGAATCGCCTCTTTATCGCATTGAGAATCGCCTCTATATTGCATTGAGAATCGCCTCTATATTGCATTGAGAATCGCCTCTATATCGCATTGAGAATCGCCTCTGTATAGCATTGAGAATCGCCTCTATATTGCATTGAGAATCACCTCTGTATAGCATTGAGAATCACCTCTGTATAGCATTGAGAATCGTCTCTTTATCGCATTGAGAATCGCCTCTTTATCGCATTGAGAATCGCCTCTTTATCGCATTGAGAATCGCCTCTTTATCGCATTGAGAATCGCCTCTTTATCGCATTGAGAATCACCTCTGTATAGCATTGAGAATCACCTCTTTATCGCATTGAGAATCGCCTCTTTATCGCATTGAGAATCGCCTCTTTATCGCATTGAGAATCGCCTCTTTATCGCATTGAGAATCGCCTCTTTATCGCATTGAGAATCGCCTCTTTATCGCATTGAGAATCGCCTCTTTATCGCATTGAGAATCGCCTCTTTATCGCATTGAGAATCGCCTCTATATCGCATTGAGAATCACCTCTGTATAGCATTGAGAATCACCTCTGTATAGCATTGAGAATCGCCTCTTTATCGCATTGAGAATCGCCTCTTTATCGCATTGAGAATCGCCTCTTTATCGCATTGAGAATCGCCTCTTTATCGCATTGAGAATCGCCTCTTTATCGCATTGAGAATCGCCTCTTTATCGCATTGAGAATCGCCTCTTTATCGCATTGAGAATCGCCTCTTTATCGCATTGAGAATCGCCTCTTTATCGCATTGAGAATCGCCTCTATATTGCATTGAGAATCACCTCTGTATAGCATTGAGAATCACCTCTGTATAGCATTGAGAATCGCCTCTTTATCGCATTGAGAATCGCCTCTTTATCGCATTGAGAATCGCCTCTTTATCGCATTGAGAATCGCCTCTTTATCGCATTGAGAATCGCCTCTTTATCGCATTGAGAATCGCCTCTATATCGCATTGAGAATCGCCTCTATATCGCATTGAGAATCGCCTCTTTATCGCATTGAGAATCGCCTCTTTATCGCATTGAGAATCGCCTCTTTATCGCATTGAGAATCGCCTCTTTATCGCATTGAGAATCGCCTCTATATCGCATTGAGAATCGCCTCTATATTGTATTGAGAATCGCCTCTATATTGCATTGAGAATCGCCTCTATATCGCATTGAGAATCGCCTCTGTATAGCATTGAGAATCGCCTCTATATTGCATTGAGAATCACCTCTGTATAGCATTGAGAATCGTCTCTATATTGCATTGAGAATCGCCTCTGTATAGCATTGAGAATCGTCTCTATATTGCATTGAGAATCGCCTCTTTATCGCATTGAGAATCGCCTCTTTATCGCATTGAGAATCGCCTCTTTATCGCATTGAGAATCGCCTCTATATTGCATTGAGAATCGCCTCTATATTGCATTGAAAGTCGCCTCTATATCGCATTGAAAGTCGCCTCTATATCGCATTGAAAGTCGCCTCTATATTGCATTGAGAATCGCCTCTTTATCGCATTGAAAGTCGCCTCTATATTGCATTGAGAATCGCCTCTTTATCGCATTGAGAATCGCCTCTTTATCGCATTGAGAATCGCCTCTTTATCGCATTGAGAATCGCCTCTATATTGCATTGAGAATCGCCTCTATATTGCATTGAGAATCGCCTCTATATCGCATTGAGAATCGCCTCTGTATAGCATTGAGAATCACCTCTGTATAGCATTGAGAATCACCTCTGTATAGCATTGAGAATCGCCTCTTTATCGCATTGAGAATCGCCTCTTTATCGCATTGAGAATCGCCTCTTTATCGCATTGAGAATCGCCTCTTTATCGCATTGAGAATCGCCTCTTTATCGCATTGAGAATCGCCTCTATATTGCATTGAGAATCACCTCTGTATAGCATTGAGAATCACCTCTGTATAGCATTGAGAATCGCCTCTTTATCGCATTGAGAATCGCCTCTTTATCGCATTGAGAATCGCCTCTATATCGCATTGAGAATCGCCTCTATATCGCATTGAGAATCGCCTCTTTATCGCATTGAGAATCGCCTCTTTATCGCATTGAGAATCGCCTCTTTATCGCATTGAGAATCGCCTCTTTATCGCATTGAGAATCGCCTCTATATCGCATTGAGAATCGCCTCTATATTGTATTGAGAATCGCCTCTATATTGCATTGAGAATCGCCTCTATATCGCATTGAGAATCGCCTCTGTATAGCATTGAGAATCGCCTCTATATTGCATTGAGAATCACCTCTGTATAGCATTGAGAATCGTCTCTATATTGCATTGAGAATCGCCTCTGTATAGCATTGAGAATCGTCTCTATATTGCATTGAGAATCGCCTCTTTATCGCATTGAGAATCGCCTCTTTATCGCATTGAGAATCGCCTCTTTATCGCATTGAGAATCGCCTCTATATCGCATTGAGAATCGCCTCTTTATCGCATTGAGAATCGCCTCTTTATCGCATTGAGAATCGCCTCTTTATCGCATTGAGAATCGCCTCTATATCGCATTGAGAATCGCCTCTATATCGCATTGAGAATCGCCTCTTTATCGCATTGAGAATCGCCTCTTTATCGCATTGAGAATCGCCTCTTTATCGCATTGAGAATCGCCTCTTTATCGCATTGAGAATCGCCTCTATATCGCATTGAGAATCGCCTCTATATTGCATTGAGAATCGCCTCTATATTGCATTGAGAATCGCCTCTATATCGCATTGAGAATCGCCTCTGTATAGCATTGAGAATCGCCTCTATATTGCATTGAGAATCACCTCTGTATAGCATTGAGAATCACCTCTGTATAGCATTGAGAATCGTCTCTTTATCGCATTGAGAATCGCCTCTTTATCGCATTGAGAATCGCCTCTTTATCGCATTGAGAATCGCCTCTTTATCGCATTGAGAATCGCCTCTTTATCGCATTGAGAATCGCCTCTATATCGCATTGAGAATCGCCTCTATATCGCATTGAGAATCGCCTCTTTATCGCATTGAGAATCGCCTCTTTATCGCATTGAGAATCGCCTCTTTATCGCATTGAGAATCGCCTCTTTATCGCATTGAGAATCGCCTCTTTATCGCATTGAGAATCGCCTCTTTATCGCATTGAGAATCGCCTCTTTATCGCATTGAGAATCGCCTCTTTATCGCATTGAGAATCGCCTCTATATCGCATTGAGAATCGCCTCTATATCGCATTGAGAATCGCCTCTTTATCGCATTGAGAATCGCCTCTTTATCGCATTGAGAATCGCCTCTTTATCGCATTGAGAATCGCCTCTTTATCGCATTGAGAATCGCCTCTTTATCGCATTGAGAATCGCCTCTTTATCGCATTGAGAATCGCCTCTATATCGCATTGAGAATCGCCTCTATATCGCATTGAGAATCGCCTCTTTATCGCATTGAGAATCGCCTCTTTATCGCATTGAGAATCGCCTCTTTATCGCATTTAGAATCGCCTCTTTATCGCATTGAGAATCGCCTCTATATCGCATTGAGAATCGCCTCTATATTGTATTGAGAATCGCCTCTATATTGCATTGAGAATCGCCTCTATATCGCATTGAGAATCGCCTCTGTATAGCATTGAGAATCGCCTCTGTATAGCATTGAGAATCGTCTCTATATTGCATTGAGAATCGCCTCTGTATAGCATTGAGAATCGTCTCTATATTGCATTGAGAATCGCCTCTTTATCGCATTGAGAATCGCCTCTTTATCGCATTGAGAATCGCCTCTTTATCGCATTGAGAATCGCCTCTTTATCGCATTGAGAATCGCCTCTATATCGCATTGAGAATCGCCTCTATATCGCATTGAGAATCGCCTCTTTATCGCATTGAGAATCGCCTCTTTATCGCATTGAGAATCGCCTCTTTATCGCATTGAGAATCGCCTCTTTATCGCATTGAGAATCGCCTCTTTATCGCATTGAGAATCGCCTCTTTATCGCATTGAGAATCGCCTCTTTATCGCATTGAGAATCGCCTCTATATTGCATTGAGAATCACCTCTGTATAGCATTGAGAATCACCTCTGTATAGCATTGAGAATCGCCTCTTTATCGCATTGAGAATCGCCTCTTTATCGCATTGAGAATCGCCTCTTTATCGCATTGAGAATCGCCTCTTTATCGCATTGAGAATCGCCTCTTTATCGCATTGAGAATCGCCTCTATATCGCATTGAGAATCGCCTCTATATCGCATTGAGAAT
Organism: Macrostomum cliftonense; assembly: GCA_950096795.1. Classification (NCBI taxonomy): domain Eukaryota; kingdom Metazoa; phylum Platyhelminthes; family Macrostomidae; genus Macrostomum; species Macrostomum cliftonense. Next base: position 1,918,316 of record CATNEM010000149.1, read on the forward strand.
CGCCTCTTTATCGCATTGAGAATCGCCTCTTTATCGCATTGAGAATCGCCTCTTTATCGCATTGAGAATCGCCTCTTTATCGCATTGAGAATCGCCTCTTTATCGCATTGAGAATCGCCTCTTTATCGCATTGAGAATCGCCTCTTTATCGCATTGAGAATCGCCTCTTTATCGCATTGAGAATCGCCTCTTTATCGCATTGAGAATCGCCTCTTTATCGCATTGAGAATCGCCTCTATATCGCATTGAGAATCGCCTCTATATTGCATTGAGAATCGCCTCTATATCGCATTGAGAATCGCCTCTGTATAGCATTGAGAATCGCCTCTTTATCGCATTGAGAATCGCCTCTTTATCGCATTGAGAATCGCCTCTATATCGCATTGAGAATCGCCTCTATATTGCATTGAGAATCGCCTCTATATTGCATTGAGAATCGCCTCTATATCGCATTGAGAATCGCCTCTATATCGCATTGAGAATCGCCTCTATATTGCATTGAGAATCACCTCTGTATAGCATTGAGAATCACCTCTGTATAGCATTGAGAATCGTCTCTTTATCGCATTGAGAATCGCCTCTTTATCGCATTGAGAATCGCCTCTATATCGCATTGAGAATCACCTCTGTATAGCATTGAGAATCACCTCTGTATAGCATTGAGAATCGTCTCTTTATCGCATTGAGAATCGCCTCTATATTGCATTGAGAATCACCTCTATATCGCATTGAGAATCGCCTCTATATCGCATTGAGAATCGCCTCTATATTGCATTGAGAATCGCCTCTATATTGCATTGAGAATCGCCTCTATATCGCATTGAGAATCGCCTCTGTATAGCATTGAGAATCGCCTCTATATTGCATTGAGAATCACCTCTATATCGCATTGAGAATCGCCTCTTTATAGCATTGAGAATCGTCTCTTTATCGCATTGAGAATCGCCTCTTTATCGCATTGAGAATCGCCTCTTTATCGCATTGAGAATCGCCTCTTTATCGCATTGAGAATCGCCTCTTTATCGCATTGAGAATCGCCTCTTTATCGCATTGAGAATCGCCTCTTTATCGCATTGAGAATCGCCTCTTTATCGCATTGAGAATCGCCTCTTTATCGCATTGAGAATCGCCTCTTTATCGCATTGAGAATCGCCTCTTTATCGCATTGAGAATCGCCTCTTTATCGCATTGAGAATCGCCTCTTTATCGCATTGAGAATCGCCTCTTTATCGCATTGAGAGTCGCCTCTTTATCGCATTGAGAATCGCTTCCATATCAAATGTAGGGTCGCCTCTACCATATTAAGAATCACTTATCCCTACAGCTTTGAGATCGTTGATATTTTTAAATTATCAGAAATTAATAAAGGACATCAATGTGAATCTATGGGGCATAATGAATGCAGAAAGCAATATTTAAAGATAAAATTTTAGTACTTGCACAAATGCGAATACGAGCTAGCTTTTTACGAAAAAAACTTTTTTGTGGCTTAATCACGTCGGGGCTTGTCAAGCTAGCGCAGGAGGACGTCCGCAATATAATTAAGGACCCGAAATTGCGAAATTGGTCATTCTTATCTATAGTCTTAGCGTATGAATAACACTAACAACAACTGACCATTGCCAGAGCTCTGTGGGTGCCTAGATCCTTGTGCGTCACACTGCCATATAGCTAGCGGCGTAAACAGTACTAATCTAAACGATAAACTTGTTTTTCACTTTGTTAGTCACAAAAATACCCGCATAAAAGCCTCCTTCTGTTGCTGAATAGCGCCCACAAGGATGGTTTAATAGTGATAGTGACTCACTGCCGTGCATTACTATAAATATTTAAGTTATATCCAGGTTACACCAGTGGTATGTCAGGTCAAGGATTTTCTAGTATGCTAAATTGTAGTGTCCGCGGAGACTAGACAATATCTAGGGACAGTTTTCCTAGGGATAGACAATATCTAGGGACAGTTTTCCTGGGGATAGAAAATATCTAGGGACAGTTTTCCTGGGGATAGACAATATCTAGGGACAGTTTTCCTGGGGATAGACAATTTCTAGGGACAGTTTTCCTGGGGATAGAAAATATCTAGGGACAGTTTTCCTGGGGATAGACAATATCTAGGGACAGTTTTCCTGGGGGATAGACAATATCTAGAAACAGTTTTCCTGGGGATAGCCAATATATAGGGACAGATTTCCTGGGGATAGACAATATCTAGGGACAGTTTTCCTAGGGGATAGACAATATATAGGGACAGAATTCCTGGGGATAGATAATATATAGGGACAGTTTTCTTGGGGGAAGACAATATCTAGGGACTGTTTTCTTGGGGGAAGACAATATCTAGGGACTGTTTTCTTGGGGGATTTAATAGGAAAGCAGACAATATCTAGGGACAGTTTTCTTGGGGGATAGACAATATCTAGGGACAGTTTTATTGGGGGAAGACAATATCTAGGGACTGTTTTCTTGGGGAATAGACAATATCTAGGGACAGTTTTCTTGGGGGAAGACAATATCTAGGGACAGTTTTCTTGGGGGATAGACAATATCTAGGGACAGTTTTCCTGGGGGATAGACAATATCTAGGGACAGTTTTCCTGGGGATAGAAAATATCTAGGGACAGTTTTCCTGGGGATAGACAATATCTAGGGACAGTTTTCCTGGGGATAGACAATATCTAGGGACAGTTTTCCTGGGGGATAGACAATATCTAGGGACAGTTTTCCTGGGGGATAGACAATATATAGGGACAGATTTCCTGGGGATAGACAATATCTAGGGACAGTTTTCCTGGGGATAGACAATATCTAGGGACAGTTTTCCTGGGGGATAGACAATATCTAGGGACAGTTTTCCTGGGGGATAGACAATATCTAGGGACAGTTTTCCTGGGGGATAGACAATATCTAGGGACAGTTTTCCTGGGGGATAGACAATATCTAGGGACAGATTTCCTGGGGGATAGACAATATCTAGGGACAGTTTTCCTGGGGGATAGAAAATATCTAGGGACTGTTTTCTTGGGGGATTTATTAGGAAAGCAGACAATATCTAGGGACAGTTTTCTTGGGGGATAGACAATATCTAGGGACAGTTTTATTGGGGGAAGACAATATCTAGGGACTGTTTTCTTGGGGGATAGACAATATCTAGGGACAGTTTTCTTGGGGGATAGACAATATCTAGGGACAGTTTTCTTGGGGGATAGACAATATCTAGGGACAGTTTTCCTGGGGATAGAAAATATCTAGGGACAGTTTTCCTGGGGATAGACAATATCTAGGGACAGTTTTCCTGGGGATAGACAATATCTAGGGACAGTTTTCCTGGGGGATAGACAATATCTAGGGACAGTTTTCCTGGGGGATAGACAATATATAGGGACAGTTTTCCTGGGGGATAGACAATATCTAGGGACAGTTTTCCTGGGGGATAGAAAATATCTAGGGACTGTTTTCTTGGGGGATTTATTAGGAAAGCAGACAATATCTAGGGACAGTTTTCTTGCGGGATAGACAATATCTAGGGACAGTTTTATTGGGGGAAGACAATATCTAGGGACTGTTTTCTTGGGGGATAGACAATATCTAGGGACAGTTTTCTTGGGGGATAGACAATATCTAGGGACAGTTTTCTTGGGGGATAGACAATATCTAGGGACAGTTTTCCTGGGGATAGACAATATCTAGGGACAGTTTTCCTGGGGATAGACAATATCTAGGGACAGTTTTCCTGGGGATAGACAATATCTAGGGACAGTTTTCCTGGGGGATAGACAATATCTAGGGACAGTTTTCCTGGGGGATAGACAATATATAGGGACAGATTTCCTGGGGATATACAATATCTAGGGACAGTTTTCCTGGGGATAGACAATATCTAGGGACAGTTTTCTTGGGGGAAGACAATATCTAGGGACAGTTTTCTTGGGGGATAGACAATATCTAGGGACAGTTTTCTTGGGGGAAGACAATATCTAGGGACAATTATCTAATTTTAAAGAAAATCTCAAGACTCAAAAGATTATGTTGAAGGCAATCTTAACAGAAAGAAAAAAACGACGCTTCTATTAGCATAAACTAAAAACAAAAAATATAAATTTACTCCCATCCTCAAGCTGTGTAAGATAAGCTGATGACGCACAAACTTTACCGTATCGATAATAAAGTATTTATAGAATGTATAAATACTAGTAATGTGAAGACAGGCTCCTATTCAGAGATGTACGAAAAGCAATAAAAATTCAGATATGGACAGAACTAGGATATTTATTCAGCTGATAAACATCCCGGATGTTGATAGTGCACCGCCCACTGCCCCGACTAAGTTCGACATGAGTGCATCGCATTAAAAGTACATGTGCGCTAATCCGAGTCTCGATAAAAATAACACTAAGAGTCCTTTTTTGTGCAAGGCGGTAAAATTTTTTTAGTTGCAAAAACTATATTTAAACAAACATTCGCATGAATTTTTAAATATATTATTAATGAAAAGTGTGGTAGCTGATAAATAAATTTTTTAAATTAAAAATGCTTGCTTAAACTGAGCAAAAAGTTGGGGAAGTAAAAATTAAACAAAAATTTTAATGTTAGGTAGGCTTAAAATTAAACAAATGCCATGCCTTTTTAAGGTAAATTTCGATAGAAAAATATGTGAAAACCGTGCAAATAGTGCGCATTGCACTACTACAATGAGAGGGTCTATAGCAAGTAGACTGTGGCGAATATGGCTTGATTTTTTGGGTGTAAAATAGTTAGGTCAGTAGGATGAAAATCGGAGAATTTAATTTCATAAAGCATGATTTAATAGGAAAGCAGAAACAATGAGGATACGAAAAAACTGATGAAAAAAATAAAATTACTTTCCCTCAATCGGATAAAACTTCCGGAAAAGTTCACATGAACTTTCAGAGTACGCGCGAACTTTACAAGTACGCACGAACTTTTAAAGTACGCGCGAACTTTAACAAAAGTGCAAATGGACTTCGATAAAAGTACGCGCGAACTCTAAAGAAGTACAAACGAACTTTAAGAAAGTACCAGTTAACTTTTGAGCAGGTGATAACGAAATAAAATGACAAATACAGCAGGATCCACTGATTTGAAGCATCCTACTTGCCAGACGCGGCCGATCCCAACGGATAGCAAGATTCGCGCTTTCGCCGTTTTACCGGTGTCGGCTGAATCACAGGCGACGACGGCGTCGTTGTTTTAACGGCATTCGTCGACGGAGCAGTAGCTTCGCCTGCAGTCCGAGCGGCGATCATTGATTCGCCCAGGGCGGTCAGACGGTCGACAAGTTTCACCCGCTTAGCCTTGACAGCATATTGAATAGCCAGACGGAGTACGCGCTCAGACATCCAGCCGGCCACATCAGCGGCCCTGGCGTCCTCGCCGGTTTTCAAAGCCTGTGCAAACAGTCGGAGCTGGTGCTCGCCAAGGCTATTGCTAGCCGAGGCGTTGGCGGCCGAGACGAATAAGGAGGACTCGAGTTCGGACAGAGGGCTCTGGCACAGGCAGGGAGCCAGCGGGTAGTAACGAATAGGCGGCCTGGCGGCTGATGCAGGCGGTTCGGCCGAGTTGCGGCAATGTACAGCGGCCAGACGGAAGTCGCCAGGCGGATAGAGGCTGACGCCAACTGGCCAGAGCCAGTCGGTTCGATCGGGGAGCACGGAGCGACCGTTGAGCAGGGGGGCCCAGGCGCCCAGGCCGGTGGCTGGCAGCATGGCGCGGACCACGCCGTGGCTGTCTTGGACGCACAGAGAGCCGGACTGCTGGCAGTGGCCTAGCCAGGTTAATCGGCTTCGAGCGGTTAATGGGATTCGAACTTCGGCTCGAATTAGTCTGCAAATGGGGTACGAAGTGATTGACAGTTAGAATGGCCTGTCTGTAAAGGAGTTTCAGGAATGATCTATAGCATCTACAGATTCTCAGGAAAGATCTATAGCATCTACAGATTCTCAGGAATGATCTATAGCATCTACAGATTCTCAGGAAAGATCTAAAGCATCTACAGATTCTCAGGAAAGATCTATAGCATCTACAGATTCTCAGGAAAGATCTATAGCATCTACAGATTGTCAGGAAGGATCTATAGCATCTACAGATTCTCAGGAAAGATCTATAGCATCTACAGATTCTCAGGAAGGATCTATAGTATCTACAGATTGTCAGAAAGGATCTATAGCATCTACAGATTCTCAGAAAGGATCCATAGCATCTACAGATTCTCAGGAAAGATCTATAGCATCTGCAGATTCTCAGGAAGGATCTATAGCATCTACAGATTGTCAGGAAGGATCTATAGCATCTACAGATTCTCAGGAAGGATCTATAGCATCTACAGATTCTTAGGAAAGATCTATAGCATCTACAGATTCTCAGGAAAGATCTATAGTATCTACAGATTCTCAGGAAGGATCTATAGTATCTACAGATTGTCAGAAAGGATCTATAGCATCTACAGATTCTCAGAAAGGATCCATAGCATCTACAGATTCTCAGGAAGGATCTATAGCATCTACAGATTCTCAGGAAAGATCTATAGCATCTACAGATTCTCAGGAAAGATCTATAGCATCTACAGATTCTCAGGAAGGATCTATAGCATCTACAGATTCTCGGGAAGGATCTATAGCATCTACAGATTGTCAGGAAGGATCTATAGCATCTACAGATTCTCAGGAAGGATCTATAGCATCTACAGATTCTCAGGAAAGATCTATAGCATCTACAGATTCTCAGGAAGGATCTATAGCATCTACAGATTCTCAGGAAAGATCTATAGCATCTACAGATTCTCAGGAAGGATCTATAGTATCTACAGATTGTCAGAAAGGATCTATAGCATCTACAGATTCTCGGGAAGGATCTATAGCATCTACAGATTCTCGGGAAGGATCTATAGCATCTAAAGATGTCCAGGAAAGATGTATAGCATCTGCATTTATTTACTTTGGCACAGGCCAGCTCCCAGGAGTCGGACAGTCCTGCATCTCGAACAAATCCGCAGCCACCGGGCAATCCTCATCATCGTCGCTGTCGCCAGCACCGAATCCGCCGCCGCCGCCACCGCCACCGACGCTGTAGATGACGGCGAACCCGCGCGGCCAAGCGGACAGAGAGATCATTGGGCCAGGAGCGGAAAGAACAGCTAGTTGAATGCCTCGGTGGGACCAAATTCGAACTGTACGCCTGAAAATTTTAGGATAAGAGTAAATAAGATAGTAATTTAACGCGAAAAAATAGTTCAGTAGAGTGCGCATAAACTTTACAAATAAGCATAGATGAACTTAGAAACAAGTACACTCGAACTTATTAACAAGCGCACACGAACTTAAGAACAAGTGCACACGAACTAACAAGCAAGTGCACGCGAACTTACAAGTGCACATGAACCTAAAAACAAGTGCACACGAACTTAAAAACGAGTGCACGCGAACTTACAAGTGCACATGAACCTAAAAACAAGTGCACACGAGCTCAAGAACAAGTGCATTCGAACTAACAGGCAAGTGCACGCGAACTTACAAGTGCAAGAACCTAAACAAGTGCACGCGAACTTACAATTAAGTGCACATGAACCTAAAAACAAGTGCACACGAACTCAAGAACAAGTGCATTCGAACTAACAGGCAAGTGCACGCGAACTTACAAGTGCACATAAACCTAAAAACAAGTTCACACGAACTTAAGAACAAGTACACATGAACTTGAGTACGCGCGTACCTGTCCGATCCGGCAAACAGGCGATTGTCGCTGGCGGCTAGGCAGACAACGTCTTCGCCGCGCGGCAACGCCTGAGTCCATTCGGCGCTGCCGCCGTACTCGCCACCATCGTTGCCGCTTAACGGTCGAACTCTAACAAAGCTAAGCGCCTCTGTTGTTGACGGAGAGGCCAGAGCAAGCAATCGCAGACTAAGCGCAGCCAAATTAAATCCGTGCGAGTTGTGAATCAACAATCCGTGGTGCATAGCCGAGTCGTGAAATTCAACAGTAAGAACGCGCGGCTGGTCCGGCATAGCCGAGGCGGCTTCAACCACGCAGCCAAGCCGGTTCCACACTAGGTAGCGCGGACAGCCGCTGGTGCTGCCCGGCTGCAGAGGCCGCTGACGCTGGCGGCTAGAGTGAGAACGGGCGCGCGAACGTGGCGAGCCGTTTTTGCGACCTTCGGCATCGGAATCGCTTCCGCTGCTGCTGCTGCTGCTGCTGTCACTGTTGCCGCTTTCACTGCTGCTACCGCCGATAGTAGTCTTTTTAGTCTTCTTTTCGTGCTTCCGCTTCTTTTTAGACTTTTTGTCTTTCTTATCAATTTTCTGATTGCCACCATCACCATCAGCTTTAGCATTCTCCTTTTCTTCGCCGTCGGAAGAGTCGTCAACGTTCGCAAAGTCGTTACTAACGTCGGCTTTTTTACTACTAGTCTTCTGCTTTTGCTCTTGCGGAGACGAGCCGGCTGTTTGCGAAGTCATTTCTATTTCGAATTCGTCGACAAGATCGCGCGGATCAATATCGGCTAGTTCGGATTCGGCTAGCAACTCGTCTTCGGTTTTCTGACGCTTCGATTGTTGCTGCCGTTGCTGTTGCTGCTGCTGCTGCAGAGGCCTGGAAGCGCAATTCTTGCGAACTTCAGCCGTTCGAATGTCGCCTTTTGCGTCGAGATAAACCAATGCTGGCTGCTCGGCTGCGTCTGGTTGCGGACTGCGCCACCACCAGCACAGCTGACGGACCGGACAAAGACCGGGACTGCGCAGAGCGAAATAGGGCGCGGCCAGGCGAAGGCTGGACTCGCGCATCGGCGCGTCTGACCAGGCTACGGACCAGGCGCTGATGGCACCTGCGACAGGCGAGGAGATGCTGAAGTACCCCAGGGTGTCAGTAGCCTAGATAAAGTACTCTAGGGTGTCAGTAGCCTAGATAATGTACTCTAGGGTGTCAGTAGCCTAGATAAAGTATTCTAGGGTGTCAGTAGCTTCAATAAAGTACTCTAGGGTATCAGTGGCCTCGATAAAGTACAGTTGCCTGGATAAAGTACTCCAGGGTGTAAGTAGCCTAGATAAAGTACTCTAGGGTGTCAGTATCTTCGATAAAGTACTCTAGGGTGTCAATAGCCTAGATAAAGTACTCTGGGGTGTCAGTCGCCTCAATAAAGTACTCTAGGGTGTCAGTCGCCTCGATAAAGTACTCTAGGGTGTCAGTAGCCCTGATAAAGTACTCCAGAGTGTCAGTGGCCTAGATAAAGTACTCTAGGGTGTCAGTAGTCTAGATAAAAAAGTACTCTGAGGTGTCAGTAGTGTAAAACAACCTTTGGGTCTGTCAGCAGTCTTAATAAAATACCCTAAAGTAAAGTACCTCGGCCTGAAAAAGTACTCGATGTATCTTTAATAGATAAGACTCTGTAGGTTAAATAAAGTACCATGGCAACCATTGATACCTATTTAAAAAATGATAATAAAACGCACCATCACGACTGCCAGCGGCAACAAAATCAGCGTGCTGGCTCCACACGCAGCAGAGGATGGGGCCGCGTAGCTGGTCGCTAGTGCAAGTAGCCGATACCGACCAGGAATTGCCTCTGTAAGACGAAAAAAAGTACGACAAAATCGCACCTGGCTACTTATTGATGCTAATATAAGTAGAAATTCTTTAAGCCAAACAACAAACAAAATCCCAACCTAGCCAACAGACGCAGCTCGCAATCAACTGGCATAGCTAGCAGGCGGCCAGCCAGGGGCTCCCAGGCCAGCGGGCAGGGACTGGCGGCCAGGGCCGGATCTGAGCAGGCCTGTCCAACAGGCCACGATCGGAGCTGCTTGCCGCTGGCTGCTAGCCAGACTCGAGCAGTGCCGTCGCAGGCCGACGTAGCAACGAATTCAGCTTCGGGATCGAGCGCCACAGACAGTAGCGGACCGTTGTGACCGCGCAGGACAACTTCGCCGACGTAACAGTCGCCATCGTCTAATTCAACAACTTTGGCGGTGAAGTCCGCCGAGCCGATGCCAACTAAGCGGCCGGAGGGGGCGGCCGAGATGCAGGTGACGTTGGCGGTGAATCTGCCGGGGCAACGGTGGCATTGGTGACGGAATCTGGTTCTCATTCTCACTGGTTAATTATTGACCAGAGGAAGCTTTTGATTGCTGAAGTGGGCCTGAAGTAACGCTAATCATTAACTGAATTGAATCTGAAGTAACGTTTATCGTTACCTGAAGTGGACCTGAAGTAACGCTAATCATTAACTGAATTGAATCTGAAGTAACGTTTATCGTTACCTAAACTGGACCTGAAGTAAGGCTAATCATTAACTGAAGTGAACCTGAAGCAACGTTAATCATTACCTAAAGTGGACCTGAAATAATTTTAATTATTTTGGGTTGAACAAGACCTAAAGTAGCTTTCAAAATTGGCTCTGAAGTGGACCTCAAGTAACATTAACTATTCAGCCTTAAGGTAAACTAAGAACGGCAAATTTTCAATCAAATTGAACCGCTAGTAGTTTTAGCGACGAGCTGCACAAAGTCCCTTGAAGTGAATTGAAAGAATCTTAAAGATACAAGAAAAAAAGCCCATAAACAGGTTGATAAGCTCGGCTTTAATAAAAGTTTAATTTTCAAGTCACCTAGTTAGAGGCCCATCGGGCAGGTCGTCCTGCAGCGTGCGCAATTCCACCCTAGCCTCAGTGCCAATCAGCAGATGCGGAGGTCGCACGGCCAGCGCTGTGGCCGCTTCAACAGAGCCAGTGTCGCAGGTGTGCAGTAGTTGACAAGTAGCCGCATCGAAAACGTGAATAAGGCCTTGTCTATCGATGGCTGATATGAACCTGTTTAAATAATGTGTTGACAAAATATCATGATTTAGTAGCTTAGTACACAAAAAAATTTGAGTTAGAATTTTAGAATCTGGTGTACATCTAGGGTCTTCCTAATTAGGGATTATAGGGAAATGTCCACTTAATTAAAGTGGAATCTTGGTATACAATACATATACTGATACAAAGTAGCTATGCTTTTGGGATATTGCAAAATAATTGACTATCCTTAAACAAAGAGATCTAGGGCTAATTATATAACTAGTAAATAAATTACTATTTAATGAGAATTGACCCAAAAGATAAGGTGCTTGAATACAAAATAATTGAAATTGCAACAAATACAAATATTAATATTAATAAATGTTAATAGGCCCCTAATAATTATTGGCCTAATCATAGATGATTGGCTATTGGATTTACTAGTAGCTTTTAATACTTTAAAAAGGCCAGGCCAATATGTTCATTATTCTATTTTTATTTTAATATGCTATTTATAATATATAAGTATAGTTATTGAATATCTTGTCAATTTTAAATTTAACTTAACTTTTCACCGAATATTATAATTTTTGAAGAATATTTTGATAGAAAAGGTTATATCCATCTATTGCATTTATAGTTGAGGCTTATTAATTAAAATTGACTTTATGTAATATAATAATAGATTAATTTAATTTTAGGAAATTTAAAAATGCAAGAAATTTTTTGCAAAGGGAATTGCAAAATTACTATTATAGCCTAGCTAGTTCAAACACTTAAGGTGCCTACTTTAATAAGAGTAATACTAATACTAGAATTAGAGCTTAAGGTAATTTTAATCAATGATATAATATTATAAATATCATTGAATGTAATACATGCTAAGCATCAAAAAGTGGATATCCCTTTTTGAAAGCAAAGCAACAATGCTAAAAATTATCAACTATATAGTTACATGATTGACAATGACACTTTGTGGGGTTGGTTATAAGTAAATAATAAAGTGTAAAGGGAGGGACTAATGGATGAAAAAATGGAGAAGTAAAAATCATCATGGCCAGTTATCCCACTAGGGCCTACCTACCTACCTCATTTATTGAAACCTAGCCTATCACAAATTGAAGTTTACAACTTTATTTGGCATAGGTTCACTTTTGTTTGGTAAATTATTTTGAGTGGATTTTTGAACTTAGCAACAAAAAACAAGTTAAACAAACAAAACATGGAATGAACAAACTGTGTTCTGAGTCTGTAGCTCAAAGTTAATGCTATTCTCTATTCACAGTTAGGTACTGCTCACAGACGCACCAGAAGAACCGCCCAAAGTAAGGCCGAGGAAATTTGCTGCGCCACAGGAACTCTTGTAATTCTCCCTTCAAGCCCCCTTGGAGTTTTGCCCATAGAATTTAACTTACGCCACACACAGCCATGCCAACATCGCAAAGAAAACTGTCACTCCCATCAAGCCCCTTCGGAGTTTTGCCCATAGACATTAACTTATGCCACTCACAGCCATGTCAACTTACAAAGTTTAAATTTGTGCCACAACACTATAATCATTTCCCTGATTTCAAAAATCTACCCAAAATAATTAACTGAATGGAAGTGAACCTATTCCCTTTATCTATATAGGGTAAGACTAAGAGGATATCCATTTTTAGGTGCAGAGTGCATAATAGGTATTAGATATTATATTAGGACAAGGCCTATTAAATAAATTATGGAGAAAATATTGCAGTTTAATAAATAAGCCAAGTCCTTAGCTGCCTTTTCTAGTTGCACTTAGACCTAGTCCCTTAGGCTTAGGCTAACTAATTAAAAGTAGTCTAGCTAGATAATGCTAGTAAAATAACATTTTCTTACCTCTCATGTATGTCTAAATAGGTTGGTTTCACGTTAGCAACAGTAGTGATTAAATTTTGAGACCACATAGCTGGATCCTGAAATTAAAAATAAATAGGCTAGCTAAGCTACAAAATTGTTTTGTATAACAAAACACTTTTCAAGACTGTTAGTAAACTTTAAAACCTAGTCAAATGCAATGATGAGAGAAATTCCAGGCTTAATATAGTTTTTCAGTGACTTTAGCAGTTTTTGCACCAAGGGCTAGGACCAGGATTTGGCCTAAGATATACTACACTGTACAGGAATCCAGCACAGCCTCAACTCGTTTGGATGCGCTACAAGCAGTAAGTGCGCTGAAGAATTATTTAACAAGAGTTTTAAAACGCTTTACTCCACTTAGTAAGAAAAAAGTAAAAAGTGCTTAGGCGAGACGCAACTGACTAGTGACTACACGCACATACACGCTCCGATTGACCTGTTCCGTTGCCTTACACCACCCCCAAGTGCGCTCTGATTGAGTAATTTTAAAACGTTTGATTAAAGAGACAAAACTAAATAACAAAGGCGAATACATTTTTTGGACTGCTGATAAAATAACCACATAAAGTATATCCAGGCAAGATAAGTTTTATTTAAAAAGATAGATTTAAAACGCTAAATTCATACTTTCAATATGTTACTATCACGTTATAGCATCCTTATATTTAATAGCCTCGTATTGAATTTTTTGACGAGCAATTTTATAGAGCACCCCATGGAAGCCAAGAAATTCTTTAAGCTCGGGGTTTAGAAACAATTAGGCCACAGATTGCGCTTTGAAAAAAATCAACAAAATGTTTTTTCTCTCCCGTACCTCCTACCTAAACACAAAAATTTTTATCTTTAGCCATGTTAGAGTGAGTTGAAAAGCTGAAATTTTGCGCATCTGACGTCTACATGCAGCGATTTGCCATAAAAAACTGTCTGGCAGCAGATTTTATGGTCCTGTGCAGCATCTTAATGCATGCAGTGTATGCAATTGTACGTACGTACATGTACATGTACATTTGATGAGGACGCACTTTTTTCATTCGCTGGCCTGATGGTGAGGGTCTTTTTATGCTACTAAGTTACTTTCAGTTGTCTTTTTTCTTTTTAGGATTCGCTTGTTATTTATTCTGACATATAAATTAATCTAGTAATCTAGTAAGCTATAATATTTTGACCTCTAGACGTTAAGGGTTGCTGACTTATCTCGTGACCTCTGGTTTATCGAACCAGAGGGCGTCTGGGAAGTCACTTGACTGTGCTTTTATTTCGATGCAGTTGGCAGCTGAATAATTTATTACTTCCCTCCTATTGTTCCCCTTCCGCTTTTTTTGTCAAACTTGGCAGCTAATTTTTTGACCCTTAAAACTACCTTGGGATTTACACTAATCTTTCTCTTTTCCACATCCTCAACTTCTGCTAATCCTAAGCTTTCCTATGTATATTTTTGCCTTACGGTACGATGCTTTAATCAAAAAACCATAAATCATCTTTGCTCATAAATCATGATTTTATGCGACAACCTGGCGCCAGTTTTATTACCCCCGTTCCCCAGTGAGGTTCCCTGGTGGGGTGGGGCTTGGCCTTGGGTTAGCAACAAGCTCAACCAATCATACCTTGTCAGGCGATAGTTTAACAAAAGGTCGCTAACCAATAAGAAAATTCGGCACTAACTATAACAAACTGGCGCCATGGAAATCTATAAATAGCGCCGCTCGGAGCCGCTCTCGGATCAGACGCTTCGAACCGGCCGCGAACCGCAGTTCACCGCTTTGGATCCGCTTTTCCACAGTTCAGTCACCTACGATTCACTGGTTCTCCCCCTTATCTTGCGACTTCATCACCATCAGCAGCATCATCAATAGTTAGAGCTAGCAAGCAACACCATCATCATTTGAGCCAGCGGCATCATCAGCGAAGGACCTGGACAATGGGACGGCATCTGATTGGTTGGGTGAGAGGCTACTCAGTTCTTCTCTATCAGGTGTATCTCTTACTGGGCCCGTTCTCGATATTAGGACTAGGCTAGGCAACATTGCTCACCTGTTGAATCTCTAAGACAGCCCAATAATCATAATATAAAAGCAGATGAGTGGTTCAATTCAATCAATCAATACAGGACGAGCGACTAAGCAAGCTAAATTCACTTAGTATTTTAATTATCCCTTCTTTATCGCAATGAGCGCGCCAATGAGCGGCTAAGCAGTTTGGCTTCGGCCACGGTGGACCCATGGCCACACAGATCCCAGTATTCGGAATGTATGAGATTAGCGCCAGGATGCACTTTAGCGCAGCCTCGGGCGCAGTAGCGGCTAAATTAATGTGGCAATAAGTAAGCTTGCGTCTCTGGAAGTTCGGGCTATTCATTTCATCGCTGAGGGATCCGTTCGTTGAGGCATTGAGGCCAAAAGCTAGATAATCCTTCCCTAGTAATCCCATAGTACGTTAATGCGACCCTATGACCCGCCTAGCAAAAAACCTCGGTAAATTTCCTCTCTGTACCTGCCTAGCCATGCGATCTTGTCCTTGCAGAGTCCCTTTCGACGGCTATGACACGGGTAGACAGCTAAAAGGCACTAATTGGAGGTGGAAATAATTCTCTATTAGTCGGGAGCTTGATCTCGACAGGGCCGTCTGGTGAAGCGGTCCGTACATGCTGGTGGCGGCGGGGTTGTCAGTCTCGTATCTGGGCTGCCAATTCTTACCTTTCCTCTATCTTCTTGCTTGTCTCTCGCTGTCTTCTCCTGTTATAGGACCTAGCCGCTCGCCAAAGCCTCTTTATTATCAGCTACCTGGGGCCGGCTTCGAGTCAATAGTGGGAGGCCAGTGTACTTTTAGGTGTAGACCGGTACGCTTAGGTCCGAGTTGCTAATTGGCAACAAAGAACAAAACCCATTACATGTATGGTAGCATTCGCTCAAATGTGCCTCCATGCAACTGTGTGATGAATCAGAGGCCTATCAATTTACGGCGGTCTGTGTCATCTCGTCGTGCGATATTAATTCTTTCAGTTGCTAATTCACTACCAGCTGCATAAGTACATATGTATATGTATATGAACACGTATTTAACCAATACATATACTGTACATATAGCCATTTTTATATCCAAGCTCGTCAAGCGGTGTAGACATGTATGCACTGTGGAAAAAATTAAGCCATGATTTGTACTCATGGTACTGTACATCGTTTACATCTGAACGCAGAAAAATTCAAATGAAGAAATACTTTACAAATAAAATTTGATATTGGCTTTCTTTGCAAGAAAGTTTTCTGTCAAATTAAGACAAAAGACCATGACATAAGCTGCGACAGCACAATGTAAGAGTAGTTAGGAGCGTTGTCAGGGACCAAACTCCCTTGCCGCCCACCTTGCTACAACATGTGTACATGTACAAGCCTTGGCGTCCCATTTAGTAAATTATGCTGTTTACTAATCTAAACGCAAAGATTAGTAAACAGCCGAGCTAATACATATGCTAGAATAAACGAGTGGAGAACAAAAACCTGCAGACAATTGCGCCTTCAAATAAAGAAGCTCGACAGTTTTTACTGTCAAGACGCGGAGTCAGATGTTTCAAAGAATTGAACAGTGATTTGGTCTCACCAAATTATCACGCCCATTGTATAAGAACTTAAATGTTTTCATAAATATAATATATTACAATAAAATAGAAAAAATACACATTATACAGGCGTAATACTTTACATACGCGGCAATCCAAAGAATATAACTTTACGTATGGTTTTATATTTGACTGTTTGGTTTACTAATACTAAGTGCTACAGTAGCATCACGGCATTGTATGGTAATGTGAAATAGTACAGGTTATTTAGCTACCTGGATGAAATAAATGGATCACCAGAAATGATACATACATGTAATGCATGATATATGTATTTTATAAAGTAAATGTATTTTTGTGTACCTAGTTTATAAAAAGTATTAGCAAGGATAGTATTTACAAAAAGGAAATCACTTTTTACTGTTCTGAACGTAAAAGTAGACGTACATGTACATGTATGAAGCAGCATCATTCAACTAAGGACAATCATATTATTTAAGAATTTTATTAATCAAACTAGTTCCACTCTTTGTCAGCGCCATTAGTGTTCGCAATAGTCTCGCTCTTCTCCGAACTTTTTTGATCAGACGACTCTTTGGCCTCGCGAATTTCCAACTCCGGTTGCACAATTGAATTGCTACGGCAGCAAGAAGATCTGTTCACAAAGGGATATTCGGTTATCGATTGCTAGAATATGGTCAGTAAAAAAACTGCATTAGCTCCTACCCTTGCTGCTTCATCAATTCGTCGCCTTCACGCAGCGTCTCAGGCAGGGCTCTGCCAGCCGTCTCGGGCATCAGCGAGGCTGTCAGTCCGGCAGTCGATGAGCACACTCCGAAAAGCACCAGGGGCAAAGCGTTGCCAAGCGAGGTTTCCACGAATTTATTCTGTTAACGCATTAGAAAACGGGAGATCTAATTCGCATTGTTTATTTGTAAAATTCTTTCTAATGCTAATTAGACAAAGTGCGATTGGACACTATAAAATGCGAGGCTTTATAAAGAACTGCAGAACATTAGTGGCACTCACCAGATCCACAATCAACGGGCCCAGAACGTAGCCAACCCTGGAAGCAAGAGCAGCCACTCCCAGCACAATTTGCCGCATACTAGTAGGAACCTGCTCCGCAGTCCACAAGTAGATGATGCCAAATGCCGCAGAGATGCCAACCTTGCCCAGCAGTGCCAGAGTCAGTAGCAAACCATCGAGTCCTTCAGAGCCAAGCGCGGTGGGGAAAACGCAGGCAATTAAAACGATACCGCAGAGGCACATGCTGAATATGTGAGGCCCTTTTCGGCCGCGCCACATCAGCAGAAGGTGTGCCATCAAGTAGCCGAATCCTTCGGAAACAGCGTTCAGCGATGAGGTGAGGAAGATGTTTCCTGGTAGAGATCCGGCGCCAAGACTGAGTCCTTGGTACACCAGCGACACAACTAGCCTGTTTGATTGATTGATTAAGGATTCGATACAGAATCTCAGAGACAGAGAAGTCTCAGAAAGCTTATATTTTTCTTACCACTGAAAGGTGACGTTGGTGAACAGGCATACAAGTCTTTTGTAACGAAATACCGACAGACAATTTTCTTTGCTAACATTTTGCGACTCAGTTGACGAACTTTCCGATTCGGTTGCCTCCAAGTTAAGCTCGGCTGGCAGCTCGACTCCGTTGACTTTTGCAGCTTGTCGAATCACCCGCTCCGCCTCGGAGTAACGGCCCACAGCTGCTAGCCAGCGAGGCGACTCTGGTAGGAAGCTGGAAGCGTGTAGATGGGGCGGCTAATTGCTCTTCCGATTTCTCTTGTTAAGGATGAGTGTAAACTATCTAAAAGTGGAATAAAACCTCTGCTAGGACTGTCGCAACCGGTTTCTGCTCTCTTAAGCGTCTTCAGGCGACCTCACCTAACAACTTGGCTATCTTCCACCTCTACGAGGTAGATAGCTTAACAGAAATCCTAATTATACTTAACGCTCTTGTATAGCGTCTTTCCTGCAAGATTTTAGCGCTTTTTACCAACTTTCTACTTGTAGTAAGCTGTCTCTTACAGTGAGAATTGGAAAAGGTTGGTACTTTTTATGTTCTGGTACAGGTAGTTACAATCGAATAAATTGTAATTGCGAGTCTACAGGTCAGACTTAGAGATTAAAGGGGTAGACTCTAAAGTCTATAGGTAAGATTCTCAAAGCTATCGACTAAAGGCACTGCCATTGCTTCTACTAATAAATAGGAGCAATCTCTTTAGGAACTTTTTAGAAGAGACTGTAAACCTAAGGAAATGTTTGGAAATTCATTTCTCAGGAGTTTCTCAGGAAGTTCTCAGGAGTTTCATTTCTCACGAGACACCCTCGTATTTTAGAACAGATCGAAAGAATTTTTAAAGACAAATCTTATAGAGTTCGGATTGATTGCAAGGTGATAAAGTGGACCTAAATGCCTAAAATTACGCTACATATCCTATTAAATAAACAGATTAGTAATTACAAAGCTGCCGCAAGTGACACAAGCGAGAAACAAGCCGATGCTATGGAGATCCATTGCCAGTGTCGGAGCAGAAAGGCGATCAGTGCGGCGATCAGCAGTCCAACGGTGAAAACGTACTCAATGATGAAGCCAGAGTGCAGTCGCATTGACGGACCCACAAACTCGATGCCTGGAAGCATTTTAGTCAGGTAAAACATAAAAATTTCGAAGATTTAATACTGATAGTTCATTATTAAATGCGACTACTTGCCGATAACGAAAGCTGTTGGGAAAACTCCGCTAGTGGCCATCCCACTCACGAATCGGCTAATCCAGAACTCGACCACGCCTCTTACGAGGCCCGATACAAGATTACTCAGACCCTGGACTGCCAGGTAGATAAATAGAGTTGTCCGACGGCCAAATCTGATGACGAAGGCGTCGCAAAGCTAAAAATTTAAAAGACTCGTTCACAATAGCCGCGAAATTCTCACCTATCCGATATGTAGCCAGTCACCAGCGAGCCAGCCAACAGTCCATAGAAGTAGCTCTGCGACACCGTGGTCAGTAGGAACTGACGCTCTTGGCTGCAGACGAAGTCATTCTACCAATAATAAAATCTAATCTTCAAGCATCATATAATGTGGAATAAATTACAACAAACTGATAGGAGCTCACCTCAGTAGCGAAGGTGCTCACGAAGTCGGCAGTGTCGTAGACCCAGCCAGAGGGACAGGCCTCCGTTCCGTTCGTAGAATTGGCAGCAAAGATGCTGCACTGTTCGAAGCAGACTCGATCGGCGGCTCCATCGCACGGCTTGGTGGGCACAAACTGGCTCACAATGCTGGCATTGACGCTCCAGGAGTCATTGGCGCCCAGTTGAGGTATGCGGCATCGATGCTTGGGTAGGTAGAGGGTGTAAATCACCAGGATACCGTTGATTGCTGCAAATATTTATGCAGGGTTCGGTTCATGGGGCTTGAACAGAGTTACAGAATACTACGATGGGTGTCATGCATTGGATTTTCAGGTGCCTTCCCCTCACGGAACATGAGCTGCGATCAGCTTACCAGCGCAAATGGCAGCATAGCAGGGAACCAAGTACAGCAACCGTTGGTAGAGTCCGAAATCACCAAGAAGGGTTATAATCTCTTCGAACTTCATCGCGTGGGTTTTTTATATTTTTGTACGTTTTTGACTTCGTTTTAATTCAGATACTCTAAAGTGCGCTTTATACTCGTGCGTTTTGTCAAGTCATGGAAAAGGCACGCCCTCAGCGGTTCTGAACTCTGTGCCGTCGTACCTTTTATACTAATAAACTAGAAATGGTGTTCAAAGGGCGCATTTTAACCTGAAAAAGATTTCGGAAAACATTATTTTTAGCTATGCCGAAATGTACTGTTGGCATGTTTTATCGGTAAGCAAAAGTTCTTCTGTACAGCGACTCTAGAGTAAAAGTGCATTTTAGGCGTCACTGCAAGCTCTGAATGCTTGGATCGCAAAATTAAAATGAAGATAAGGACTAAAAAATCATGAAGTGAGCGCGATCAAAAAGCTAGAATATTTACTTCTAGCTACTCGTAAGTAAGCGAGTTCACCTTGCCAGTATGATACTAGTATGTTCTCAGACAATTAAAATTGTTTAAGAGTACTTATACCATGATACGATTTGAGCTTGTAGTTTATTAAAATTTTTATCTGAGTTAGCCTATATGTAATACGAAATCATGGCAAAATGATACTTCGCGTAACTTACATGCACCAGTCAGTCCATCAGTCCTTATGCCCAATTATTTTCAAAAGTAACATGTAATTCTAAGGCAAACTTCTAAAAAAAGTGCGGATGTAAGAGTATGCTTTGGAGCAAATATTTTGAACCAAAATCCTCGTGCCTGGCACCCTGGTTTTGTCGCACTAAAACAGGTTCTTCCACATGATTGCACTTTCTCTCTAAATGCCGAAAATTTAAGGTAGGACCCCAAGTAGTTACCGAGGACAACTAAAGAACACTGAAATGTTCTCCAGTTTCCTTGGTAGTTACACAAAGCAAGGTACATTAGGAGTAAAAACTTTTTAATACGAAGTAGGAATCACTTTTCTCTTGCCAAGCGGGCGAATATAATTCATCTATCATGCAATACTGGTCAATCTACTGACTTGAAGACAATTGCAATTGCAAAGATGGATTCAAAGCGAATGTCTAAAAGCTCGCCATTCGTCCCCAGATTTCGAAACCGCCGTCCAAGGACAAGGACCACTTTAACGGTTAGACGATAGAACATTTAGTTTCTTGTGGTCCTTGAGTCTGCATGGGTGGTTAACATGGTATTTTGTCGCTGTTTCCATTCGTCGGCATCCTAATTACTCTAAAATTTGAGAAAAAGTTTTCCTACTAAAGTCCATTTTTCTTATTCGTCTGGCCTTCCCCGAAAGTAACTACTTCCGTCAGTATTATATATATTTCAATAAATACCCACTGTGGTCTACAATTTTAATGATTTTTTATGAGCCGGTTTTCGATAGAAAATTAGACCATTTATTTGATATGTTCTATAAAATAATTCAGTGACATACGATTCGTATTCCCAATTTCTACCATTATCGATAAAATAAATTAACGACCAGATTGTTGCAACGATCTTCCTCTAATAGCTTTAACTTGAATCTACGAGCATATATTTACAGAGCGGCTATTTGACTACTGTGCAACAGTCTGGGTTTTTTTTCATCCGAAATCCAGTTGCCAAATGGCAGCTGGAGCTCAAAATCTAGTTGCCAATTGCCATCCTCGGTTGCCAGTTGGCAACTGACCTATTTCAGGTCTCATGGAAAATTACTTTTACCATTTTACGCACATTCAATCACACATCTACAATCTGAGCTTTAATTCTTAGAAACAAAAATGTTTCAATGTAGGAGATTTAAATTTGTACACGAACCACATCGTGTCATTGGCAATTGGCAACTGCCTTGAAAAATGTTGATTGCCAGATTGGCCTCTGATGCCAAAAATCCAGTTGGCTTTTTTGGTAG
Source organism: Macrostomum cliftonense (assembly GCA_950096795.1). Lineage (NCBI taxonomy): Eukaryota > Metazoa > Platyhelminthes > Macrostomidae > Macrostomum > Macrostomum cliftonense. The sequence goes on from CATNEM010000149.1 coordinate 1,940,027, forward strand.
CCGGTGGCTACCGTATGGCCTAAAAAAACCCATGCAACAGTCGTAAATTTGAAAAGAGTTCTCGAATTTGCATGTTCCGCCACGAAACTAAACTGCGCTGTCTGCATCGACTTGCTTCTCCTCTGCCGGCTGATGATCTTTGATCTTTCCGTTGTTTTCTAGCGGCTCAACTGTAGCTCGACTGCGGGAATTTTTGCAAGGTATCTTGAATGAGTTCGTCAGTTCATAGCTGGGTTATGAGTGATTACGCCAGTTCAAAAAAGAGTTCATTAGTGACTTTTTAGAGATAAATCAATTCATGAGCTACATTACACATACGCTACATTAAGCACCATTGTAGCCTCACCTCCTCCAAGAGGCCAGCCGCCTGCAGTCTTCCAACGTCTCGGGCAGCTCGATGCCGAGGGTCTCCGGTAGCAGCAGGGCAGCGAAGGCGGCCGTCAAAGCGAGGCAGGCGAAAATCAGTAGCGGTAGTGCGGCGCCAAACGAACTCGACACAAATTTTCTCTGCGTAGGAAGTTTGAGCGCAAAGGTGGGTGGATGGAGATTTTGACGTATCATAGCTAGGCTTTCATAATATGTTTAGCTGCTCTTATTGAGTTGAGTTCCCCTTACCATATCCGCCATGAACGGAGCCAGCAGAGTGCCCACGCGGCCCGCAGTGCTAGCGCTGCCAACCGCCATCTGGCGGACGCCGGTGTGAAACATCTCCGCGGTCCACAGGAACACCAAGCCGAAGGCGGACGTGATGCAAATCTTTCCCAGCATGGCCAGCGTGACGAGCAGCCAATCCAAAGTGCCACTAGCCGGGCCGAATAGTTCAACAAAAATCGTGCTGCCCAAAGCTCCGGCAGCGACAAACATGCTCAGTAGGTGGGTTGGACGCCTGCCAATTTTGTTGGACAGAATGTGCGGAACAGCGGTGCCGATGATTTCGGCCAGTGCGTTTAAGAACGAAGTCAAGTAGATGTCGCCGGGTAAGTTGCCGGAGCTCAGACTCAAGCCGTAGTAGACTAGGGCGATCACCCACCTGAGAGGCATTTCAGTAAATTAGATTTACTTTGCAGATGAAGGTTGAAAATAAAATTCAATTCTTTCATCGCCTACCATTGGATGAAAACATTAATGGTCATTAGCGCGGTCTGTAGGTTAGTAAAAACTCGAATAAAGCTGGACTGTTCGGAGCTGTCTGAAGACAATGAAGTCGTCGACGATTTAGCGCTGTCGTTTTTTGATTCCGATGTCGTCTTATTAGAGTCATCGTTGGTGGGCAGCTTCAGATCCAGGCCGTTGGGCAGCTCGATACCATTGACACCGGCCGCTTTTCGCACCAACACCTCAGCCTCATCCAAACGCCCCACGGATATAAGCCACCGAGGAGATTCTACAACTAGCCTGCGACAGAAAAGGATGGCTTCAACAATAGGCTTTCTCTCTCTCTCGTATGAAACAACGCATTTTCTATCCTCAGTATCTAGGCCTCACTATCTTTCCTCGCACCCACCTCACTCCCTGGCCTCACTATCTTTCCTCGCACCCACCTCACTCCCTGGCCTCACTATCTTTCCTCGCACACACCTCACTCCCAGGCCTCACTATCCTTCCTCGCACCCACCTCACTCCTGGTCTCATTATCTTTCCTCGCAACCTCCTCACTCCCTGGCCTCACTATCTCTCCTCGCGACCCTTCCCTCTCTATATTTCCTTTCAGCTGCTTTCCGAATCGTGCCAGCTTTCTCTCCCTGTTCTCTCACTGTCCGGCCCATAACTTAGTTATTTTCGCTCACTGAGATCAATGATCCCTGCACTTTTACTGGTGCCCCTATCAAGATTTTTTACCGTGGATTATAAAATTACTATAAATTCATACCATACAAGCAAAATAGAGAAGAGCGACATGGCGCTAACTGCAATGTTTAACCAGCGCCAGTACTTCAGCAAGTAAGCAAAGCCAACAAGAACAATGAGACCCAAAGCGTAGGCGTATTCAATCACTATGCCGGCGTGGACTCGAGCTTCTTTGCCGATGAATTCGACACCTGTAGGGGTTATTAATCTTCGTTGATTTTTATCTCCGGCACAAAAATTGAACTGCGCTCTTTACTTACCCAATACAAAGCTGGTGGTAAAAGTACTCGAACTTCCAATACCAACTAGGAATCGAAGCACCCAGAACGAGTAGGGATCTGAGGATAAGCTGCAAGCGAGGCCACTGAATGCCATCAACAACATTGAAGCAATTAGCACTGGTTTTCTCCCGTACCTGGGAAAAAGTGTGATAATTAACTTTTATTTTTTAGTTACGACATGCCCCGGGCTTTTAAATTAACAAATCAATAGCCAATTATCCCACTAAACGACACTAACCGATCGGAGAAAATCCCAGACACGAGGGCTCCGACAAGGACGCCAATCAGCTGACTTTGAACCAGACTAGTGACAAGAACCTCCTTGCCCGTATCGCAAGCGTAGTTCATCTAAAGTAATGTTATGATAAATTTTCCTGCAATAAGCCGAAATAGATTATTCCCAGCAGATACTCGTACGTTAAAGTTTGCTTCTTGACAAGTCAACTCACTCTAGGTTTTCCTCCTTGGTTTCATGGGAAGTAGTTTAAATTCAAATTGTTTCAACTCACCATCCTGCTTTGCACCTCACTCCATACCCCTTTCTGTCTGAATTAAACAACCTACTATTCCCTGGTCCTCAGTCCCTTCTATTTTTTCTCTGTAATGTTCAGGTCATGTACATGGAGACAATAATTGATTGTAGCAATTCCTGCTTAGGCTAGGTTCCTCGGTCAATAACTGAGATTGAATTCTTGCTCACCTCAGACGGAAACGTGTCAATAAACTCTGACTTGTCAAATACAAGTCCAGCGGAGCAATCAGTCGTTGAATTTGTGCCATTCACACCGTACAAACTACATGGTTCAAAGCAGTTAGCCGATCCGGGAGCAGGACATCCGGCTTTTATTGGTACATCTGCAGCAATCAGGCTGGAATTGATGCCCCAGTGATCGGCTGAGCCGAGGTGAGGCACCCTGCAGCGGTGCTCCGGTACATTCAAGATGTAGACTAGAATGATTGTTGAAAGGCCTGCAGATTGTTGGAAAAAAATTAGGAGGACAACGCCTATAGTTCAAGGATAGTATGTGTCTGGTGATTATCAAATATAGATCTTGTACCCGATTACGTATACAAAACCTTGTAAGGAAAAAGACGTACTCAATGTACTTAAATATAAAGTACAGGTGATTTTATCGTACAAGATTACCAACCCCAAATGATTAGCTTTCACTAAAAAAATTGACATCTCACCGCAGCAAACGGCAGCATAACACGCAAGCAGGTACTGAATCTTCTGAAATCGTCCAAATGCTCCGATCTTCTCAATTATATCGTCCAGACTCATTGTTGAACTCGAAGGTCTTGTTAAAGAGCATATAATAGGAATGCTAGATCTCAACTGAGGCCTTTCGCTGAAAAGAAACTTTTCTTTTTTGTACTGAAGTACTTTTTAAAATGGAAATTTCCATTGCTTGATTGACCTTTCAGCGAAAAAAACGCCTCAACTCCTGGAGATTGCCCCCCTCCCCACCTGTATCAAATTTTCCATTATGGAAAATCTAATTTAATTGATAATAAATTCAATTTATCGGTTGCCCACCAGCAAGTGAAAGCGGTCGCAGTAAAGGACCGAATTTTGCTATTACTGTTTATCTTGCTTGACTCTGAGATTTTAGCACAAGTTTATAAGCAAGTAATATACCTGAGCAGAATCTGGCCCTTATCTCATGAATATATAATCAATTTTGAAATGTATGATTATGTGAAAATTAAGTTTCTTTGCTGCATTCGATTAACTGTCAGAAAGATTGAAAGCGTCTAGTGCGAGAGAGTGCAAAGTACGGAAATTTTGCCTGACCTTGAAAGTTTTTAGCCTAACTATAATTCTGTTTATCTTTTTAGCATTTTTTATTCTTATGATTTGTAACATGCAGCTTTGTTTAAGAAATAGACACTCATGCAATGCGATTCGTTTGATGTGATCACTTGTTCATTGATTAAAATAGTGATCGTAAATAATTCGTGTCATTAGTTTTGTTTTCGTTTTTGTACGTTTTTAGCTCACTTCGGTTACGATTAAGCTTTGGTGAAGAGTTTCTATTTAAATGTTTATTTACTTTTCTTCACAGAACTGTCGCTGAACATTTGGAGATATTATCCAGGTCTAGAGAAAAATGGATTACCACGTCTGTACATGGCCGGTGAATTTCACCAGCCCACTAATTTCAAGTACTCTCGCACAAAACGAGAATATACAAAATAAAGTACGCTGGAACCCCTCCTCCCTTATCTGAGTTGGGGGAGGGGTTTGAACCGATCCACATAGTCTGCTCCGCGTACATTCCGGTTTAGTCTAGATCAGCGTCAACACTCTAACGTGTAGCTTAAGCTTAATTCTCTTACCCTCTGTCCTTTAACCCCCTCGCTCACCGTGGCCTGCCTAGCCATCTCGTCTCTGCACTCCACTAAGGTGGGAAACTGTACCACAGCAGCTTCCCACGTACAGAGAGAGAGAGAAGAGAGAGAAAAGCTGCATAAATTTAACAAACCCCGCCCTAAGCTCCGCTTCAGTCCAGTTCTCAGCTGCCGCAAGCCTACAAACCTGATACGAGTATTTTAACTCAACTACTAGTCAATTTTCCGTGAAATTTTTTACAACAATCAATATGGCTGTATCCAAAGTTGACCAACCTTTCAACGCTTTGGTGGAAGCTGAACGCCTTCACAAAGCGATGAAAGGCATCGGCACGAACGAGCAGCTGATCATCGACGTTCTTGGGCATCGTCCGTCGCATCAGCGCGCCGAGATTGCCAAAGCGTTCAAAACTTCCTACGGTAAAGAGTTGGATAGCGCATTGAAATCGGAATTAAGTGGCGATTTTCTCGAAGTTTGCGAAGGTCTGTGCTATTGTCTAAGCGACTACGATGCCAAGTGTCTCTATCAAGCTGTGAAGGTGCGTCGATTTATTTATTATTGTGCTCAGAATTAATTTCCAGTTGTTTTCTATGCTTGCTAAACTGATAAGGAGGGTTACCGATGCTTGCTACACTGATAAGGAGTTTTATCAATGCTTGCTACACTGATAAGTAGGGTTATCGATGTTTGATCCACTGTTAAGGAGGGTTATCGATGCTTGCTACACTGATAAGGAGTTTTATCAATGCTTGCTACACTGATAAGTAGGGTTGTCGATGTTTGATCCACTGTTAAGGAGGGTTATCGATGCTTGCTACACTGATAAGGAGTTTTATCAATGCTTGCTACACTGATAAGTAGGGTTATCGATGTTTGATCCACTGTTAAGGAGGGTTATCGATGCTTGCTACACTGATAAGGAGTTTTATCAATGCTTGCTACACTGATAAGTAGGGTTGTCGATGTTTGATCCACTGTTAAGGAGGGTTATCGATGCTTGCTACACTGATAAGGAGTTTTATCAATGCTTGCTACACTGATAAGTAGGGTTGTCGATGTTTGATCCACTGTTAAGGAGGGTTATCGATGCTTGCTACACTGATAAGGAGTTTTATCAATGCTTGCTACACTGATAAGTAGGGTTGTCGATGTTTGATCCACTGTTAAGGAGGGTTATCGATGCTTGCTACACTGATAAGGAGTTTTATCAATGCTTGCTACACTGATAAGTAGGGTTGTCGATGTTTGATCCACTGTTAAGGAGGGTTATCGATGCTTGCTACACTGATAAGGAGTTTTATCAATGCTTGCTACACTGATAAGTAGGGTTGTCGATGTTTGATCCACTGTTAAGGAGGGTTATCGATGCTTGCTACACTGATAAGGAGTTTTATCAATGCTTGCTACACTGATAAGTAGGGTTGTCGATGTTTGATCCACTGTTAAGGAGGGTTATCGATGCTTGCTACACTGATAAGGAGTTTTATCAATGCTTGCTACACTGATAAGTAGGGTTGTCGATGTTTGATCCACTGTTAAGGAGGGTTATCGATGCTTGCTACACTGATAAGGAGTTTTATCAATGCTTGCTACACTGATAAGTAGGGTTGTCGATGTTTGATCCACTGTTAAGGAGGGTTATCGATGCTTGCTACACTGATAAGGAGTTTTATCAATGCTTGCTACACTGATAAGTAGGGTTGTCGATGTTTGATCCACTGTTAAGGAGGGTTATCGATGCTTGCTACACTGATAAGGAGTTTTATCAATGCTTGCTACACTGATAAGTAGGGTTGTCGATGTTTGATCCACTGTTAAGGAGGGTTATCGATGCTTGCTACACTGATAAGGAGTTTTATCAATGCTTGCTACACTGATAAGTAGGGTTGTCGATGTTTGATCCACTGTTAAGGAGGGTTATCGATGCTTGCTACACTGATAAGGAGTTTTATCAATGCTTGCTACACTGATAAGTAGGGTTGTCGATGTTTGATCCACTGTTAAGGAGGGTTATCGATGCTTGCTACACTGATAAGGAGTTTTATCAATGCTTGCTACACTGATAAGTAGGGTTATCGATGTTTGATCCACTGTTAAGGAGGGTTATCGATGCTTGCTCCATTGATAAGGAGGGTTATCAGTATTTTTTCTAACGATAAAATAGTGACAGTGGTTTTGTGGACTAAAAAGCAAATAAAACAAGTTTTCTTCAATTTGAAACCTGAAGGGCGCCGGCACTGATGAGGAAGTGCTGATCGACATTCTGTCCTCGCGCAACAACGCCCAAATCCAGGCTATCAAGGCCTCTTATTCAAAAGTTCTGCACCGCGATCTGGAGGCCGACATCAAATCGGATGTCAGCGGTAATTTTGGTCGCGTCCTAGTTGGAATACTGACCGCTAATAGGGATGAAAATCCCAATGTGGATCCCAATGTAGTGGCTCAGGACGTTGAGGCTCTGTTTCAGGTATGTATTTGACACTTAACATAACAAATAGTAACTGTTTGGACCCCGCGTTTTAGCTCGCTCATTTTCCCTAGCGCGGTTTCGTGTGCAGGGTCACATTAATTTGGGGCTTTGTGCACGAACTGGTTGGGCTATGGGCCAGTTGTGCAATTTACGCCCATGAGGGCAACCCCCCAAGGCGTAGAGAGTGTACATGCCTGGAACCGCTGCTTGTACACCCTATGTGAGTGCGTGACTGGGTGCCGGCCTGTGTGTGTGTCTATGCCTACATACCGAGTTTAGTGTGACTGAACGCGCTTCAGGAGTCAGCGCAATGGACAGTCATGCTCAGTCGCTGGTTGTGGGACGATGTCGCATCAAGCGTCAAGGACTCAAGGTGCCTACAGCCCTCCTGCAGATTTAGATTTTCTATAGTAACTGTCTAGTTTTATTTCGTCCAAAATAGCCGACAATCAATTAATAAATCGTTTTCAAGGCCGGCGAAAAGAAACTCGGCACCGAAGAGTCCACCTTCAACCGGGTGATGTGCAGCCGCTCTTATCCGCACATCGCCGCCGTGGCTAGCGAATACGCCAAGCGGCACAACAAGAATCTGCTGGACGTTATCGACAGCGAGACCAGCGGCAGCTATCGCAGCCTGCTGCGCAGTATTGTCTCGTACGCTATTGATCCGGCCGCTCACGTTGCCGAATTGTTCTACAAGAGCATGAAAGGTATGGGTACTAATGATCGACGTCTGCAGCGCACAGTCATCACCCAGTGCGAGTCTGACCTGCCAGCTGTGAAAGCCGCTTTCCAGCGTCTGCACAACAAGAGCCTGGCTGACATGGTTCGCGGCGACACGTCTGGAGATTATCGCAAAATTCTACTGGCGCTCCTTGGCGAGGCCTAGATTTACTAAGCTTGGATTTGTTATACTGTTCTGTACGGTTTTTTCGTAGAAACCAGTTTACTTTAAGACAGATAAATCTCCATTAATTATAGACAGAATAAAGACAGAAAATCATATTCCACTTTATACCATTAATTAGACACGTTTATTTACTTTTAGCACGCGTTATTTTCTCTACGTACCGGTTTGTTAACTTAAGCAGCTTTTTCTATCGCATACTTTTATTCAATCCCTTGCGCTCTATATGGCAATATTGTATTTTGGTGAGAGTTTTGCTATAGTTAAATACTCGTATTTACCCTTTTTGTGCGCCTATGACACGTTATAACAAGTCACTAATATTAAAAATTTCTTTTGATTATTTGTTGCTTGTTCACTGATTCATTCACACTGTTCAATATTAAAGTATCTATATACCAAAGGATCTTTTTGAGACCAAAACGTACGTCTTTAACTAAAAAAGTGCTTTTCGTAAGGCAATATTTATCTTTTTAAAAAATCAATATCTGTGTCTTTGTTGTTGACCAGTGCAATATTATTTATCTTTTGTCCTATTCCATAAAAGTTTTCCACATAGTTAATCCGCGTGAACCATATTATTGACACTATTATTCAGCTTTTCTTTTGAGCATTGACTTTAAAAAATCTCGTTTTTGCTAATCAGCTTAATATTGTTACAACGATGTTTAAACTAAAACGTCAAACAGTAAAAAATACAAAAAATGGCTTTTATTAACCACCAATGATAGACTGTTGCGACAGTTTTTACTCTATTTACTTCGCTATTTCGATAATAAAACATCTGTAAGTCCACATTTGAGCAAACCAAATCCTTGGTGGTAACGACAAACTACTCGTAGTACCTTGTGTAACTTCTCCATTACAAAAAAATTCCGTAAATAGGCCCTACGAAGGAGAACTTCTAATCTTTAGGAGAAATCCGCTAAAATCTCATTGACCAGAATCTGATAAATCACATTTGCAACGATTTCAGCAACTACATATGGACCCAATCAAGTATTAACGATGCATTTTTAAGCTTTGTTTCCTCCCTTTTGATCCACGTATGATTTTCAATAGGACGGAAGGCTGTCGGCCTTTGGTGAATTGGCATCATTGTAAATTTACCTCCTTCTTACCCCTTGTCAAAATCTATTCATAAATCCCCAGTCACATTAGCTCCCAGAACCAACTTGAGACATAAAAACAAGAGTCACGAGGAAAATACAAAATTGTGTATTTTCTAAGGATAATTTTTCACAATTTCCACGGAGTTTTTTTACATACGTGATTTAACCAGAAAAATTTTTGCAGAATTATTTTTTCTTTCGGAGTTAATTTACTGTTCACAGTTTCAAAGCCTCATCCAGGCCCACTCAGTTTCCCAGGCGACATCAGTTGACGCGCCAAAGAATTTTAGCAGGTGGCACAACTTAACTGACGGAGCAAAGATGTAGCCCAAACATTGCCAGTCGCTGAGGCAAACGGCAGCGCACTCGATCAAACTGTCGCCCGATGCGTTGCTGTGGGTGATTGAGCTTGAGTAGGCTGATATGCTTGGCAACAAGGCTATTGGCAGCTTTGTCATTCTGTGGCTAGCTGTAATATTGATAGTTTTAGAAAAAAAATATTATATGCAATAATGAGGAAAAAAGGTAAATCTACCGGAGGGCTCTAGGCTTGACGCTTGAAGTGACAGGGCAAGACTGCCCATTGCGCTGAGTTACACTAAATACCGCACGCGGGCATATTGACACACACACATCGGAAATCCAGAATATCACCCAGTCACGAACTCACTTTGGGTATTTCCAGGAATGTACACTCTCTATTCCTTGGGCCCATAGCCCTACTAATTCGTGCAGAAGGCCCTGAATTAATGTGACCCTGCACAGAAATTAATAACTACACTAGGGAAAATAAGCAACCTATACAATGCGGGGTCGAACCTGGACCAGTGGCACACAAGGCAAGACACGCTAGACCACCAAACAATTATAATTCGTGAAACTTACACAACGAGTAATTCAACTTGTAGATAGAATTTTTATGGAATCCGCCGCACATCTGGGACGAGTTTCCAGCACAGGCGGATTGGCAGCCGCTCTCAGCAGTGGCGCCAAACGAACCGTAGGAGGAGCCGCAGCTGCAGAAGTAGTGGAACTGCGTGCCGAAATAGCGGAACCGACCGTAAGAGCAGATTTGACTGCACATTCCCAAAGTCATGGAATTGCTTCTAACGAACGAAGGAAAAGCAAGGCTGGTTTCGTAAGGGCCTAATGTGATGACTCCAAGGAGACCGCTTAGGTCTCTGAAGCTGTTTGTGCTTGAGTCCTGAAAGCAACCGATATAGTGAAATCCAACGGGCGGTGGAGGAACTGAAGTGAAAGAGCCCTGAAAGTTTATTGATAATAATAGATAGAGAAGGTACTTCAACATTCTCTAGAATGTTATCGAAAGTTAAGAAACTTGTCTGGGACAAATTTAATAGATACACATTTTCAAGGAAATTTGCCAATTTTTATACCCTTGTCTAAATCAAGGGTTTATTCGTAAAAAAAAACTGATGTGTTTTTCTCTCCCAGCAGCCAAGGCATTTTTTGCTGTTGAAAATAAAAATGCTATCAGAATGAATATGCGCTCCATCTGCAGCGGAACCTGATCGCTTTTTATGGCTTCTAGAGAAGTCAATAAAGTCTTGCTTTGCAGCCGTTTACCCTGCACTTGTATGGATCTGTTTCTGACAGGAAGAGTTTTTTTAGTTCATCTTTTTTTCAATCTTTTAGAGTGCTCGAAGCCTGTTACGATTAAAAACTGCCAATGGAAGCACCAAACTTAGAGTGCAAGTGGCCCTATACGCTCGTAGTGCAGTCGCACCATCAGGTGTGAATGTTTTTTAATATACATGCATCAAGCTGCTAAATGATACTTTTTATGATACTTATTATCCTATTTTCATTAGTAAGTTTTGGCCTGACAGATAACAGGGTTTCGCAAGCTGCATGGTTTTGGTGTTGTGACTTTGCAGCTTTGCTGTGTGTACCTTGAATTTTCTAGTACACAGTTAAAATCCTTGAAGTTTTAGAGGTAAATAAGTAGCTGCAAATAAACGTAGTGTAGTTTTACGTAGTAGTTGTTGTTTGTGTTGCTTTTATTATTATTGTTGTTGGAGTATCACTTTGTAGCAAAGTTTATCCACTGAGGCATTCAGCAATTCCTCTGGATCTTTCGAAATAGGATTTTGTTATTTTTTCTTTGGATGTATTGATTGACGCTAAGTTCTTTGGGTCGCAAAATCAATATTTAATTCTGTGTAAAAATTTCTGTGGCGCTTGTTAAGTCGTAGAAAATTATATTTACTGTCGGGTTAAGGTCCTTTAACTCTATATAGTAATTATATTTCGAATGGAATGGATATTTTACATTAATTACGGCCTTGCATTTTAATACGTCTACTAAAAATGGTAATTATGTCAAAATTAAAAAAAGCATTAAATGTTGAAGAGTTATTTATAAGCAAGCACGCATTAGACATGAATCAAACAAACATCAATCGCTTAATTATCCAAACGGTGACGGGCACTCGCAGAGAGCTTGATAGTCACCGTAAGAGTCTGGCGCATCTGACAGATTGTTGCGCCATCTCCCTCTGCAAAGAACATCTTGTTCTCCCGCGGTGCTGTCGCCACAAAGAGCCGTCGAGAGTGATGTTGCAGCCGACCCAGTACCAGCCGCCTCGGGGCTCGACACTTCCGGCTGGCTGATGGCCTCCAAGCCATATTATTGTTTCATTGGCGTACTTGGACCACAGCCGTTCGACATGCTCCATCTCGACAGCATCTATCACGTCGGCCATGATCACCAGACCGCGCTCCGCCTCGCACCTCCGTCTCGACGGCCACCAAGTGTCCGCCTCGTCCAGCAGCTTGTACTTCACTCCGCACAGGTCGTCGCCGTAGCCAGACGGACACAGCGCGCCCGCCTGCAGTCCGGCCTGCTGCCTCACAAACAGCTGGCCTCTCCTGGAGCAGCCGGAGCTGCAGTCCTTCACCGTCTTGCTGCACCTGTCGAACACGAACAGGCGGCACGGAGAGTCGGCTGTGGAGAAGGCCTGGCAGCGCTGGTCGGCGGTGCACAGGTCGGCGCATTCGACTTTTGAGTCGGCTTGGGGGTGGGACTGAGCGAACTCATCGGGGATGCAGAGGCTGCCGACAATCATGCGGTAGGCGACGCTTGTTAGCTTTTCACTGGAGACTGGCGGTGCAAGTGCAAGGCTGAAGATTACCAGCAGGTCGAAGTGACTCATCCTTTACCTCAATAATTTGCAGATTATTTGAAAGACCCAGTGCCACCTTTTAGATTAATTTTCCCCCATTTTATAGGGTTGAATTCCTGCAGCCATTTTCACCATAGGCTGTCAATTATTGAAGTTATATCGGAAAATTATATCGTTGCTGTTTAAGTTGTGTAAAGCTCCAAAACCCTGCCGAATATAGCCTCGACTTAATGGGATCAAATTCCAGTAATCGGTGACTGGATTGACATACCAGACGAATAATCCATTACGGCTCTAGGCATAGAAAAATTCTGAAAAGTTTTTGTGAAAAAAAACAGAAATTCTACTTGATGCAGAACTAAATTGTCTATAGGCTAAATCATCACTTTAATTCTCTCGTAGCTGATGTTGAGCAAAAACATTTTTGGGAGATTAATCCTGTTATTTTGAGCTGCATGCAATTACATTTACGTCTCATTTTGCTGTCTATGGTCAAAAGCATGCGGTGCCTTGCTGCAGCTGCTACATTATACACTTTCGATGACAGTAAAACACACATGGGATGTACTTTACCGTCGTTCTGAACACAACACGAAACGGCAGAAGTAACAAGCAATTATATTCGATTTTTTATTCATAATAAAGCACCATACAGAATGTTGGACACCGACACAGTCTATGGCCCAACCAGAGTCCCTTGAGCATAGTTGAAATACAAGCCTAGACGCAATGATCGTCAAACAGCAAGTTCTTTTCTTCTACTACCCAGTAGTAGTATGACGCTCCTGTAGGGACTTTTGGCCGTCTTTACCCGCTCAAAATTTAGTTTCTAAAGTTCACACTATACGCGCGTACCTAGGCTTTTTGGGCTATACGAGCTAAATCTTTGTGCCAGACAGTCTGACCTTTGTTTCTGTCAGTTTTTGGCGCCAGATGGCGCTCGTGAGTCACGTGTCTGCCACTTTTTATGCCTATTGTTCTTTTTTTACTTTTTCCTGTCAACTTTTTTACAGCTCCTAAAAGTACCTTGGGATTTAGGATTATCTCTTTCCCTCATCTTCTTCACCTTCTCCCCTTCATGCTGATTAACGCGCATGTTTTTGTTAAGTCATAGGACCTCCTGTTGCCAAAGCCGATAAATCATTTTGCTCGTAAATCTTCCCCATCTGCGCTGATTTATGACCCCACCTGTCATCTTTTTTATGATCCCGGGGGACTGATGGGACAACCTGGTTGGGTTGGGTCACGTGATTAGATCAGACGGCTCCGGAGACGGCTCTCGCCCCGGCCCCGCTATGGCAGTCCGGTGTCACGCTCTGACCTTGACTTCCCTCTTAGCTTGCGAACCTCCCCCTGAGTCATCGGCGACCAGTAATCCCCCTCAGCATCAGTGCCAGCTATCATCATCAGCTAAAGTTAGCCAGAAGCGACTGGTCATCAGAGGCCCTGTGCCTGCGAGATTGACAAGTACTAACGGTCGAAGTACGAGCTGATCTACCTCGGCCACTGTAGAGTTCGGAGACGCCGAAAGTGTATTAATCTGATTGGTTTTGGTGAGAGATCGCGTGATATTGCCTTATTGGGAGTAGTCTCTATCGGTTCCCCTCTTAGCGTTTAGCGTCTTAATAGGGATTTGCGCTTATTTTGTGCTAACTTGAGGTAATAAGGAAATTCAAATCATAATATATTGCCGGTAGTAGTTACAGTGCTCCCTGCAATATCATAGTCAGTTACTGTAGGTGATCAGGTGCGAAAGCTAAGCCATTCAGTTTTGAGGATTGAGGACTCAGCTTCGGCTGTACTTTAGTGCAGTTCGGGGCGGCGCGGCAGCCAAATTATTAATGTAACTGAATTTAATCATTAGAGTAGTTAGGGCGCGCTTTCGGAAGAGTCTAGTTAGGTCATTTCAGCGCTTTGCAGCAGTTAGTAGAAGCATCAAGCCCAGAAGCTGGGATATTCCCTACTTACTCCTCTTAGTAATGTAATAGTGCATTTCCAAGTCCATATAATCCGATCCATGCAAGAACCCCCTGCAAAAGTCCTCTCTGAGCCTGCCTTGGTCATGCGATCTAGTCCCTGCAGTGTCCCTTTGTCGGCTATGACGTCGAGATTGACAGCTAAAAGACACTAGTTGTAGGTGGAAATCAGGCCTCAATTAGTCGGGAACTTGGTTTCGATAGGGCTGTTTGGTGATGCAGTCCACACAAGTTGGTGGCGGCGGGGCTGTCAACTTCCCTCTGGGGCTGGCGGCTCTCTACCTTTCTTTATCTCCGTGTCTGTCTCCCGCCGTCGTCTCCTAGCATAGGACCTAGCCGCTCGCCACATCTATCCTGCTACCCCTGGGGCTGACCTCGAGGTGGGGAATGGGAGGCCAGAGTTGTCGATGTAATAAGATCGGCGCTCTGAGGCCGATTCGGTAAAATAACGAAGCCGAAACCCAACATAACAATGCGTCTGAAGGTCACATAAACATTATATTTGACAAACAATAATGTAGTAAACATATAGCTGAACATTTTCTAACACTTTTCCTTGACTAAAAACGAATGTAGTAAGCATATGATCTATAGCTAATCACACTTTTCCTAGTATTCACTGCTCTAGTTGTAACTCGAATAGTCAGTACTCACTCAGTGCTCATCACTGATCACCGAATCGAAGGGTGGCATACAGCTTTTCCGCAAGCAAGCTCGTCCTCAGTCCACGATCCAACATCAAAGCTCTCGAATTTTTACTCTCGAATAAATACTGGGAATCAAGCAATGGCCAATTCCTCACGCTTTTAGGTAGAGATTACCTTGGTCTCCTCGTCCTGTCTGTCGAAAATCGTTTTTAGTTGAGCTGTGGAATCGCCAACGTCCGGAATTAATTCCGAGTCGTCACCATCCATTAAAGGAATCAGATTAAACAGTCTAGGTAGAAGAAGCTCGTCATCAAACATCGTCCATTTTATCAATGTATTTCTGTCAATAATCTCTGTCTGCTTGTCTGCTTATGATTAATGACTATTACTTCGTGTCTTCCTTAATTGAGAAAGAGAAAGTAACATTCACTTAAACATCTCCATGAAATTCATAGCAGGCAACGATAGGCGGGTTAGCAAACACACAAGTTATTAAAGATTTTTCCCTTGTTAAGCACTACTGGTCCGTGTCGACTAGAAATGATGGACAGTCTGTCAATTATCTATAAAAATTCGTAGCAATAAACTACCTGCAGCTTAAAAATGCACCTGTGAGTTATCACATGAACCAACCCCATGCAATTGTCAATCTTATTGTACCATACTTCCCCTTCTAAAATTACTGACACTGAGATACAAACTAAAGTGGATGTCAAAATAATTTTCTATAAAGAAATCATCAGAAAAAACGGGAGATACAACTCCCTTGCGTTCCCTTGAAGCTTGCTATAGCTTGAAACAAGATAATCACGATGAGTCGCTTCGACCTGCTGATAATCTTCAGCCTTGCACTTGCACCGCCAGTCTCCAGTGAAAAGCTAACAAGCGTCGCCTACCGCATTATTGTCGGCAGCCTCTGCATCCGCGATGAGTTCGCTCAGTCCCACCCCCAAGCCGACTCAAAAGTCGAATGCGCCGACCTGTGCACCGCCGACCAGCGCTGCCAGGCCTTCTCCACAGCCGACTCTCCGTGCCGACTGTTCGTGTTCGACAGGTGCAGCAAGACGGTGAAGGACTGCAGCTCCGGCTGCTCCAGGAGAGGCCAGCTGTTTGTGAAGCAACAGGCCGGACTGCAGGCGGGCGCGCTGTGTCCGTCT
This sequence comes from Macrostomum cliftonense, assembly GCA_950096795.1. Classification (NCBI taxonomy): domain Eukaryota; kingdom Metazoa; phylum Platyhelminthes; family Macrostomidae; genus Macrostomum; species Macrostomum cliftonense. Next base: position 1,955,927 of record CATNEM010000149.1, read on the forward strand.
GGCTACGGCGACGACCTGTGCGGAGTGAAGTACAAGCTGCTGGACGAGGCGGACACTTGGTGGCCGTCAAGACAGAGGTGCGAGGCGGAGCGCGGTCTGGTGATCATGGCCGACGTGATAGATGCAGTCGAGATGGCCCACGTCGACTTGTTGTGGTCAGCTCGAGCTTCGGGACGATCAATCTTTCTTGGAGGCCATCAGCCTGCCGGAAGTCCCAAGCCAGGAGGCGGCTGGTACTGGGTCGGCTGCAGCATCACTTTGAATGCCTCGCTGTCGAACACCGACAATAGCGAACCGAACAATCACAGAGGCGGTGAGAGCGTGGCCGGCATATATGAGCGCTGGAATCGTCTGGCGGACTTGAAAGAGTTCGACTCTTTTAAAGCGCTATGCGAGCGCCTGTCACCGTTCGAGTGAGTTCGGGAGTGTGATGGAAAACTGCTTTAAATAGAAAATTACAGCGCCGATTAGAATACCATGAAATGCTGAGCTTAGGCAAGACGTTTGCCGATTAACCCAAATGATTTTTTCTGGATGCGCTTACTTAATTTTGCAAAAAAAGTTTTTAAAACGAGAAGTATCTACTTCAATTTCCTTGCCATGTCCTCTTCTTGCTAATTAGCATCATTAAAAATCCAAAGTTGTCGCATGGAAGCGTGTGTTTGTTTCGTAAATCTTGCGTATGCTCTTAATTAATCGAAGCGTTTCGCTCCACTGAATATTTTGTGTGGACTTCAGCTGTAGCTGCTGCGCGTACACTTTGCTGGTGTGGTACATGGGTAGCTACATGGATTTTCTAATCGCACTGCGATTCTTTTTTAGATAAATTTCGCAAAGATTATTTCTAGAGGAAGGTTTTGTAAAGTATTCAAAAAGCGACCCTTAATGGCTTACTTTTCTCTTAGCATTTTCAAGTAAAAAACTGATATTTTTGACCAGAGTACGAAGAAATCGAGGACCATTTGAAGTAATGCGAACTACTAGCGTTTGTCTTTGGGTGTAGTTTGGAGTTGCGATTTGGCAGGAGGCCGCGTCTCAGGGGGTCGCTAAAGCTGCTGGCAAGGGGCACTAAAACTACTGGTAAGGGGGCGCTTAAGCTGCTAAATGTGCTTGTAGCAGAGGGGCTCCAAAGCTGGGTGCAAGGGTGACGCAAACCCCCGACGTCGCCAATCGATTTTCTCGATGGCTTTCTTCGAAGACAGTTTTGGTGCATACAGCGTTTTAAGCTCGTACTTCAGGTACATAATATAAGTGGACCCCCTATACTGCTCAGAAGATCCGCCTGATCCCGGTAGGATTTTATATACTTTAGCAGCCAAGTTTGTGCGTTAATCTCTTAGGTCAATCTTCACAATCTCTCCTTTACTTGATCCACTATTGTCATAACCCTAAAGGACGACTAAAGAGGATTTCATAGACCATAACGAGCCTTTAAGTGTTCAAGGGCAGACACTGGGAGTCGGCTTTTGCTCAACAGGGACAACTAGTCTGCTTGATCTACTTAGGCGCTGAGCCATGGTGGGGATCATTATAAAACAATGTCCAGAATAAGTTTAGTGCATTTCTAGCCCTTACTCGCATTATTTTATTGGCTGGAGGACTAATACAAGAACGAGTACATTCTATAATTTGGAGAAGCTCTGATAATTGCTGCCTATGCAATACTTAAATTTGCTTCATTACTGAGTGATCGCTAAAACGGTTCGGGTTTTAATTATATAAACAAATATCAAACTTTTCCCTGACCTTTTTATTTACTGGGGTCGTTAGTGTCGTCGCTTTATGCTCTAAAAGCAACTGCAATGTCGCTGTTGTAAAAAAACATGCATATAAAATATAAACACTCTCGCATTTGTATTAGCGTCATGGCACTTTTGTTCATTTAAAAGCTTTGAAAATCGGTCAAATTTTATAAATCGTCGGTGACATCTCGGTATTTCAGAGAAAGAGGGTAAAATATTGTAAATAATAATAATTTATCAAATAAAATATTTGCTACTTTGTTCCCAAATCGACTTATAATTTGGAGGCCGTTATCGTTGTGCTTAATTGGCACTAAAGCTTATCAACTTAGCAACTTTTAGCAACTTAGTTGTGGGCAAAAAAACCTCTAGATTTTGTATGATTTATGCCTATCGTCAGTATTTTTTGTTATCTCTGTGCGCTGCACAGTCAAAACAAAAAAATTAGCTATAATTTGACTAAATTATGATTTTGCTAAAAATGTTCATTGACTATAATGACAATGTATAATAATTTATACAATTATCCAGTAAAGTATATCAAAATGTAAGTTGAAACACAAAAAATTAACAATTATAATAGATTAAAATTCGGTAGGACCTGCTATGCAAAAATGCCTTATCTATAAATTGATATTCTCATTGCTAGTTTTCCTAATTGAAGCATTATTATACATGTAAATAATTTTTAGATGCCACTCTTAAAGAAATGGCAACTGCCCATGTCTCTAATGTAATGTTGAATAGGATCATAATTAGCTATAGATAGGGCCAGTGTGTCTATAATATTGTCTATAAGTATAAGTACTCTATTTTTATATCCATTGTATTTAAGAATTTATAAAAATAAAAAAGATCACTCTTGTCGTATTGAATGGCCAATTGGCCTCAATTTAATACACTATGCATCTAAAAACATATAACCTCTTGCCCTGTCTCAATTTGCACACTTCAATTCAAGAGGTGGGCTGGCTTTTGGTGGATGGGGTAGGGTAGGTGGTGGGGTGACTGGCCGAGATGATTTTCACTACTCCTTTGCTTCCTCTTTGTTTTGCTTTGTTATTTACTTTGTTAGTCATGTGACCATGTGGTTGAAAATTTTTCAAAAAGGCTGCTTTCTAAAAGGGGTGTCCGTTTTTGGTGCATAGTGTATAATATATCTAGCAAAGTATAAAGTTCGCATAAAATCAAATTATTAAACATTATAATTTCTTTATTTAGAAAAATAAATCTAGGTCAAAGTTGTTCTTTAATAAGGAAATGGTTGTTTTTATCTTTTTAAATCTCTAACTATAAAAGCAAAATTATTATATTTATATATTATATTATATTAACAAATTAGAAGACAAAATTTGTATCTGAGATGAATAATGAGTTTAAACCATTATTTAACTAGAAACAATATTTTTTATATTAATATTGTTTAATTTATACTTATTAATGTTTTTGCTAATTATCAATCAAAATTAGACTTAGAGTTTAATTAGAATTGAAATCTTACAATTTTAATTATAAAATAGAAACATTTTTTGTTAAAAAAAACAATGCAAACATTTTAATTAAATTTGTCAGTTTTCATAATTTATGTGCAGATCAATTATTTTAATTTATATTATATAAACAAAAAGCAACTTAAATATAAAAAGAATGCTAAAAGGTATCAGAAAAATTCTAATAAAAGTTATCTTGACTTTACTGCTACTTTTAGGTTATAATTACTATTCTAAAATTTAGTCTGTAAAATGTTATTTATATCCTTTTATACTTTTAGCCTAGCAATAGACTGTTTAGCCAGTCTCCATAATTAGAAAAAAAGACTTACTAGAAAGCTCTATAATAATAAAGTTGTTAGCTTATTTTATTAACCATATGCTGGTAACTGTTACCTCTAGATTCATTTTAATGTCCTTATAAATTAGAAAATAGCTGGGGTTGTTGTCTAATTAGTTGAACCCTCGAGTCCAATTGGCAGGTGATTATTTATCGTATTAAACTGTTCCACCTATCAATCCACTCTCAACAATTCTCATTTTCTGACAAACTTCAGCCACGCCAAATCAACTAAAAACTTAGCTAAGAAAATCAGCTGCTCGTAGCGAAGGCCATTTATCGTGAGATTTTGCCACCTGCAGCAACTCCGCCCCGCCCCGCCCCTGAACCCCCCCGGCCCGGATAGAGCGGCCACAGCGCGCAGTTTGTGTTATTATAAAATCCTCGTGGCCCGCTCAGCAAATCTGCAATGGCCGACGAGCACGAGCCCAGCGAGAAGGCCAAGTTCACCAAGGACACGGAAGAAGTCGCCATCGACTCCAATAGTGGAAAGCGTCGTCCAGGTGACGGCGGCGGCCGTCTGGGACTTCGCCGATTGACGCTATTTGATCGATCGTCTGGCTCGGTGTTGAATCCGAGTTTCGCATCGAGCGTGCTAGAAGCTCACTACCAGCGCATCAGCTACCAACAGTCGGTTGCTAGGCTGCGCTACGCCTGCGTCTATCTGGCTGCTTGCGCCCTGGCGTGGCTCATCTACTTTGCCTGGCGCCAAACTCCAGTCTGGTACGGCCTGCTGGCCACCGAGGCTGCCGCTCTGGTCGTCTTCGCCCTGCTTCTAGGGGCAACATTTGTGCGGGCACTGTTCCAGCGTCTGTCTCTCTGGCTGTCGCTGATTGCGATCTTATTGAAAGGCGCCCTGCTGCTGATCAACATGGCTTTGCTGAAGGGCGACAATGAATATGGCTATTTGCCAATATTTAATTTCTGTGGAGTTCTGCAGGTTGGTTTGTTAGCTGATGCCTCTACTAGAGTGCTTATAAATAGCCATGAAGTTGAAAGAGTTGGAATTCCTTCACAGGGTGACCTTGACCTTTGTTGGATTACGAACCTAAAAATGGTGGAAATTTCCGCCAAAACGACCTTGGATGAGTAGGAATCTCCCTTTAGCGTGATTTTGAATTTGTTGGATTGTCTTGTACGGGCGACATTTAATTTACTGAAACGACCTTGTAAGAGTTAGAAATCCCATTCAAGTGACCTTGACTTTGTAGCATTTCCGTCGGTTTGACCTTGAAAAGTTTAGAATATACGCTCGTACACTACAGCGGTCTTTTGAGAGTTCGAATTTACCTGCCAATGTAACCTTGACTTTGTTGTATTTCCCGTGTCGGTACGGCTCTAAAATTTAGAAATTTCCATTGATTTGACCTTAGAGGAGTTGGAATTTTCCTTCAGTGTGACCTTGACACTTTTTTGGGTTTCCTAACGACACGACCTAGAAAGGGTGGGGAATTTCCACTAAAGTGACCTTAAAAGTACAACTGGAGTTCCATTTTAAGCGACTTTGAACGTTGAAATCACCTGTAAATAGTGACAATTCAAATAAAGTGACCTCCGAATGCGTACAATTGTTTTGTAAAATTCCACCAACCTCTCCGATCAGGTCGCCTTAGTATCGTACACCCTCGTACCGATACCGCTGTTCGTTTGTCTAATCTATGGAATTTTGCTCAGCGGCCTGTACCTACTGTGTCTGGTGTTGTGCATCGGAGTTGAAACGCCTCTCATATTGAGCTCGCACGCTGTTATGCTGATTGGAGTGCAGATTATCGGTTTTCAGTTGCATATCATGTCTCAGGTAAGATTCGTTCAGGAATGGTTTCTTGAATTGACTCCGCTGCTCTAGTGTTAATAATTAATCATCTAATGCAATTATAGATTACTGTTTGATAAAGGAATTGTAGAGAGTCGTAGCTTTAGGGAATCCACAACCTCGCAGTCTTAAATAATTAAAGCAACTCTCAGGACTCAGTAAAAAGTCATCAGATGATATGAGTATATTTTAAACAAAATCTGTCAAACCAAGTCAGTAGGTTGCGTAAAGATTTTTGCATAAATGACTAAAAGTCTAAAGAGACTTTAGAAGGATACCCACCACGGACTAAATACTTTAATTAAATTATCCTGCAATGGTCATAGTTTCCTTAAGATTTTATGACTGGATTTCATTTACCGATATGTTGCGTAATCATTAATTATTATAAATCTAACAAACAAACCTAAAGACAGTCTCTTCCTGCGAAGATTTTTAGATAAGTTGTGTCCTAGGTGATTGAGCGTCTGACTTATGAACCCGGAAGGTCGTTGGTTCGATTCCCTTTAGCACAGCTACCCAGCCCTCAGATAGCGGCTAAGCTATGAGTTGTACATCTTTCTGCTCTAAATTTCTTTATATTTTTCCGAGTAAGATTGAGATCTATAAGTCGCAGACCTTAAAATATGTAGACGTCTTCTAGCAACTTTGCTTGCAGAATATCCCCTTTTGAAAATAGTGAGGAAGGAAATAAATTAGGCAGAACGCGCTTGAGCGACAAGACTTACTCAACTTTGTAAATCTAGTAATCTGTCTAATCCCAGAGAGATATATTAACTATCTATTTTGTGCAGCGCTAGCAAGCATCAATGCGTCTTTTCTCTGCCCCTTCTACTACGTATTTTTTTATCATATTCAGAATCTGTCAGAAATGCCTTCGCTCTGTGTTCTTTCTTTCTCTCTTCCTATGTGGCTTTCTGGCTTCTTCCAATATTCCTTATGATTCGATTCGGACCGCTCGCAGACTTTCGCGTACTTTTCCGCCTTCTCCTTGCTATAAAAGAATTTACCGGGGGGGGGGGGAGTACCGCAGCAGCGTCCTGCCGTCCTCGGTTTCCAATCCTCTTCTTCATGTTTCCTTGTACTATTTCACTCGCGGGGGTAACTATAGGCCAGAAATTTTCCTTCCCCGCTATAGGGCTAAGGTTTGTAAAAAAATCTGATTAATTATCAGCGCCAGAGGCGCTATTACTCGCATTTTTCTGCATTTGTATCCTAGTGCGTTTCTTGATTCATTTCTGCAACTTCTACTGTGAAAAAAAACAATTAGCAAGTTGTCAAGTACGATTAATATGGGCTCAGTTAATATAGTGTAAAGGAGTAGCTTTTTACCTTCTCCCCTAGAAAATTACATTCACAGACTTATATGTAGTTAGTAAGTTGTGATAATGTGCCAGTAGAGGCGCTACCTCGATGCCAGTAGAGGCGCTATCACGATGCCAGTAGAGGCGCTATCACGATGCCAGTAGAGGCGCTATCACGATGCCAGTAGAGGCGCCATCATGATGCCAGTAGAGGCGCTATCATGGGGCCAGTAGAGGCGCTATCACGATGCCAGTAGAGGCGCTATCTCTATGCCAGTAGAGGCGCTATCATGGGGCCAGTAGAGGCGCTATCACGATGCCAGTAGAGGCGCTATCACGGTGCCAGTATAAGTGCTATCACGATGCCAGTAGAGGCGCTATCACGGTGCCAGTATAAGTGCTATCACGATGCCAGTAGAGGCGCTATCACGGTGCCAGTATAAGTGCTATCACGATGCCAGTAGAGGCGCTATCACGGTGCCAGTATAAGTGCTATCACGATGCCAGTAGAGGCGCTATCACGGTGCCAGTATAAGTGCTATCACGATGCCAGTAGAGGCGCTATCACGGTGCCAGTATAAGTGCTATCACGATGCCAGTAGAGGCGCTATCATGGGGCCAGTAGAGGCGCTATCACGATGCCAGTAGAGGCGCTATCACGATGCCAGTAGAGGCGCCATCATGATGCCAGTAGAGGCGCTATCATGGGGCCAGTAGAGGCGCTATCACGATGCCAGTAGAGGCGCTATCTCTATGCCAGTAGAGGCGCTATCATGGGGCCAGTAGAGGCGCTATCACGATGCCAGTAGAGGCGCTATCATGGGGCCAGTAGAGGCGCTATCTCTATGCCAGTAGAGGCGCTATCTCTATGCCAGTAGAGGCGCTATCACGATGCCAGTAGAGGCGCTATCTCTATGCCAGTAGAGGCGCTATCATGGGGCCAGTAGAGGCGCTATCACGATGCCAGTAGAGGCGCTATCTCGATGCCAGTAGAGGCGCTTTCATGATGCCAGTAGAGGTGCTATCACGATGCCAGTAGAGGCGCCATCATGATGCCAGTAGAGACGCACTGAAGGCGCCAATGCCCAGTGGATAATCAAGCCAGACCGCCACCCCAAAACCTGTGCAGGTGCGACGTCGCTCAACTTACCTGCGCCTGTGCGAAGGTGCCCGCATCAAGAAGGAGCTGGCCCACGAGAAAGAGTCCAAGGACGCCATGATCAAATCGCTGATGCCCGAGTCAGTTGCCAAGGCCATCACAGGCGAGGGCGGCGGCGCCAGCGCCGAGAACGGACCCAACGGCGTCGGCGGCGGCGGCGCCGGCGGACCGGGCAAATCCGACGCCAAATTCCGACGCTTCTACGTCAAACAGCTGCAGGACGTGTCGGTTCTATTCGCCGATATTGTGGGCTTCACCAACATGAGCTCCGGCAAGACCGCCCCTCACCTGGTGTACCTGCTCAACGACCTGTTTGGCCGGTTCGACGACCTGTGCGACAAGTCCGGCTGTGAGAAGATCGCCACCCTTGGCGACTGCTACTATTGCGTAGCGGGCTGCCCGGAGCCGAAGCCTGACCACGCCGAGTGCTGCGTGGAGATGGGCCGCGCCATGGTTGAAGCTATTCGCGAATTCGATCAGGACCACGAGGAGGCTGTCAATATGCGCGTGGGAGTGCACACAGGTTGGGATAATTATCCCCTGTTGAGCTTGGGATCTAGGTTTGGCTGGTATGGGATAATTATCCTCATGTGAGATGTGTTGGGATCTAGGTTTGACTGGAATGGGATAATTATCCTCATGTAAGATGGCTTAAGATCTAGCTTTGGCTGGTATGGGATAATTATCCTCATGTGAGATGGTTTGAGATCTAGGTTTGGCTGGTATGGGATAATTATCCTCGTGTAATATGGGTTGGAATCTTGGATTAGCTGGTATGGGATAATTATCCTCATGTGGGTTGGCTTGGGATCCGGGTTAGCTGGTATGGGATAATTATCCTCGTGTAATATGGGTTGGAATCTTGGGTTAGCTGGTATGGGATAATTATCCTCGTGTAATATGGGTTGGAATCTTGGATTAGCTGGTATGGGATAATTATCCTCATGTGGGTTGGCTTGGGATCCGGGTTAGCTGGTATGGGATAATTATCCTCGTGTAATATGGGTTGGAATCTTGGGTTAGCTGGTATGGGATAATTATCCTCGTGTAATATGGGTTGGAATCTTGGATTAGCTGGTATGGGATAATTATCCTCATGTGGGTTGGCTTGGGATCCGGGTTAGCTGGTATGGGATAATTATCCTCGTGTAATATGGGTTGGAATCTTGGGTTAGCTGGTATGGGATAATTATCCTCGTGTAATATGGGTTGGAATCTTGGATTAGCTGGTATGGGATAATTATCTTCATGTGGGATGGCTTGCGATCTGGGTTGCTATGGGAGTACGCTCTGGCTTTTTATCAAGCTACTGATGGAGTTATCCCCACTTCGCGCCAGGCACCGTGACCTGCGGCATTGTTGGCACAATGCGATTCAAATTCGACGTCTGGTCAAACGACGTCACCCTGGCTAACGAGATGGAGAGCTCCGGGCAGCCGGGTAGGGTGCACATCTCGGGCGACACTTATCAGTTTGTTAAGGACATCTACAAGCTGGAGGAGGGCGCTCTGGTGCCTGGTGAGTCGGGGGGGCTCGTGTTTTTTCCTGTAGCAAATTAATTAGTAAATCAATTCTTACGTATATAGTCACCTTTAAAATTCGAACCTGAGCAAGATTATCCTGTCTAATTTAATTAAAACTGTATTTTCACTGAGTTGGGGCTCAATTTTGTACATTTATGTCTATCTTATCTTACGTAGTTGCTTTTTATTTATTTTTTATGAGTCAATTAATGACGGAATAATTTGAAGCGAAAAAATGAAAAGTACAACGCTGATGTTCGGAGAAGTCAAGTTAGAATCTCTGCATAAATCAGCATTTAAATCAAGCAGAATAGCGGTAGGGTAACGGACGTGGAGAAGAGAAAAGCGCAGAGATGACAGAGTGGGCGGAGGAGGGAGACGAGGGGAGAAGATGAGAAAGAGGAGCAGAAAACAGGGCTAGGGATAGAATTAGAGTGATTAGATAGATAGATAGATAGATAGATAGATAGATAGATAGATAGATAGATAGATAGATAGATAGATAGATAGATAGATAGATAGATAGATAGATAGATAGATAGATAGATAGATAGATAGATAGATAGATAGATAGATAGATAGATAGATGGATAGATGGATAGATGGATAGATGGATAGATGGATGGATAGATAGATAGATAGACAGATAGATAGATAGATAGATAGATAGATGAATAGATGGATAGAGGTCGTTTGTTAAAAAAATTTGCACTTTTTGAAAATGCTAATAAAAATCTACCTCTCCAAGGCAGTGGGAATTAATGCTGTGTGGAATTGCAGTGGCTCTGTCACATAGCAGTCGTTAGCCAGACTAGAGAAACCTTGCACGCTTGTGATGAAGAAAGAAACGGAGCTAACTGAGTTGAGCTGAGCTGAGCTGAGCTTAGCTGCAGAAATTCAATTATGCATCGCCTCTTATTTTTCTTCCTATGCCAAATTCTGCTTGCAGCCTCTATTCATGCAGGCTGCATATAGAAAAATAGTTTAATTAAAAAGAAGCAAAGGGTGCGAGATAAATAAAGTATAATACCTAGAGAGGGAGAGAGAGAAAGAAAGAGACAGTTACGAAAGCTGCATACTCCGCTAAATGATGCCTTCCTTCCTTAGACCCTTACTGAAAATAGTTATTTAAAGTTTGCTTGGATAGAAAACCCTGTGTGTCGCCCGCATGCTGGTGTGTTAGTGAGAGATAGAGTGTGGGTATGTGTGTGTGACTATGATTGTGTATGGCTCTTTCAGCTGCCTCTTTCTGCCTCTCTGTCACTCTGACACAATATTAATCTGCAGCGTGCAGTGTGTCGCAAAATTGTTTTGTGTTAAAAAGAAAGATTTATATTCGCTTCAATTTTAGCAGTCAGTCAAGCAGTTAAACAAATTTTGAGATGCAGAAATTTGAGTTCTAAGTCAGTCGTCTGCAAAGTGTACTTTTATCCGTTTAAAGAAACTTATTATTTCAGCAGAGCATTCGCATCTTACTACTCGTCAGTAGCGCAGTAAATAATTTTACGATAATTTTCATTCTATCTTTAGTAAACAAAGAATAAGTAAATATGATTTTTCAGATATCCGCGAGCTAAAAGTGCTGATTGAGTACTACGACGAGACTAAGAAGATCTACGTTATCAAGCACACACAGAATGAGAAAAGTACGTTCAACTGTTGGGCTGTTATTTATTAGTTTATTTTTTATGTGAGATAAACTCAATGTGTCTAAATATCATTCTAATCAACAGCCATCATGACCTACTTTGTTGTTAAACGCGTTGACGGACGGCCGCACATCTCCCTGCCCAAGGTGGGTTCGTTTGTAGATTTTATACTATTTAATCAAAAATAGAGAAATTCAATTGCTTTTCTTCAATCGTTTCTTTAATTGTTTTTTGCAGAAAAATGTGATCAAGTTTCACGATCTTAAAGACACGCAAGCTCCTCCAGTGGACGTAAGTCTTCATGAAAATAGATTTATCGTTCTGTGCGGTGAATTTATAAGGGTTTGGTTAAGCGAAAGTTATTTATAAATTAAGTCTAATTGTTGGTAAGGTAAGTAAGTCAATCAGTGGGTCAGGTCAGTGAATCAAGCGATGGTGCAGGTCAGTGAGTCACTCAGTGGGTCAGGGTCAGTGAGTCAATCAGTGGGTCAGGTCAGTGAGTCAATTAGTGGGTCAGGTCAGTGAGTCAATTAGTAGGTCAGGGCCAGTAAGTCAATCAGTAGGTCAGGGTCAGTGAGTCAATCAGTGGGTCAGGTCAGTGAGTCAATCAGTGGGTCAGGGTCAGTGAGTCACTCAGTGGGTCAAATCAGTGAGTCCATCAGTGGGTCAGGTCAGTAAGACAATCAGTGGGTCAAATCAGTGAGTTCATCAGTGGGTCAGGTCAGTGAGTCAATCAGTGGGTCAGGTCAGTGAGTCCATCAGTGGGTCAGGTCAGTGAGTCAATCAGTGGGTCAGGTCAGTGAGTCAATCAGTGGGTCAGGTCAGTGAGTCACTCAGTGGGTCAAATCAGTGAGTCCATCAGTGGGTCAGGTCAGTGAGTCAATCAGTGGGTCAGGTCAGTGAGTCACTCAGTGGGTCAAATCAGTGAGTCCATCAGTGGGTCAGGTCAGTGAGTCAATCAGTGGGTCAGGTCAGTGAGTCAATCAGTGGGTCAGTTCATTAAGTCATTAGCTGTGGGCGTTACGAACTGTCGTTGCCATTCCGCAGCAGGATGACGTCATCGTGGAGGTGACGGGTCCCTCGGCTTCGGGCCCCACTGACCAAGAGCTCACGGGCATGATTGGCACGGACGACACCAACCTGAAGGCCTTTTACTCGCCTCCCGTGTCGCAACTGTCGCTCAACTTTACGGACGAGTCGCTGGAGGCGGCCTACCGGGGCTACGGCGTGCAGCAGGAGGCGGCCGACTCCAACGGCAAGGAGGCGGCGGCTGCGCTCAGCAACCCGCGAGTGTCGCCGCTAATCGACTCCTGCGTGCAGCTCGTCATGCTGATCTTCGTGGCTGCGGCCAGCTTTCTGGCCACTCCGCTGCCCGCTGGTGAGTTTTCCGATGGTTTCGTGGGCAAATAGACAGACAGACAGACAGACAGACAGACAGACAGACAGACAGACAGACAGACAGACAGACAGACAGACAGACAGACAGACAGACAGGTAGACAGACAGGCAGTCAGACAGACAGATAGGTAGACAGACAGACAGACACACAGACAGACAGACAGTCAGACAGACAGAGAGACAGACAGACAGACAGACAGACAGACAGACAGACAGGTAGACAGGTAGACAGACAGTCAGACAGACAGACAGACAGACAGGTAGACAGACAGACAGGTAGACAGACACACACACAGACACAGACAGACAGACAGACAGACAGCCAGACAACCAGACAGACAGACACACAGACACACAGAGAGACACACAGGCAGACGCAGACAGACAGACAGACAGACAGACAGACAGACAGACACACAGACACACAGAGAGACACACAGGCAGACGCAGACAGACAGACAGACAGACAGACAGACAGACAGACAGAAATACAGACACAGACAGACAGACAGACAGGTAGACAGACAGACAGACACACAGACACACAGACAGACAGACAGAACTCAGACAATAACAACAGACAATATCCCAGTGAGTTCAATGCATCTCCCACTTTTACCTGGAGACACTGAACCTAAGCCTCATTCTAGCAACTTGAACACATTTAAGCAACAACTCAGGGTACTCACCCCGAAAAAAAATTTAATATTCTCAATAAAAATGCTTCCAATCGTCTCTCCAAGTTCTTACTACAAACCGCATGAACCCAATTACAAATCTAAGTACCAATGCAAGAAGGAATGCAAAGAATATATGAAAAAATTCTGGCCTAACATTGAACCAACCATCCCTAATCTTAATCAAGCGGTTAAGATTCACTGGCATTATTTGCATGGAGTAAAAATTATTAAAGATTATGACAGCTACTATAACTTTGCAGAAATTATTAAGCAACTGTAAAGCATAGCTGTAAAACAAATGTTCCGCAGCCGAACAAATCAATGAGAGTAACAGCACAGGGGAAGGAAAGGGCGAGCAATGTGAGTCGAGATTACTGTCTCAGGCTTTAGGGAAAGAGAAGTAGAAAAGCTCTCTCCTTTTCCCCCCTACCACAAGCTCGCACGTATAGTAGTCTACGTGGTCCACGCGGCTTTCTTCCACACAGCGTACACCGAGCTCCCGATTTTTTTTCGTCTCTTTCCCTGCCAAAATCAGTGTGCATGCGGGGGATAAGAACTCTTCTGTACACCCGCATGCGAACTGGCAAGGGGGAAGGAAAAAATAGGATTGCAATCCTGAGAAGGGCGGAGAGAAAGCGTGATTCAGCACTATGCCCCCCACTGGTATTTAGCAATAGCAAAGCTATTTGCGCCCAGGTTATGAAATGTCTCTCTTCTCAAAAATTCTTGCCCTCAATGAGCTCGCCGTGGTCGCTAAGCCAGAAATTAAATTATCTGAAGAAGAAATATTAATCTTAAAACTACAGGTAGACTGTCCATCACCACCGTATATGAATAGTCATGTTGATTTAAGTAATAGACATAATAGACTCACAGAGGAAGAACCTATGGAGATGGATGACCAAAGCCAACCACCGAGAAAGAAGCTAAAAACTGGCAAGTCCAAACCAAGACGGACTGGTGAGGAACTTCATAACTATTTAAAAGAAAAAGAATTACAGATAGATGAATCTGAGCATGTTGCTCACCCATTCGAACTAAATATTCCTGATTTAAGGCAGGTCAGTGAAGATCAATTGAATATGGCTGGAAAATTCTTGAAAAGCTGTAGCAGTAAAATGCTAAATGCCACCTATATCTGCTGTGCCTGGTTACATTTCCATCACTCTAAAGAGAGAGTACTAAATCCAGGAATAGATTTAAAGCCAATAAGCTCATATAAAGACAAATTGCAAGAATATTTTCAATCACATGGTATAAAGTATTCTGATAGCACTATCAGAAAGATGCTATCACTTACAAAAACTTTATATGACTACCCAAAATTTTTTAGGCTTAGTATCACGTTTGAAGAGTTATATTCATTAAAAAGAGACATAGAAGATATGCTCTTTTCTTCATTAGAATTTAAAAAATACTGGATCGGCCACGGCGTTGCCTAAAATTGTTATTTATTCGCCGCCTTCGTCCACCATCTTTTTTCACCGTCTTCGTTCACCGTTTCGCCGAGATTAAACGATGCTTTATTACTGTGCGAGCATAGCAATAAAGTAAACTTTTAATCTCTTTCAACATTTCATCCATCTTTAAAATAAAACATGCAAACACTAGCAGAGATTTATTTTAAAGGTGTGCGGGCTAAAGCAGTGGCCTTCGCGTGGCAGCCCGTGTGAGTACCGAATCGGGAAACTAACTGCTGCTGGAAAGTTTTGTTCATGTTTCGACACTCACAATCTCTCAATAAAATTAGTTAAGCATTAGGCACAATTATTTCACCCACCAACCCCAAGCCTGTCCCAGTTCCTCGTGAATCATTTACTGCTTTATTTTCTGGTTAGAAGAAGAAGGGGAGATTAAAACGCCCCCTCTAGCCCAAGCTCTTTCAGTAGCCTACCCATTTCCTTATTTGGCGCGTGTAGTATAAACCCTACCCCCACTAATCTCTCTTTTCCTATGCACCCGCCAACCCCCAGCCTTAGCTTTGCTTTGCCAGATATAACGGTCTTTACTAATTTTCTTGCAATACTTTCTCTAAACCCGCTCGATGCCCCCATATTGTCTAGCCTTTTAAGCATCTCTTTGTCCCACCGATGCTTTTCATTTGGGAAGTCGCGGTACTTTATATCGTGTTCCATACATACCGAATCAAGCTCATTTACAGGCTCATGACCCGGATTAGGCACATTGTTACCATCTAACTGAATTTCAAGAGGGTTTAATGGGCCGCAATACTTATATCCAGGGATTGTCCACCCTCTGTTTGGCTCCGGAAGTTTTTCAATTATTCCGTGAATGTCGGGCATTTTTTATTTATTTATTTTTTATTTAAAATAAAATAAAAAAATAATGACTGAGAAGAAAATAAGGGCATTCTATTACTGTGACAAAGGTTATTTTGTTGGTAAAAATGCCGTCTCCAAATTAACAGAACTCAGTAAAAAATCAAAACAAGTCGTAGAAAAATGGCTGTCTAAACAGGCTGTTTATCAAGTCTATTTCCCACCTGTTAAATTTACAAGACCCCACTTCAACATCTATAAGCCTAACGAGGCGCACCAAGCTGATCTTCTGTTTCTCCCAAACGATTCTGGGTATAAGTACGCTCTCACTGTCATTGATGTAGCTTCGCGTTATAAAGAAGCAAGGCCGCTTAAAACAAAACAGTCTCAAGCTGTAGCAGACGCTCTGCAAGACATATACGAAAATTCACCCTTAACCTACCCAGAGCTACTCATGACAGACCCGGGGAAGGAATTTTTTGGCTCAGTGAGAACGCTTATGCAAAAAAATAACACAAGAATGCGATATGGACGTGCAGAGCTTCACAGAGATCAAGCCTTCGTAGAAAGATTCAATCTAACTTTAGCCAAGCGACTATTTACTAAGCAGACAGCAGAGGAGCTCAAACTCAAGTCGGGGCAATACTACACCAAATGGAAAGACCAACTCCCCACTGTTATTGATCAGCTCAATAACGAAGTAACGCGCTTAACCGGACAAAAACCCTCCGAGGCTATTAAGAAAGAAATTGTAAACACTGTGCACAAACCAAATATCCCCAACTACCCTAAACTGCCCAGTGTACACTCGCCGGAAATTCTCACTAACTCAGAGTTTCTTCGCTATATGTATTTGCCGGGAGAATTAGAAAAGGACACCAAGAGACGAGCAACTGACCCCTATTTCAGTCTAGATGTACATAAAATAGACAGGCACTTTACAACAGCAACTGGTGAGTATTAATTTCTTTCTCAAGCCTTTAATCCTAAATCCCCTACAAGATCATTTGCCAGAGCAGAACTTCTCGTCATTTCAAGTGACACAGAAATAAATTAAAAAAATAAAAATTTGCAAAAAATGATCGAAACCAGAACAGTTAATAAAATTAGCAAAATCATCGACTCTAAACAGCCAGGTTTTGTAACTATCAAAGGCATGAAAGTGAAAGTCGATCCGTTACAGCAGCAAATCCATTGTAAAGATTGCAATCACAGCATTACAGATGAAAAGACAGGTGGAATCCTGCCTCTCGCTGCACTGATTCCAATCATTGCGGGTGCAGTTGGTGCAGCAGGTGGTGTGGCTGGAGGTGTTGCAACGGCTGTGAAAGCGGGCAATGACAGAGCTCACCAGTTAGAGATGCAGAAAATCGCGAGAGAAAAGGGAGTCACAATTAAAGCGGGTGAAGGCTGCCCCTTGGAAACCTTCGCAACTAATTCTAATACTAATCCCTGGGAAAACGAAAACATTTCAAAATCCGATGTCATAAAAGCTATAATGACATTGCATAAAGCAGGATTTACAATGCTCCGGATGTGAAAAGATAAAAGTAGGGATCTGATCAGTAATACTCAAATTAATCAAAAGTTGTTAGTCCAGAGAAGTTCAAGCAAAAGCTAAGGGTGACCACCCAAAATTTTTTTAAAAACTTATAGAAAAAAAAACATGCCGAAAGCAAATCCAGCAAAAGATTCTGTAAACACTTATTGTTCCCAAAACCAAAATCTTTCATTTCAGGACAAAAGCAAATATCTTCAAGAACTCTGTAAGCAAAAGTTCAATACAGACCCAGGATACTTAGGCAGCTATGAGAAACAATTAGAAATAATAAAGCAGCTACAGTCATCAAATCAGTACACCCCAGTAAAAAACCCAGCAGCTGAACACCAACAGAAGAGCCGCAACCTAGTTAACAAGTATCAAACTCTCACAGGGCAAAATGTACCTAAATACCCACAGAATAAACAGAAACAGGATGACCTGGAAAGAACAATCCACCAAATTGAGTCAGAGATGAACCAAGAAGACATTCAATTTGCAAAGAGAACTTTTACAGACCACTACATAGAGTACACGATTCCCGTCAAACACAACACAACAACATCCAACACAACAACGACACCTGACATAAATGACTTTAGAGATGACATTCAATCAGTTATCAATCACACACTTAAAACACGCAAAACCTTCAAGCTTCAGCTCTCGTTTTTATTAGAATTTTCTATGCCTACGAAACCTACTGAACATCTTAAATATTACATGACCAGTAAGGCTTCACCCTTTAGTCCAACCGATTCACCAGACTCTTTTCTACAAGAAGTTAGTAAAAAGATTGACGCCTTTACATCAAGAGGTTCTGGTTGGGTTGTTACTGGGATTCGAAAAGTTTCAGCTATGATTTTCAAATTCGATCCCCTTAAAGCTTCTTCTTACCTGGAGCTGCCAACAAAGCTCGCCAATAAAAAGGCGTGTATCAACGTGAAGAACTATGACAACTGTTGCGCTTTATGGGCGGTTTTGTCAGCATTATTGTACGACAAAGATCGAGCTCATCCTGAAAGAACTTCCCATTATAAGACGTACTTTGACGAGTATTTTGCCAAGTGTATCAGCAAAGGAATACTATTTGAGAAAGGAGGTTTAGCAGTCTCCCAAATCCCCAAACTAGAGGAAGTGTTTAATAATAAAATCAGAATCACCGTATTCGAGTGGAATGAAAGCAAAGAGAAAGTTGAAATTGTTAGGAGCAGCAAGAATATTCTAGACGAAGAAGCAGCCAGGCGCACTGATGTCGATCTTCTGATAATTGGAAACTTACAGTCCGAAGCACATTATGTTTGGATTAAAGATCTTTCCAAGCTAATTCACAAGCAAATGACCAACCACAAAGAAGCCGTATCTATCTGCAGATTGTGTCTTAAGTATTATTGTGGTCGTAAAGAAACTCGGGAGGCAAAACTCATAGAGCATGAACTCACCTGTGAGGACCATCCAACTAACTGCTCTCTTCCTTTCGGTAACCAGAAGTATTTACGGTTTAAAAATTATCACAAGATGGAGAAACTTCCCTTTATTGTATTTGCCGACTTTGAGTGTTCAATTCTTGAAAATAAAACCCCAAAAACCCCCGATGCCCCAAAAACTCCTGATGCCCAGAAAACCCCCGAAGCCCAGAAAACCCCCGATGCCCCAAAAAAGCACGTCCCAAATTCAGTCGCATACGTTTGCATTGGAAATCTTGGACATCTAGGAAATTCTGATATCATCGAGTATAACCACTTCTTTGGGGAAGACTGTGTTAAACAGTTTATATTTAGAATGCTAGAGTTACGTAGAACATTTAGCTCAATCCCACCTGTGCCAATCAATATGACCGATCAGGATGAGATCAATTTTCAATCAGCAACCCATTGCTACATCTGCAGAAAACCATTTGAAGACAGTTTAAAGAATCCGAAAGTTAGAGACCATTCACACATTCAAGGAAATTTCAGAGGTGCCGCACACAACACCTGCAACCTAAAGCTAAAAAATAACATCCACGATTTAAATATTTTTCTACATAACGCTCGCTCATACGACCTGCACCTAATCGTTGAAAGAATAGGTGAAATAGAGGGAATTCACCTCGACTGCATAGCAGAGAACAAGGAAAAGTTTAAATGCCTCAACATCAAAGAGGTGGGGGCGTCCGGTTCACTAAGTGGTTCTTCTGGTTTGGTTAAAATCAAGGATTCTTATCAGTTCCTAGCAGCCAGTCTAGACGCCTTTAGTAAAAATCTAACAGATGAGCAATGCACTTATACAAAAATACTGGCAAACCAAGATCCCGTATCTTTCAAGCTACTCAGAAAGAAAGGTTTCTACCCTTATGAGTATGTGACTGGTTCGCACATCTCGCACATCTTTGAAGGTGAACTTCCACCAAAAGAAAAGTTCTTCTCGCAGCTAACAAACTCAGGAATTTCTGACAAAGACTATGAGGACGCACAAACAGTCTACAAACATTTCAACTGCCAAAATTTTTTTCAATACCACATGATATATCTTTACACTGATGTTTTTCTTTTGGCTGATGTCTTTCAAACCTTCAGAAACACCTGGTACACAGCATATGGTCTTGATCCCGCACATTATGTAAGTTTACCTGCCACCAGCTGGGAATCTCTACTTAAAATGAAATGGGATGAAAACCCAGACTGGTATGTTGAACTTCTAACCGACATTGACATGTACAATTTTATAGACACAGCGAAAAGAGGCGGCATATCAATTTGCGTGAACAGATATGGAAAGGCAAACAATCCATATCTCGAATCTTATGACCCAACGAAACCCTTAAATCATATCGTTTATTTAGACGCCAACAATCTCTATGGTTGGGCAATGAGTCAAGACTTACCTGTGAGAGACTTCCAGTGGCTCCCCGTGTCACAAATTCCTTTCGATTATTCAGCATCAGCGTTTTCAGCATCAGCCTTTTCAATACCTGCGATTTATGAGGTTGATGTAGAAATTCCCAATGAACTCCATGATCATTTCTCTGACTTTGCGCCATTCCCGGAGAATATTAACTGTCCGAAGATTATCGAGCACCCAGACGGCTCATGGAGCCTGTCTACAGAAAACGAACACACAGCTAAACTCACCCAAAACCTACACAACAAGACTCGCTACAAAATACATTATAAGCTGCTACAGTACTTCATATCCTTAGGCTGCAGGGTCACAAATGTACATAGGGCCCTCAAATTTACAGAAGAAGCATGGATGAAACCCTGCATAGAAAAGAACACCCAGTTCAGAGCCAAAGCAACCAACAACTTTGACAAGGATCTGTTCAAGCTGGCAAACAACTCTGTATACGGCAAAACTCTTGAAAATGAGCGCAACCGCACAAATCTCAAACTCGTCACCGTTCATGAGCGTGACATCATTCAGAGAAATATGTCTAAACCGACTTTTAAGGAACTTCACGTCTTCAACGATTACTTAGGGGCTGTTCTATTCTATAAGACAAAAGCAACACTCTGCAAACCTATATTTACAGGTGTCACTGTACTTGATGAATCGAAGCGTCTTATGTACAGTTTCTTCTATGACATGAAACGACAATATGGGGTTCGGTTAAAACTTCTTTACACTGACACTGACTCCCTAATTCTAAACATTCAGACTGAGGACATCTATCAGGACATGCTTGAACAAAAAGACCTTTATGATTTGTCAGAGTACCCAGAATCATTTAAAACTTTGAAAGGTGATCAAGTGTTTGACCCATCCAATAAAAAAGTAATTGGTAAAATGAAAGATGAAAAGGCAGGTGACATCATCTCTGAGTTCATCGGTTTGAGATCCAAATCCTATTTTGTAAAATGCAATACACTCATTAAGAAGTCCAAGGGAATTCCGAAACATGTAGTTAAGAACTCTCTACATGAAGAAGCCTACAGAGATGCCCTGTTACATAATAAGAAAACTACACATGAGTTTGTGAAGTTTCAGTCTAAGAACCATGATGTTTTTACAATAACCCAGAAAAAAATAGGCCTGTCAGGCGCAGATAATAAGAGATTTTACCTCGACAATATTACGAGTCTTCCATTTGGGCACTGGAGGCTAAAAACGTAGGCTGAATTTAAAAAAAAATGACAAAAAAATAATGACGACAAATATTTTTCTGGAACAGTTGGCCAAAGAACTAGAAATCCCAAACTTTAGAGGCGTCTTTATGAAGGATACATTACCTGAATCCCACACATTGAAAGAATGTGGCATCATGAACTTTGACACTGCTGAGAAACCAGGGTCTCACTGGGTTTGCTGGGTGATTGATCCAAACAGAAAGCATAAGTACTACTACTTTGATAGCTATGGGACGGCCGTTCCTGATGAGCTAAGGGAATATATGGGAAATAATAAGATCTATCGCTCAGACTTTATTCTGCAGGGGCTTAGCAGTGATATTTGCGGTGAACTGTGTATGACTGTTTTATATGCAATGACTAAGACTCGAAAAAGCTATAGGAAAATCATTTTAAGTTTAAATGTTTGGTTTTTCTTTGAAGCGTGTTTGATTGCATAGTTTTTGAAGACAGTTTCGATATCATTTCTCAATTGGCTCATGTCATCAATGCTATTCAAATTCAGACGTACATATTGCTCACTAAGCTGCTCATAAAGTCTTTGAATGCTTTGAAACTCATCCTCTGAAATGAACTTGTCTTCTATTGCTTTTGAAATGTACCCGGTGATAGATGACTGGATGCTTTTCTGATTTGCTTGCATTTCCTGCAGATGCTTTAGCTTCTGGCGTCTGTTTCGAGTTAGAGCTCCTGTAACCGCTGAAATGAGACCACACGAGGCCCCAATAATTCCAAGTGGAATGGCGATTGGTGCGGTGATCATGGGAAGTGCAGAAACAGCAGCTGCAGATCCGCTTAGAATTGACACTGACCCGAGAACCATATTAATATACTCGAAAGCTTGACACTGCCTGTTGAAGCGTTTCAGTTTGTTAGAGTTTTTCATAAGGGCGGTTTCAATGTCATTACGCATTTTCTGAATCTCTACAAGTCGGAACTGTTGAGAGTTGCAGGTAAAAGTATTGATTGTAGGATAGAGATTTGGTACGATGGGTTGGTTCAATTGCTGATTTGATTGGTATTGTTGACTTTTCGAATACTGGGGTGCACTTGGTGTTACAGGTGCCATATTTGGTGCCATATTTGGTGCCATATTTGGTGCCATAGGCGGGTCATACAGAGAATCATTTTCGGCCATTTTTTATCGGTAAAAATTTTTTTCTATTTTACGATGCCCTCTGCACTTCTGTTGCTTTTCGTACAATCTCGTTGCTTTTCGTTAGCTCGCCGCCTAGCCAATAGGGCGTCTTCAATGTCAATGTCAGGGAGATTGTGCTGTCGCTCTAAGCGACTAATTCGTCTCAAAGTTTTCCCCCACTTGTTATAAATTCTATCCAGATAGCTTGTGTGCGTGGCAACATCTCTTTCTATCTTTTTTATTTTTGCAACATTTTGATTAATGGTTGTTCTCAAAGTAGTCAACAACGCATCAGTCTCAGCTTTTGAATAGGAATCAGAAATACTTCGCGCTTTAGTTTTCACAGCCGCGATCGCTAAAGTAATTTCTGATTTTGAATAGGAATCAAGAATGTCTCGCTTTTTATTAATCGCTGTTCTTATAGTAATGTCTTTTGCATTGATTTCCGATCTGAGAGTTTGAGCTAGAGTCTCAACGATAGTGGTCAGCTCCACTTTCAGCTTTGCTATTTTTGCCAAACTCTCTGCTACTCGCACCCGCAAGTCTTCAATGTTTATTTGATGATGGTGTGCTGACCATTCTAATGGTTTTAAGCGGTCTCTAATCGGTTCGATCTCTGGGATTTTTTCGTCAACGTTAATGTAGCGCCTGTCAAGGAAAGCAAGCGAGTGTGCAGTGGAGCCACTAATAGATTCACCAGCAAAGTTTATGGACATTTTTGTTTGTTTTTTGTTTTATTTTTAAAAAAAATTAGGCTACTGTTCTTTTCTCTTTGTTAATCATCACGAACTGATAAGGTTTATTCCACTTCTCAAAGCATAGGTTAACAAATTCTTCCTGCGATACCTTTCGACCATCGTTCTTTTGATCAAATGGAGGCTTAGTAAAATGGGCAGGAGCAATCACCTCGTTACTTAACCTCTTCAGTCGGTCTTGCGGTATGGTTGGGAACAAGAGGATCAGATTGCAGTTCCCACGAATAGTTTTATTTGGCAACTCAAACCAGTTTTGGGTAATATAGATTACATTACAGTTGTTGTGTCGACCCCTGGTTAAATAGTTTTCAATTTGCTTCTGGGGCCCTGTCATGCAGTCATCAAAGACAATCAAGTGCTTCCTTCCCTTTTCCAGTTCATCAGGCTGAGGGAGAAGCTTAGTTTTAGTATCAATTTGCGGGTCCCCATATGTGAACACTTTAATGTCGTGCCACTTTTCATTATCTGGGATATGGCTAGCATATTCTCTGGCGACAATTTCTGGATCACTTGGCAGCTTGGATTGGTTGTTAAAGCATTGAATGATATGCTCCTTTTTAAGTTTGTTCTGTAGACCTGCAATCAACATCTTATACTCATCTTGATACAGAGTGGGTGAGTAGATGTGCAGTGTGTCATAGTCAAGAAATCCTGGTCTCAGAAGCATGTTAAAGATTCTGAATGTCTTCCCTGAGCCTGATTCTCCAACAACAATACATCTGAAATGACTAGGAATTGCCTCGTTATGAGTAAATTTGATTTGGTTCCGAGTCCAATGAGGGTTGAAATCATTTGAAAAATCCATTTTTATACGATAAAAAATTTTTGCATAATTATTTTGCAATCTAACTTTGCAATTATTGATGTGGGGATGTGTGTCTTTTTCGGGGGCCTGTGTGTCTTTTTCGGGGGCCTGTGTGTTTTTTTCGGGGGCCTGTGTGTCTTTTTTCGGGGGCCTGTGTCTTTTTCGGGGGCCTGTGTGTCTTTTTTCTATTAGTCTTGTACCCCCACATGTGTTGTACCCCCAGAAAGCACCCGTGAAACTCCTACCTTAGTCATATTTAAAACCGCTGCCTTTTTTAAGATCGGCTCTCATCTTAGCATAAACGTATGGATCAATGCTATCAGCGCTTGGCGCGAGTGGTTGAACACATTTTGTTGAGCATCTGATTTGCTTTGTATAGAGGTTTTGGGGGTTTTGGGGTCGCGGGTTTCATTTATAGTGTCCTTGATCTTCTTCGCAGCTGTGACTACACTTCCCGCCGCCTCGGCAGCATTTTTAATATTTTCTTTGTTATCACTGATGACTTTGAAAATCTTTGCCCCCTGGGCGATCAAATCAGCAATACCGTTACCCGATCGCTCTTTTCTTGGATAATGACCTGCTGGAAAAAGTCCAGATCCTCTTTTAATGAGCTTTAATTCATTCTCATCGTAGTATTTAGGGACGTCTTTTTCGAAGATAAGTGGCATTTTTTATGTGAAAAAAAATATTTTTTATTGAACCTTGAAAGTAAAAGTTCTCTTGCTCTTTTATCGATGTACTTCTTTTCTAGCATTTTATCAAGAATATGAACAAACTCTTTTCTATTCTCATCCTTTAAACCTGTCTTTGCTGCCCCTAGGAGAACAACTAGCCGCTTGTAGACTTCAGGCATCCCTGTGCCGGTTTTCCCGGTTTTTGTGGAGCTTCCGGATTGAAATGAATCTTCTGTTGTGGCTGATGTCTCTGGTGATGTCTCTGGTGATGTTTCTGGTGATCTAATGTCTTGCCTTGGTGTGAAAACTCTGTTTGAAATTCGCTGCATTCTATCTGGTGAGAATTGCTCTAGACGCCTCCAATCTTCTGGTTTTGCCATTTTGTAATTAGCCACTTCAGTTGGATCTGCTATCACAAGTTGAGAGAGTACATCTTCTGCTGTTAATTTTTGAGGGCTTTGTTGCTGCTGAGGGATCTCTTGTTGCTGAGGGGTCTCTTGTTGCTGAGGTATCTCTTGTTGCTGAGAGAGTTATTTTTGCTGTTCCAGGTAATTTATGACTTCTAGCTGATCGGGCAGGTCAAACCATTGTTTAAAGTGCTTATACTTTCTAAAGCTGTTTAGGTTTACCCCATTGTCATGTAAAAATTTGAGTATGTCAGGGGCTTTAAGGATGTCTATGTCTCTTTGTAAAGCAAAAGTCACCAGATCTTTATAATTTTTTAGCTGTTTCGCAGAAATAGTTTCTTGATTTTTAGTCATGAAGTTGAGCAATACTTGGGTGAAAGCAACTTTCTTTGAGGTGTTTTCTCGTTCCCCGGCCGCGCCTTCTTTGATGACTCCAATACTTTCTTTCGTTATCTCAAGATGATAATCCACAGGATCAGTAGAAATATTTTTACGCCAGACACTAACACCAAGGACGAGTTTGTCTTCATATTCTACTGGCCCAAAGAAGTTATCTGTTACTTTTAATTTTTGCTAAGATGTTTCTTGCAAAGCCTGAGATTCTTGTGAGGCCGGTGGAATTTTATTCAGCGTATTCTGAAACTGGCTCTCTTGAATCTCATCAACAGCTTCCTTAACTGTTTCAATGGATTTCTTTGCTTCGGTGTATCCTGGTTTGTGAAATTCAGTGGCGGCTTGGATAAACTCATTGTAGGACTGCTGCTCTTTGTTAATTAACCCAGTGACTCGTTTTTCAGCTTCTGCGAGCTTCTCTAAAGTCAGAGATGTAATGAGAATTTTTTCGCTTCATTTTTTAGTTTTAATTTTTAAACTAAAAAAATGAACGATCCTCTGACGCCAGTTTTCTATAAAATCAACAAGCCTATCTTGAGTGATGACAGCACAATCAAAGCGACTCAAGTAAGAGTCCCCAGTCATGAAAATCAGAATGAAACTAATTTGGGCCCTGGTCAAACGCTAACATTCACTTACACTGGGTGTTCATCTCTGGTCAGCGTTCACAGTCTAAGGAGCGGGTTTTACATGACATTCCAATACAAGACTAAAGGTGGTACAAATGCTGCTGGTGCTAATACTGACTAGCATGACGCTGATGTCACGCTAATCAGTAACTTCTGGGCTTACATGTTTAAGGAGTTTAGCGTGTCAAACGGGAGTACAGAGCTGGAGAGAATTGCCAACTTTGGTGTAGTGTATGACACTCAATGTCTCATTGAAAACCCAGATTTTATTCAACTTGGTAGCGGCGCTGGCTTCATCCCTAATGAGGAGAAAGGAGACGTAAATGATTCAGGTTATGCAAAAAGAAAAGGGGAGATATAACTATGCATTGACGGGTGCTGATGATGGCGCAAAGAATCCTCAGTATAGACATGTAGATATATTTGTACCTTTGAGATTCATGAGCGGGTTCTGCAAAACTTTTAATCGCCTGACCAGCAACTTTAGTTACACGTTTAGGCTTACCAGGGACGATGGCAACAGGAGTGTTTGGACAGGAGCTGAGCATACTAGAATGGAAGTTAAGCTAGCAGGAGTTGAGCTGTACTTGGAAATCATTGAACCAAAGACAGCACTGAAAGCTGAATATTTGAAGGCTATTGAAAAAGACATTGATGTTTCTTACACAGCTTACATGTGCAGGGATGAACGCAATGAAAGAAGGCAACAGATTTGTATTAAGGAGGGTTCTTGCAGCAACCCAAGGAATATTATTGTCAGTTTGAGAGATCCATTAACTATAAGTCGTTATGAACATGGAAATGTGCGAACAATTCAGCATGAAATCAGTGATAATCTTTACCCGGCAATGCCACAGAATGGAGATTTTGCAACAAACAAAATTAGTAAATTTTACTGCGAGCTGGTTGACTTAGCCGTTAAGGAGAACAACGGAATCGCTATTACGGCATGGCAGTTCAAGACTCTTTTCCCCATTTTCGGTGCAGACGTGTCGGCCAGGCAAATGCCTACTGACAACAGTCCGGTGAATATCGTGACCAATATCGACAGAAGTGAGGCTGCAACCGTTGACCTTTTTATAATCTATGCATTTGAGAGGAAAATTAAGCTGAACATGATTAATAATTCTTCGGGTAGGGTTGATAAGTTCCTTACTAGACCTTCAGGAAATTATCACTTCCAGCAACTGCTGGGTGCCCCAGTACTTAGCGCGCGTTCAGAAAATTTAGATCTTACCTTCTTTATCCGAAGGCTCCTTGTCCGTTGAGTTCGGGTTGTCCTGGGAGATGTCCTCTCCTTCTTGCCGCGGTCTTCCTGTAATCGATGCGTGCCGGGAGCTTGCCGCTCTCGTCGTTCCTTGTCGCTAGCGAGTCTTCGTTGAGCGTAGGCTTGACGCTTGTTAGCTTGTAGTTAGGCTTGCCGCCTTCCAGATATCTGTATTGACCAAATGTGAGAGAATCGATTTAAATTCTCTGTTAAGACTGTCTCCGCGACGGGCCAATAGAATTAAGGTATCTAGATACAAATATGTCGCGTAGTTCCGGTCGACCAATAACCCTTGTGGTGGTGCTGTTCCTTCTTACCAGCCCTGGTTGGAGTGACCACGAGTCTGGCGCTTCACCGATTCTAACTGAATCAAAATATAAATGTGATCACACGTCTGTGATCAAGGTAAGTCGTAACTTGACGCTTACTAGGAGAGGGATCAACTAACTTCAATATAAGCTTCTAATTAATTAATAATTAATTAGGAATTCACGAATAGAAATAAGGAACTCTTACCACAAGACCCGGATGTTCAAATCCGTCCTGAACGTCTTGTAGAGATGTATAAATAATGGTATAAAATGCGTTAACTCTACTGAATAAGGTCATCTAGTAGTATAACTAGAAATAGCGATATTTCCATATATGGTGTATGACTCATCGATGACTCACGGTTGTTTCTATTTTTAGAAGAACCGGTTTGGCGACAGCTGTTCCAAGTGTAAACAGCTGTCGGGGTCATCTAAGGACACGCCCTATGTTCCCAATGTAAAAATCTCTTTTATTTGCTTAAAGTAAACAACCGTGACCTCGGGAAAAGGGGACCGGTTTGAGAACCGGTTTAAACCGGTTTGGTCAGAAAATTGCCTATAAATACAAGCCGAATCTGCGCTCCAAAATCTTCACCTTTGCCTCGTGCAATCGTCCGGAGCCGCCTACCGTACATCCCACCGAGGATCATTTCAACTGACGTCAGTAAGTTACTGTTAATTGTGTTTGTGATTTATTTAATAGAGAGACTAAGTTTGGAGCGCACTCAATTAGTGAGTTAAGTTGTGTTTTAAGTCGTGGTCCTAGTAGCCACAGATAATCCGTAGCCTAGTACTAGACTACGAAGAAGACGCTCCCGCAGCGGCCCCGTTAACCAATCAGATAAGTTTCAAAGAATTAATAAGAAGTCTCTCCGCGCGTCATTGTAGAGTTCCCTGACTTGAAAGAAAGTCAGACGACTAAGAATCCCGTGCACGAAGAGGAAATTCAAGAAGATATTCCGTATACGAAGACAAGAAGACAAGGAAGTATTCCGGCGCCTAGACGAAGAAGAAGAAAGAAGAAGAAACTCAAAGACAAAAGAGACAAGAGGATCCGCCTGTAAGTCGAACTATCGTTGTTCCCAGACTAGAGCATCTGGAAGGATAAGTTTGAGTGTCTGAACGTAGGAAACCAACTCTCTCTCTCATCACTCTTTCTCTAAACCTTTCTACTTTCCCTACGGTTCAGAACCAAATTTATTAGTCTTCCTCTCGGTTATCTTCTCTGTGGAGTTCAGAGATCTTTTCTCCGGCAGGGAGAGTCTGATTTTTGGCTCTCCGGAGCTCGTGTATTTATAGAGAATCGGACCCTCTCGGGTTCGATGAGTGCGTTCATTGTACATATGACCAAATTCTGTCAAAAGTCGAGGTCATCGCTTGACAACTTTGAGAGGATAGAGATTTTTACAACTAAACTAGCGGAAGCACAAAAAGATTGATTACCGCTTCCGTGACCTTTTGATTGAGTGTGGGTTACATGATTGGTTTGTTTGTGGGTTGATTTTGACAGTAAAATTGATTGGTTACTATTAATAGTAGTCACATGCTTTTTGATTGATGCATGTGCTGTTTTTAGTAGGTGAGCGCATGTTGTACTTCTAGGGTTTGGTTTGCAAGTTCTAATAATACTACTTAAGCGAGTAGGGTAATAAGCGCATGAGTTGTTAAATAACTTATATCGAACACTGCACTCTACAGGGTTTAAAATATGTTTTTTTTTAAAATGGAAGCAATTGCTGAAAGACTAAACAATATCGTGTCGCATTCGAAGGAAAGTATCCCAATTAAAATAACTGGTCGACTTACAGATTCAAGTGGAACTTTTATTGAAAAACTTGAGCAACCCATTCGTCTGGACCCAGAGGCAAACTAGCATGTTTATCTCAATGACTTTACTGGCTGGTCAAATGTCCCCAACGTGACAGAAAAGAATAACATGTTTTATTACAAATGGAAACAAATTGGAGTCGAAGTGAAAGAATTTCCGGTTAAATTCCCTGTGAGGACACAGAGGGTGGACACTTACAATTACTTTCTAGAGAACGTTTTTACCAAAAGGGGGCATTTTGAAACTCCTGATGCTAGCAAACCCGAGAATAAACTATTTCCTGTTAAATTGTCCTATGATCTCACTGCAATGAGAGTAGTCATGCAAGTTCATAAAGACGCAGAAGTGGAGTTTAAAGATGGCACCTGGTATCGAGAGTTGGGATTTGAAAAGAAAGTTTACAAGGCGGAAACCGCAGCACCACCCACAGCTCCTTCGCCGGGGGCGGTTATGTTGAGCCGCCAGCCAGCACGTGGTTTATTCATGCCAGAAAATATCGCAGACATTGTTAAGAGTTAGAACATTTTAATCCGAAGCAATCTCAGTCTTGACTGGCTCTTCAAGGGAAAACGAACAAATATTTTGTACAATATTTCTAACTCGGTTGCTGGTGGACAGATGATTGTTGAAAAACCCAATCCAGTAAAAAGAGTTGTGCTTTGCAACAAAGAAATTAATGAAATATTGCTACAGTTTGAGACAGAAGATAGAGAAGCTGTTGATTTTAACGGTGAAGAGTTTGCAATGACAATTATTATTGAAAGAATGTGAATTATTAGTACAGCGGTGGCAGGGACAAGCAAAGAAATGACTTGGAAAATAGGCAGGGAAAGAGAAAGAAACGAAAAAATCGAGAGCTCGGTGTACGTGTGTGGAAGAAAGCCGCGTTGACCACGTAGACTATACGTACGAGCTTGTGGTAGGGGGGAACGTTGTTGAAAGGAAAGGCTAAAAATAGATTCGACTGAGTATTTTTGCAGGTACAGTAAACATTAACAGTATTCCCTCATTGATTTGTTCGGCTGCGGAACATTTTTCGGCTGCAGAACAACTATGCTTTACAGTTGCTTAATAATTTCTGCAAAGTTATAGTAGCTGTCATAACCTTAAATAATTACTGAGCCATGCAAATAATGCCAGTGAATCTTAACCGCTTGATTAAGATTCGATATGGTTGCTTCAATGTTAAGCCAGAATTTTTTCATATAAACTTTGCATTCCTTCTTGCTTTGGTACTTAGATTTGTAATTGGGTTCATGCGATTTGTAGTACGATCCAGGAGAGACGATTGGAAACATTTTTATTAAAAATTTATATTTTTTTCGGGGTGAGTACCCTGAGTTGTTGCTCGTATGTGTTTAAGTTGCTAGAATAAGGTTTAGGTTCAGTGTCTCCAGGTAAAAGCGGGAGATGGATTGAACTCTCCAGGATAAACAAAATTATGGATTATGGATTATGATTTTTTTCAAAGATTTTTTAGGGTGATTTTTTCGATTTCTGTGGGATTAGTTAACTTAAAGAAATAATATTATGGTCGACGTTTTTCCGTGAAAGTCGATCCCCTTAATCTTTATTATTTGCGTTGGCATATTTAATTTAAAGAATCTAGATTATGATGGACGCGAAAAGTTCTGTCCTAGAAGCCCCGTCTTGCATTCTACTTGAGCCGTATAAAAACAGCTGTGCTGGGGTCCACCTAAACCCTCATCAAACTTATCATAGTGTGTGTCTGTTGGTAGGCTAGGGTGTTGTACTAACAACCTTGCAGAAGTGTTGCCAGCATTTGGATGGACTCGGTGGCTGATAGATTCAAGTACTACTTATTTGTACTTATTTGTGATTCGGCGCAAAATGATTCTTTTTCGAAGCAAAACTCAGTGGATGAATCGAAGGACACGTCACTATATGAGCCGTCTGCAATTGGCATTGTGACGTCGAAACCCATAAAAGATTAATGAAAATTCGCGAAAAATATGATTCCATCATACAAAGCAAATTTCGATTTGCGCTGAATCAGCGCTCGTGGAACGATTTAGTATCTATAAGCCGATTTTATCTAAATGCTGGCAACACTTCTGCAAGGTTGTTCGTATACGGCCCAGCTTTCCAACAGACACACACTATAAAAAGTTCGATGAGGGTTTAGGTGGACCCCAGCACAGCTGTTAGTATACGGCCCAGCTTACAAACAGACACACACTGTGATAAGTTCGATGAGGGTTTAGGTGGACCCCAGCACAGCTGTTAGTATACGGCACAGCTTTCCAACAGACACACACTATG
This sequence comes from Macrostomum cliftonense, assembly GCA_950096795.1. Classification (NCBI taxonomy): domain Eukaryota; kingdom Metazoa; phylum Platyhelminthes; family Macrostomidae; genus Macrostomum; species Macrostomum cliftonense. The sequence goes on from CATNEM010000149.1 coordinate 1,987,443, forward strand.
ATAAGTTCGGAGAGGGTTTAGGTGGACCCCAGCGCAGTTGTTCGATCCTATTTCATGCTGTTTCTGTCTAAAATGATTGGTATTATTGCTAAATGGTTCAAGCTAAAAAACTACTGTTATGTAACTCGAAGTAGGTTAAGTCTCGAAATATTGATATTCAATCGGTATCGCTGCCCAAAATGTTGATGGCATTTCACAAGCCCATAAAGCATAATACATTAACTTATTTTTCGTTGCGACCACTTTTTAAAATGATTTTTCTCTACACGCATCGTATCGGTGCGAATGCCAGAGGACTCTTCGACTAATAGTGGCGACCATCCTTCGCCTTCAGCTTCGAAGAAGAATCAATTTGCGCTGAATCAGCACTCGTGCAAAGAATTAGTACTCTAATCTATCAGCCACCGAGTCTAATCTAAATGCTGGCAACACTTCTGTAAGATTGGTAGTATACGGCCCAGCTTACCAACAGACACTCACTGTAATAAGTTCGATGAGGGTTTAAGTGGACCTTGGCACAGCTGTTACTATACGACACCACTTTCCAACAGACACACACTGTGATAAGTTCGATGAGGGTTTACGTGGACCTTAGCACAGCTGTTACTATACGGCCCCACTTTCCAACAGACACACACAAAGATAAGTTCGATGAGGGTTTACGTGAACCACAGCACAGCTGTTAGTATACGGCACAGCTTTCCAACAGTCACACACTATGATAAGTTCGATGAGGGTTTAGGTGGACCCCAGCACAGCTGTTAGTATACGGCACAGCTTTCCAACAGACACACACTATGATAAGTTCGATGAGGGTTTAGATGGACCCAGCACAGTTTTTAGTAAACGGCCCAGCTTACCAACAGACATACACTATTGTCCAAATTATTGATGATATTTCATGAGCCCATAAATCAGGATTCATGAATTCATTGCGACCAATTTTTAAAATGATTTTTTTCCACACGGGTCCTCATGGTTCTTATAGAAGACAACTCTTCGACTCATGGTGGCGACCATCCTTTGCCTTCAGCTTCAGAAAAGAATCACTTTGCGCCGAATCAGCTCTTAAGCAAAGATGGCTTGATGATGGATAAATGTATCTATATTCTGTAAGGGTGTTAATACAACGCCGAGCTCGTCAGCAGATACACTCTGTGACAAGTTCGATGAGGGTTTAGGTGGACCACAGCACAGCTGTTAGTATAAGGCCCAGCTTACCAACAGACACACACTATGATAAGTTCGATGAGGGTTTAGGTGGACCCCAGCACAATTGTTAGTATACGACCCAGCCTACCAACAGACAGACACACACAATGATAAGTAGTTAAATGAGGGTTTAAGTGGACCCTAGCACAGTTGTTAGCATACGGCCCAGCTTTTAAGCAGACAGACACACTATGATAAGTTCAATGAGGGTTTAGGTGGACCCCAGCACAGTTGTTAGTATACGGCTCAGCTTTCCAACAGACACACTATGATAAGTTCGAAGAGGGTTTAGGTGGACCCCAGCACAATTGTTAGTATACGACCCAGCCTACCAACAGACAGACACACACAATGATAAGTAGTTAAATGAGGGTTTAAGTGGACCCTAGCACAGTTGTTAGCATACGGCCCAGCTTTTAAGCAGACAGACACACTATGATAAGTTCAATGAGGGTTTAGGTGGACCCCAGCACAGTTGTTAGTATACGGCTCAGCTTTCCAACAGACACACTATGATAAGTTCGAAGAGGGTATAGATGGACCCCAGCACAGTTGTTCGATCCTATTCCATACTGCTTGTCTAAATGATTGCATTATTGCTAAATAGGTCAAGCTTAACAAAGTACTATTCTTTAAAACGAAGTAGGCTTCCCGTCGAAATTTTTATATCAATGCGGTATCAATGTCAGAACTACGAGCGTATTGATGATATTTTATGAGCCCATAAATCATGATTCATCAATTCATTGCGACCAATTTTTTAAACGATTTTTTTCTACACGCGTCGTCATGGTGCTTGTGGTAGACGACTCTTCGACTAATGGCGGCGACCATCGTTTGCCTTCAGATTCAAAGAAGAATCACTTTGCGCTGAATCAGCGCTCGATCGATGATGGCTCGGTGATGGATAAATCTATATACTTTTGTAAGGTTGTTAGTACAACGAAGAGCTTGTAAGCAGACACACACTATGATAAGTTCGAAGAGGGTTTAGGTGGACCCCAGCACAGCTGTTAGTATACGGCCCAGCTTTCCAACAGACACACTATGATAAGTTCGAAGAGGGTTTAGGTGGACCCCAGCACAGCTGTTAGTATACGACCCAGCTTTCCAACAGACACACACTATGATAAGTTCGAAGAGGGTTTAGGTGGACTCCAGCACAGCTGTTAGTGAGCGGCTAAGCTTGTCAGCAGACACACACAATCATAGGACTCACACGATGAGGGTTGGCCGGTCCAATTTATAATTTATTCGTAAATTTAACAGCTCTCTCCACTTCGTACTTTTGACGCTCGTAAGACGGATGCTGCACTTCCTTAAACATTCTTGTTTTCGCTCGAGTGTCGGGATGTATTGAATGCAAGCTGGCAAGAGTGTTTAAGGTTCTAGATATGATGGGGTTGTCTGTATTTTTTGGTTTTATATTGTTGCTTTACTTGGACCTAGGCTTAACACAGCTGTTTATCTCACTGGCCAATTGGATAGGTGTGTGGGTTCAGGCATGGAGGGAGGGGAGGCGCAACCTTCCCCCCTAAATCGCCAATAGCATGTACATATAGCGGCCAATAGCGGCTCTATGTACGAGCTAAATGGTATATCTCACCCCAGCATGGCTACCCCATTAGCCACACGGATCAATAGCTAAACAGTGGGGCTCAGTGGGCTTTGCACAACGAGACAGACTTGCAGGGAGCCATAGAGCTAATCTAGTTTACTTTTCCCGAGTCTTGTCCCTAAATGTCACTTAGTGGCCTTGGCGTTCAGTTTTAAAGAATGAATTGAAAAATGATCAACGTAAGTGCATTAATTAATACTAAAAAAGCACTTGAAATCTACTTTAGCTTGCGTGCTCTCGCGTTTAAATTTAAGTTTTCATGTAATTGTACCGTTGCACGTCACTTATTTACATTTTCAACGCTTTGTGTTGAAAAGAAACAATATTACTAAAAATAAATTTTTCTGTGAAACAGACAGATTTTCTGTGAAACAGACAGTTTGTCTGTTATACAAACACTTTTATTTTTTGTTTTTTGTCTGTTTTCGGGTTACGTGGACCTTTGCAATGTGGTTTACATGGACTGAGTAAAAGGTCCACCTAAACTAAAATTCAAACCATTTTTTTCTGATACTACTTTCAGCAGTAAAATCGCACACACAGTTTCACAGCATATAAGACTCCAATAAGATTCCATCTAAACCCCCATTAAACTTGTTAGAAAGAAATTGTGAGGTGGTCCACGTAAGGGGTCCACCTAAACCGAGAGGTCCACGTAAGGACGCTTTCAAACGGACAAAAGGTCCATGTAAACGCACAGACACTAACACAGACAGACAGACAGACAGACCGACAGACAGACAGACAGGCAGCCAGACAACCAGACAGACAGACACACAGACACACAGACAGACACACAGGCAGACGCAGACAGACAGACAGACAAACAGACAGACAGACAGAAACACAGACACAGACAGACACAGCCAGTTACAATCTGCACAAGCCTATCACACTGCAGGCATCGCCCTCTGCTGCATCGGCGCCGTGTTCCTGGCCCTATTCCTGCTGCTATTCGTGCTGGACGTTTGCAGCAACTGCGCCAGCGGCCTCTACGCCAAGCTGTTCTCCTGGTACCCGCGCAACGCCATCGGAGCGTTTGTCATGGTGAGTTTCCTGTTAGCATAGTAGCCTCAGTTTCTGACTCGCGAATTTCTACTCACAGTAGACTGTCAGGGCAGTTTCTAGCCGAAGAAAATACAACCTTATTTTGCGAACAGGTGGTCCCAGCCGCTGTGGCCATCGCCAACCTGGCCAGCTGCGTCCCGGCCATCGCCGAGCACTCCGTAACCCTTCGCGAAGTTTTCCTACTAGCCCTGTGCGCCTTCGTACTGTTCACCTTCTTCTGCTCGTGGACCAAGTCTTGCACAGCGGTGCTGGCTGTTATTGTTGCCATCGCGTTGACCTTCGCCAATCTGGGCTGGTGCTCAACCGGCGGAAATTTCACAGCCGGAAATTCCACAGCCGGAAATTCCACGTCGCCTATCGAACTGATTAGAAAGGCGGAATTCACGCTGAGCGCGCTGGAACTCCTACTATTAGTAGTATTCCTGAACAGGCTATACGACATTTCGTTCAGACAGTCGTTCCACTGCGAGCACCAGGCTGTGTTGGAGAAGCAGCAGATGAGCAAGGAGAAGGAGCAGGCCGATTGGCTTCTGCACAACATCATACCGTACTACATCGAGTCCGAGATGACCGAGAAGAAAACCTACTCGAGGAATTTGAAGAACGTTGGTGTTGTGTTTTCAACAATTTACAATTTCAGCGAATTTTATGACGAACAGTTCCAGGGCGGTACTGAGATGCTCCGAGTGCTCAATGAATACTTCTCCGACATTGAGAGCTTGCTTAGCAACGAGGCGTACAAAGACGTGGAAAAAATCAAGACTGTAGGCGCCTGCCTGATGGCCGCTTCCGGGCTCAACATGAAGACTAGAAGGAAGAACAAAGACCCGGACTGGGATCACCTGTACGCTCTAATGGACTTCTGCCTTGACGTACTGAAACAAACTGAAGAGTTTAATACGGCCCTGTTTAGCTTTAAATTCGAACTGAAGATTGGCTACAATATTGGCGAGGTCACGGCTGGCGTTATTGGGTCAACTAAACTGCTGTACGACATCTGGGGCGACACTGTTAATGTGAGCTCGCGCATGTACTCCACTGGCGAGGTGATGCGAATCCAGGTAAATGTACTTTCATGTTTCATCATTTATTTATCTATATGTTAATAAGCTTGCCGTCATAACGACATGCATTGTGAAAGGAAACTTGTACATTAGTAATAAATTAGTACGGAATGCAAAACTACGTTAGAAAGAGGTTGCTTGATGATCTTGTGGTGTACTTTAATGAGGAATGGTATTATAAAAATTAGTTAGGTTACAATCTACATTGTTCCGTACATTATAATAAACTGAAGTTTCAAGGCACGCACTCCCAATTTTTGCGTAAAATTCTTACTTACATGTACTTTCAACCCCGAATTCACTGCAACACAAATCAGGTGACCAAGGATGTGGCTAAGAAACTCGAGTCCAGATACGAATTCAAGGACCGCGGCACAACCTACGTCAAGGGCAAAGGCGACGTGGAAACCTGCCTTCTTGTTAGAAAGCGTTAAATCTCTATTTGAGGATCGTGGATACGAAAAAAAATTTAGGACAAATAAATAATTACTCAACTTTAGTGTCAGTAACATCATATCCTTTCATACGCTCGTAATACTCATAAAGCGTGATATTTTTTAACCAATGGTTATTTTTGTCTAGAATTATTTTAATGTTGTTGTAATTCATGACACTTTTTCTTAGAAAAGTTATCCGATTTAAAATGTGTTTTTTTCTTTCTCCTCGATTATAGTACAGTAAAACTTTTTTGTTGAACTTGCCATTCAACTGAGTGGGTTACTTACTTATTTAATGAATACAAAAGGTTAGTAAAACAATGTCCTAAAATATGGCAAATAGTACTACTTAAAGTTGAAATGTACTCGTATTAAACAAGCTTATAAATTATTCGTTAAAATGTTTTTTTTCATTGTAGTAGAAAGATAACATATTGATCATTTTACATTATATTTTCATCCCAGCTCATTTGTGTATGCATCGCGTATGTGTTTTAGCTAGGCCTTACACAAGTTGGACAACGGCACTTTTAGCTGCTTAGAGTAGATTTAAAAATATACATATATACTAGATGCTGGGTCTGGTACGAGCCGTACATGTGTAGCTACATTGATTTTCTAACTTACCGTTCCCCAGCAACCGGCTCATCTACCGATTTTTGAGAATCGACTGTGCCAGCCAAGCGAACACATGGAACACCTTTAGGGGCCTAATTTAGATGTGTGCCACGGCTTTTCAACCTTTCTGTAGCCAAGGCCTTGATGCCAGGTCTGTCGAAAATGTTGGAATGTCAAAAAAACGGTTGCCATCTAGCATCAAGGCCTTGGCTACAGAAAGGTTGAAAAGCCGTGGCACACATCTAAATTAGGCCCCTAAAGGTGTTCCATGTGTTCGCTTGGCTGGCACAGTCGATTCTCAAAAATCGGTAGATGAGCCGGTTGCTGGGGAACGGTAAGTGATTTTCTACTCACAATGCGATTGTTTTTTAGATAAATTTCGCAAAGAATATTTCTAGAGGTAGGTTTTGTAAAGTATTCAAACAACGACCCTTAATGGCTTACTTTTTTCTTAGCATTTTCAAGTAAAAAACTGGTACTGTTGACCAGAGTACGAAATCGAGGACCACTTGAAGTAATGCTAACTACTAGCGTTTGTTTTTGGGTGTAGTTTGGAGTTGCGATTTGGCAGGAGGTCGCATCTCAAGGGGGCGCTAAAGCTACTGGCAAGGGGGCGCTTATAAGCTACTAAATTTGCTTGTAGCAGAGGGGCTCCAAAGCTGGGTGCAAGGGTGACGCAAACCCCTGTCGCCAATCGATTTTCTCAACGGCTTTCTTCGAAGACAGTTTTGGTGCATACAGCATTTTAAGCTCGTACTTCAGGTACATAATATAAGTGGACTCCCTATACTGCTCAGAAGATCCGCCTGCTGGATCCCGGTAGGATTTTATATACTGTAGCTGCCAAGTTTGTGCCTTAATCCAGCTCTCAGGTCAATCTTCACAATCTCTCCTTTACTTGATCCACTATTGTCATAACCCTAAAGGACGACTAAAGAGGATTTCATAGACCATAACGATCCTTTAAGTGTTCAAGGGCAGACACTGGGAGTCGGCTTTTGCTCAACAGGGACAACTAGTCTGCTTGATCTACTTAGGCGCTGAGCCGAGGTGGGGATCATTATAAAACAATGTCCAGAATAAGTTTAGTGCATTTCTAGCCCTTACTAGCATTATTTTATTTGCTGCAGGACTAATACAAGTACGAGTACATTCTATAATTTGGAAGCTCTGATAATTGCTGCCAAGCAATACTTAAATTTGCTTCATTAGTGAGTGATCGCTAAAACGGTTCGGGTTTTAATTGTATAAACAAATATCAAACTTTCCCTGACCTTTTTATTAACTGGAGTCGTTAGTGCCGTCGCTTTATGCTCTAAAAACAACTGCAATGTCGCTCTTGTAAAAAAATATGCATATAAAATATAAACACTCTCGCATTTGTATTAGCGTCATGGCACTTTTGTTCATTTAAAAGCTTTGAAAATCGGTCAAATTTTATAAATCGTCGGTGACACACATCTCGGTATTTCAGAGAAAGGGGTTAAAATATTGTAAATAATAATAATTTATCAAATAAACTTTTTGCTATTTTGTTCCCAAATCGACTTATAATTTGGAGGCCGTTATCGTTGTGCTTAATTGACACTTATCAACTTAGCAACTTTTAGCAACTTATTAGTTGTGGGCAAAAAAACCTCTAGATTTTGTATGATTTATGCCTATGGTCAGTATTTTTTGTTATCTTTGTGCGCTGCGCAGTCAAAACAAAAAATTAGCTTTAATTTGTCTAAATTATGATTTTGCTAAAATGTTCATTGAATATAATCACAATGTATAAAAATTTATACAATTTGAATTATCCAGTAAAGTATATCAAATTTCAAAATGTAAGTTGAAACACAAAAAGTTAACAATTATAATAGATTAAAATTTGGTAGGACCTGCTGTGCAAAAATTAATTATCTGTAAATTGATATTCTCATCGCTAATTTTCCTAACTGAAGCATTATCATACATGTAAATAATTTTTTAGATGCTACTCTTAAAGAAATGGCAGCTACACATGTCTCTAATGTAATGTTGAATAGGATCATACTTAGCTATAAATAGGGCCAGTGTGTCTATAATATTGTCTATAAGTATAAGTACTCTATTTTTATATTCTTGTATTTAAGAATTTATAAAAATAAAAAAGATCACTATTGAATGGCTAATTGGCCTCAATTTATTACACTATGCGCCAAAAAATGGATACCCTCTTGCCCTGTCTCAATTTGCATACTTCAATTCAAGAGATGGGCTGGCTTTTGGTGGATGGGATGGGTGAGTGGTGGGGTGACTGGCCAAGATGATTTTCACTACTCCTTCACTTCCTCCTTGTTTTGCTTTATTATTTAATTTGTTAGTCATGTGACAATGTGGTTGAAAAATTAAAAAAAAAGGCTGCTTTCCAAAAGGGGTATCTGTTTTTTTGGTGCATAGTATATATTATATCTAGCAAAGTATAAATTTTGGCATAAAATCAAATTAGGCCCTAATAAACATTATAATTTCTTTATTTAGAAAAAATTCATCTAGGTCAAAGTTGTTCTTTAATAAGGAAATTGTTGTTTTTATCTTTTTAAATCTCTAACTATGTAAAAGCAAAATTATTGTATTTTCTAATTTATTATATTAACAAATTAGAAGACAAGATTTGTATCTGAGATGAATAATGAGTTTAAAACGATTATTTAACTATAAAAATATTTTTCAAATATAATATAATATTTTTCAATTTATACTTATAAATGTTTTTGCTAATTATCAATCAAAATTAGATTTAGAGTTTAATTAGAATTTAAATCTCACATTTTAAATTATAAAATAGAAACCTTTTTTGTTAAAAAAACTATGCAAACATTTTAATTAAAGTTGTCAGTTTTCATAATTTTTGCACAAATCAATTATTATAATTTATATTATATAAACAAAAAGCAACTAAAATATAAAAAGAATGCTAAAAGGTATCAGAAAAACTCTATTAAAAGTTATATTGACTTTGCTGCTTAGGTTATAATTAATATTCTAAAATTGTTATTATATCCTTTTATACTTTTAGCCTAGCAATAGACTGTTTAGCCAATCTCCATAATTAGAAAAAAGACTTACTAAAAAGCTCTATAATAATAAAGTTGTTAGCTTATTTTATTAACCATATGTTGGTAACTGTTACCTCTAGATTCATTTTAATGTCCCTATAAATTAGAAAATAGCTGGGGTTGTTGTCTAATTAGTTGTACCCTCGAGTCCAATTGGCAGGTGATTATTTATCGTATTAAACTGTTCCACCTATCAATCCACTCAACAATTCTCATTTTCTGACAAACTTCAGCCACGCCAAATCAACTAAAAACGGAGCTAAGAAAATCAGCTGCTCGTAGCGAAGGCCATTTATCGTGAGATTTTGCCACCTGCAGCAACTCCGCCCCGCCCCGCCCCGCCCCTGAACCCCCCCGGCCCGGACAGAGCGGCCACAGCGCGCAGTTTGTGTTATTATAAAATCCTCGTGGCCCGCTCAGCAAATCTGCAATGGCCGACGAGCACGAGCCCAGCGAGAAGGCCAAGTTCACCAAGGACACGGAAGAAGTCGCCATCGACCCCCATAGTGGAAAGCGTCGTCCAGGTGACGGCGGCGGCCGTCTGGGACTTCGCCGATTGACGCTATTCGATCGATCGTCTGGCTCGGTGTTGAATCCGAGTTTCGCATCGAGCGTGCTAGAAGCTCACTACCAGCGCATCAGCTATCAACAGTCGGTTGCTAGGCTGCGCTACGCCTGCGTCTATCTGGCTGCTTGCGCCCTGGCGTGGCTCATCTACTTTGCCTGGCGCCAAACTCCAGTCTGGTACGGCCTGCTGGCCACGGAGGCTGCCGCTCTGGTCGTCTTCGCCCTGCTTCTAGGGGCAACATTTGTGCGGGCACTGTTCCAGCGTCTGTCTCTCTGGCTGTCGCTGATTGCGATCTTATTGAAAGGCGCCCTGCTGCTAATCAACATGGCTTTGCTGAAGGGCGACAATGAATATGGCTATTTGCCAATATTTAATTTCTGCGGAGTTCTGCAGGTTGGTTTGTTAGTTGATGCCTCTGCTAGAGTGCTTATAAATAGGCTTGACGTAGAAAGGATGACCTTGACCTTTGTTTGATTACGAACAGGTTGTAGAACTAGAAGAGGTTGTAGTTTAGTGATTAGAGCGTCGGACTCACGACTTGAAGGTCGGGGGTTCGATTCCCGACTCCACTGGTACAATTTGTGTCCTTTAGCAAGACACTTAACTCTGCATTGCTTCAGTTCACCCAGCTGTTAAATGGGTACCAGCATCAGCTGGGGTAATTGAAGGTGGGTGTGGCGTCCCCCCCAGTCCATGGACTGAACAGCTGTACGCAGTCTTCAGAAGCGCCGCGCAATAGCTGCGGCTGTGCTGTTAGCTGCACATCTGGCCCGATTGGGACAAGGTGTAATCAATTATTATTTATTATTATTATTGATTACGAACCTAAAAAGGGTGGAAATTTCCACCAAAACGACCTTTGATGAGTAGGAATCTCCCTTAAGTGTGATCTTGAATTTTTTGGATTGTCTTGTCCGTGCAATATTTAATTCACTGAAACGGACCGTGTAAGAATTAGAAATCCCTTTCAAGTGACCTTGAATTTGTTAAATTTCCGTTGGTTTGACCTTGAAAGGTTGGGAATATACACTACAGCGACCTTTCGACAGTTCAAATTTACCTGTCAATGTAACCTTGACTTTGTTGAATTTCCCGTGTCGGTAAGTCCCTAAAATTTAGAAATTTCCATTGATTTGACCTTGGAGGATTCGGAATTTTCCTTCAGCGTGATCTTGACACTTTTTTTGGGTTTCCTAACGACACGACCTTGAAAAGGTGGAGAATTCCCACTAAAGTGACCTTAAAAGTACACTGGAGTTCCATTTTAAGTGACTTTAAACGTTGAAATCACCTACAAATAATGAAAATTCAAATGAAGTGACCTTCAAATGCGTAAAATTGTTTTGTAAAATTCCACCAACCTCTCCGATCAGGTCGCGTTAGTATCGTACACCCTGGTACCGATACCGCTGTTCGTTTGTCTAATTTATGGAATTCTGCTCAGCGGCCTGTACCTACTGTGTCTGGTGCTGTGCATCGGAGTTGAAACGCCTCTCATATTGAGCTCGCACGCTGTTATGCTGATTGGAGTGCAGATTATCGGTTTTCAGTTGCATATCATGTCTCAGGTAAGATTCGTTCAGGAAAGGTTTCTTGAATTGCCTCCGCTGCTCTAATATTAATAATTAATCATCTAATGCAATTATAGATTACTGTTTGATAAAGGAATTGTAGAGAGTCGTAGCTTTAGGGAATCCACAACCTCGCAGTCTTAAATAATTAAAGCAACTCTCAGGACTCAGTAAAAAGTCATCAGATGATATGAGTATATTTTAAACAAAATCTGTCAAATCAAGTCAGTAGGTTAAGTTTTTTTGCATAAATGCCTAAAAGTCTAAAGATACTTTAGAAGGATACCTACCACGGACTAAATACTTTAATTAAACTTTCATGCAATGGTCATACTTACCTAAGATTTCATGACTGGATTTTATTTACCGATATGTTGCGTAATCATTAATTATTATAAATCTAACAAACAAACCTAAAGACAGTCTCTTCCTGCGAAGATTTTTAGATAAGTTGTGTCCTAGGTGATTGAGCGTCTGACTTATGAACCCGGAAGGTCGTTGGTTCGATTCCCTTTAGCACAGCTACCCAGCCCTCGGATAGCGGCTAAGCTATGAGTTGTACATCTTTCTGCTCTAAATTTCTTTATATTTTTCCGAGTAAGATTGAGATCTATAAGTCGCAGACCTTAAAATATGTAGACGTCTTCTAGCAACTTTGCTTGCAGAATATCCCCTTTTGAAAATAGTGAGGAAGGAAATAAATTAAGCAGAACGCGCTTGAGCGACAAGACTTACTCAACTATTGTAAATCTAGTAATCTGTCTAATCCAAGAGAGATATATTAACTATCTATTTTGTGCGACACTAGCAAGCGTGAATGCGTCTTTTCTCTGCCCCTTCTACTACGTATTTTTTTATCATATTCAGCGCTGTTAGAAATGCCTTCGTTCTGTGTTCTTCTTTCTCTCTTCCTATGTGGCTCCCTGGCTTCTTCCAATATTCCTTCTGATTCGATTCGGACCGCTCGTAGACTTTCTCGTACTTTTCCGCTCTCTCCTCCTTGCTATAAAAGAATTTACCGGGGGGGGGGGGGGAATACCGCCACAGCGTCCTGCCGTCCTCGTTTTCCAATCCTCTTCTTCATGTTTCCTTGTACTATTTCACTCGCGGAGGCAACTATAGGCAAGGAATTTTCCTTTCCCGCTATAGGGCTAAGGTTTGTAAAAAATCTGGCACTCGCATTTTTCTGCATTAGTATCCTACTGCGTTTCTCTATTTATTTCGGCAACTTCTACTGTTAAAAATAGCAATTAGCAAGTTGTCAAGTACGATTAGTATGGGTTCAGTTAATATAGTATAAAGGACTAGCTTTTTGGCCTCTCCCTAAACTTTTACTGGGATTAGAAAATTACGATCTCAAACTTATATGTAGGTAGTCAGTAAGTTAATGATAATGTGCCAGTAGAGGCGCTATCATGGGGCCAGTAGAGGCGCTATCTCGATGCCAGTAAAGGCGCTATCATAGTGTCAGTAGAGGCGCTATCATAGTGTCAGTAGAGGCGCTATCATAGTGTCAGTAAAGGCGCTATCATAGTGTCAGTAGAGGCGCTATCATAGTGTCAGTAGAGGCGCTATCATAGTGTCAGTAGAGGCGCTATCATAGTGTCAGTAGAGGCGCTATCATAGTGTCAGTAGAGGCGCTATCATAGTGTCAGTAGAGGCGCTATCATAGTGTCAGTAGAGGCGCTATCATAGTGTCAGTAGAGGCGCTATCATAGTGTCAGTAGAGGCGCTATCATAGTGTCAGTAGAGGCGCTATCATAGTGTCAGTAGAGGCGCTATCATAGTGTCAGTAGAGGCGCTATCATAGTGTCAGTAGAGGCGCTATCATAGTGCCAGTAGAGGCGCTATCATAGTGTCAGTAAAGGCGCTATCATAGTGTCAGTAGAGGCGCTATCATAGTGTCAGTAAAGGCGCTATCATAGTGTCAGTAGAGGCGCTATCATAGTGTCAGTAGAGGCGCTATCATAGTGTCAGTAGAGGCGCTATCATAGTGTCAGTAGAGGCGCTATCATAGTGTCAGTAGAGGCGCTATCATAGTGTCAGTAGAGGCGCTATCATAGTGTCAGTAGAGGCGCTATCATAGTGTCAGTAGAGGCGCTATCATAGTGTCAGTAGAGGCGCTATCATAGTGTCAGTAGAGGCGCTATCATAGTGTCAGTAGAGGCGCTATCATAGTGTCAGTAGAGGCGCTATCATAGTGTCAGTAGAGGCGCTATCATAGTGTCAGTAGAGGCGCTATCTAGATGCCAGTAGAGGCGCTATCACGATGCCAGTAGAGGCGCTATCATAGTGTCAGTAGAGGCGCTATCATAGTGTCAGTAGAGGCGCTATCATAGTGTCAGTAGAGGCGCTATCATAGTGTCAGTAAAGGCGCTATCATAGTGTCAGTAGAGGCGCTATCATAGTGTCAGTAGAGGCGCTATCTAGATGCCAGTAGAGGCGCTATCACGATGCCAGTAGAGGCGCTATTTAGATGCCAGTAGAGGCGCTGTCATAGTGTCAGTAAAGGCGCTATCACGATGCCAGTAGAGGCGCTATCATAGTGTCAGTAGAGGCGCTATCATAGTGTCAGTAAAGGCGCTATCATAGTGTCAGTAGAGGCGCTATTTAGATACCAGTAGAGGCGCTATCATAGTGTCAGTAGAGGCGCTATCATAGTGTCAGTAGAGGCGCTATCATAGTGTCAGTAGAGGCGCTATCATAGTGTCAGTAAAGGCGCTATCATAGTGTCAGTAGAGGCGCTATCATAGTGTCAGTAAAGGCGCTATCATAGTGTCAGTAGAGGCGCTATCATAGTGTCAGTAAAGGCGCTATCATAGTGTCAGTAGAGGCGCTATCATAGTGTCAGTAAAGGCGCTATCATAGTGTCAGTAAAGGCGCTATCACGATGCCAGTAGAGGCGCTATCATAGTGTCAGTAGAGGCGCTATCATAGTGTCAGTAGAGGCGCTATCATAGTGTCAGTAGAGGCGCTATCATAGTGTCAGTAGAGGCGCTATCATAGTGTCAGTAGAGGCGCTATCTAGATGCCAGTAGAGGCGCTATCATAGTGTCAGTAGAGGTGCTATCACGATGTTAGTAGGAGCGCTATCATAGTGTCAGTAGAGGCGCTATCATAGTGTCAGTAGAGGCGCTATCTAGATGCCAGTAGAGGCGCTATCATAGTGTCAGTAGAGGCGCTATCATAGTGTCAGTAGAGGCGCTATCATAGTGTCAGTAGAGGCGCTATCTAGATGCCAGTAGAGGCGCTATCATAGTGTCAGTAGAGGCGCTATCATAGTGTCAGTAGAGGCGCTATCACGATGCCAGTAGGAGCGCTATCATAGTGTCAGTAGAGGCGCTATCATAGTGTCAGTAGAGGCGCTATTTAGATGCCAGTAGAGGCGCTATCATAGTGTCAGTAGAGGCGCTATCATAGTGTCAGTAGAGGCGCTATCTAGATGCCAGTAGAGGCGCTATCATAGTGTCAGTAGAGGCGCTATCATAGTGTCAGTAGAGGCGCTATCTAGATGCCAGTAGAGGCGCTATCATAGTGTCAGTAGAGGCGCTATCATAGTGTCAGTAGAGGCGCTATCACGATGCCAGTAGGAGCGCTATCATAGTGTCAGTAGAGGCGCTTTCTAGATGCCAGTAAAGGCGCTATCACGATGCCAGTAGAGGCGCTATTTAGATGCCAGTAGAGGCGCTGTCATAGTGTCAGTAAAGGCGCTATCACGATGCCAGTAGAGGCGCTATCATAGTGTCAGTAGAGACGCTATCACGATGCCAGTAGAGGCGCTATCATAGTGTCAGTAGAGGCGCTATCATAGTGTCAGTAGAGGCGCTATCATAGTGTCAGTAGAGGCGCTATCTAGATGCCAGTAGAGGCGCTATCATAGTGTCAGTAGAGGCGCTTTCTAGATGCCAGTAAAGGCGCTATCACGATGCCAGTAGAGGCGCTATTTAGATGCCAGTAGAGGCGCTGTCATAGTGTCAGTAAAGGCGCTATCACGATGCCAGTAGAGGCGCTATCATAGTGTCAGTAGAGGCGCTATCATAGTGTCAGTAGAGGCGCTATCTAGATGCCAGTAGAGGCGCTATCATAGTGTCAGTAGAGGCGCTTTCTAGATGCCAGTAAAGGCGCTATCACGATGCCAGTAGAGGCGCTATTTAGATGCCAGTAGAGGCGCTGTCATAGTGTCAGTAAAGGCGCTATCACGATGCCAGTAGAGGCGCTATCATAGTGTCAGTAGAGGCGCTATCTCGATGCCAGTAGAGGCGCTATCTCGATGCCAGTAGAGGCGCTATCATGGGGCCAGTAGAGGCGCTATCTCGATGCCAGTAGAGGCGCTATCATGGGGCCAGTAGAGGCGCTATCACGATGCCAGTAGAGGCGCTATCTCGATGCCAGTAGAGGCGCTATCACGATGCCAGTAGAGGCGCTATCTCGATGCCAGTAGAGGCGCTATCACGATGCCAGTAGAGGCGCTATCACGATGCCAGTAGAGGCGCTCTGAAGGCGCCAATGCCAGTGGATAATCAAGCCAGACCGCCACACCAAAACCTGTGCAGGTGCGACGTCGCTCAACTTACCTGCGCCTGTGCGAAGGTGCCCGCATCAAGAAGGAGCTGGCCCACGAGAAAGAGTCCAAGGACGCCATGATCAAATCGCTGATGCCCGAGTCAGTTGCCAAGGCCATCACAGGCGAAGGCGGCGGCGCCAGCGCCGAAAACGGACCCAACGGCGTCGGCGGCGGCGGCGCCGGCGGACCGGGCAAATCTGACGCCAAATTCCGACGCTTCTACGTCAAACAGCTGCAGGACGTTTCGGTTCTATTCGCCGATATTGTGGGCTTCACCAACATGAGCTCCGGCAAGACCGCCCCTCACCTGGTCTACCTGCTCAACGACCTGTTTGGCCGGTTCGACGATCTGTGCGACAAGTCCGGCTGCGAGAAGATCGCCACCCTTGGCGACTGCTACTATTGCGTAGCGGGCTGCCCGGAGCCGAAGCCCGACCACGCCGAGTGCTGCGTGGAGATGGGCCGCGCCATGGTTGAAGCTATTCGCGAATTCGATCAGGACCACGAGGAGGCTGTCAATATGCGCGTGGGAGTGCACACAGGTTGGGATAATTATCCCCTGTTGAGCTTGGGATCTAGGTTTGGCTGGTATGGGATAATTATCCTCATGTGAGATGTGTTGGGATCTAGGTTTGACTGGAATGGGATAATTATCCTCATGTAAGATGGCTTAAGATCTAGCTTTGGCTGGTATGGGATAATTATCCTCATGTGAGATGGTTTGAGATCTAGGTTTGGCTGGTATGGGATAATTATCACTTTTTGAGCTTGGGATCTAGGTTTGGCTAGTATGGGATAATTATCCTTGTGTGAGATGGTTTGGGATCTGGGTTGGCTGGTATGGGATAATTATCCTCATGTGGGATGGCTTGGGATCTTGGTTGGCTTGTATGGGATAATTATCCTCATGTGGGATGGCTTGGGATCTGGGTTATCTGGTATGGGATAATTATCCTCGTGTGAGATGGTTTGGGATCTAGGTTTGGCTGGTATGGGATAATTATCCTCATGTGAGATGGCTTGGGATCTGGGTTGGCTGGAATGGGATAATTATCCTCATGTGAGATGGCTTGTGATCTTGGGTTGGCTGGTATGGGATAATTATCCTCGTGTGAGATGGTTTGGGATCTAGGTTTGGCTGGTATGGGATAATTATCCTCATGTGAGATGGCTTGGGATCTGGGTTGGCTGGAATGGGATAATTATCCTCATGTGAGATGGCTTGTGATCTTGGGTTGGCTGGTATGGGATAATTATCCTCGTGTGGGACGGCTTGGAATCTGGGTTGCTATGGGAGTACGCACTGGCTTGTTATCAAGCTACTGATGGACTTATCCCCACTTCGCGCCAGGCACCGTGACCTGCGGCATTGTCGGCACAATGCGATTTAAATTCGACGTCTGGTCAAACGACGTCACTCTGGCCAACGAGATGGAAAGCTCCGGGCAGCCGGGTAGGGTGCACATCTCGGGCGACACCTATCAGTTTGTTCAGGACATCTACAAGCTGGAGGAGGGCGCTCTGGTGCCTGGTGAGTCTGGGGGGGGGTCGTGTTTTTTCCTGTAGCAAATTAATTAATTAGTAAATTAATTCTTACGTATAGTAACCTTTTAAATTCCTACCTGAGCAAGATTGGCTTGTCTAATTTAATTAAAATTGTATTTTCACTGAGTTGGGGCTCAATTTTGTACATTTATGTCTATCTTACGAGCGTATCTTGCGTAGTTGCTTTATATTTATTTTTTATGAGTCAATTAATGACGGAATAATTTGAAGCAAAAAAATGACAACAAAGTACAACGCTGATGCTAGGAGAAGTCAAGTTAGAATCTGTGCATAAATCAGCAATTAAATCAAGCAGAATAGCGGTAGGGTAACGGACGTGGAGAAGAGAAAAGCGCAAAAATGACAGAGTGGGCAGAGGAGGGAGACGAGGGGAGAAGATAAGAGAGAGGAGGAGAAAACAGGGCTAGGGATAAAATGAGAGTGATTAGATAGATAGATAGATAGATAGATAGATAGATAGATAGATACATAGATAGATACATAGATAGATAGATAGATAGATAGATAGATAGATAGATAGATAGATAGATAGATAGATAGATAGATAGATAGATAGATAGATGGATAGATGGATAGAGGTCGTTTGTTAAAAAAATTTGCACTTTTTGAAAATGCTAATAAAATCTAGCTCTCCAAGGCAGTGTGAATTAATGCTGTGTGGAATTGCAGTGGCTCTGTCACATAGCAGTCGTTAGCCAGACTAGAGAAACCTTTCACGCATGTGATGAAGAAAGAAACTGAGCTAACTGAGCTGAGCTGAGCTGAGCTTAGCTGCACAAATTCAATTATGCATCGCCTCTTATTTTTCTTCCTATGCCAAAGTCTGCTTACAGCCTCTATTCATGCAGGCTGTGAATGGAAAAATAGTTTAATTAAAAAGAAGTAAAGGGTGCGAGATAAATAAAGAAAAAGACCTAGAGAGGGAGAGAGACAGAAAGAGACAGTTACGAAAGCTGCATACTCCGCTAAATGATGCCTTCTCCTTCTTGCTTAGACCCTTACTGAAGTTAGTTATTTAAAGTTTGCTTGGATAGAAAACCCTGCGTGTCGCGCGCATGCTGGTGTGTTAGTGAGAGATAGTGTGTGGGTATGTGTATGTGACTATGATTGTGTATGGCTCTTTCAGCTGCCTCTTTCTGCCTCTCTGTCACCCTGACACACTATTAATCTGCAGCGTGCATTTTGTTGCGAAATTATTTTGTGTTAAAAAGAAAGATTTATATTCGCTTCAATTTTGGCAGTCACTCAAGCAGTTAAACAAATTTTTGAGATGCAGAATTTTGAGTTCCAAGTCAGTCGTCTGCAAAATGTACTTTTATCCGCTTGAAGAAACTTATTATTTCAGCAGAGCATTCGCATCTTGCTACTCGTCAGTAGCGCAGTAAAGAGTTTTACGACAATTTTCATTCTATCTTTAGTATATAAAATAAGTAAATATGATTTTTCAGATATCCGCGAGCTAAAAGTGCTGATTGAGTACTACGACGAGACTAAGAAGGGCTACGCTATCAAGCACACACAGAATGAGAAAAGTAAGTTCAACAGCTGGGTTGTTATTTATTAGTTTATTTTTTGCTTAGATGAACTCAATGTGTCTAAATATCATTCTAATCAACAGCCATCATGACCTACTTTGTGGTCGAACGCGTTGACGGACGGCCGCACATCTCCCTGCCCAAGGTGGGTTCGTTTGTAGATTTTACTATCTAATCAAAATAGAGAAATTCAATTGCTTTTTCTTCAATCGTTTCTTTAATTGTTTTTTGCAGAAAAATGTGATCAAGTTTCACGATCTTAAAGACACGCAAGCTCCTCCAGTGGACGTAAGTCTTCATGAAAATAGATTTATCTTTCTGTGCGGTGAATTTATAAGGGTTTGGTTAAGCGAAAGTTATTTATAAATTAATTCTAATTGTTGGTAAGATTTTTTTGTCAATCAGTGGGTCAGGTCAGTGAGTCAATCAGTGGGTCAGTTAAGTAAGTCAATTACTAGGTCAGGTTAGTGAGTCAATCAAAAGTTCAGGTTAGTGAATCACTCAGTGGGTCAGGTCAGTGAGTCAATCAGTGGGTCAGGTCAGTGAGTCAATCAGTGGGTCAGGTCAGTGAGTCAATCAGTGGGTCAGGTCAGTGAGTCAATCAGTGGGTCAGGTCAGTGAGTCAATCAGTGGGTCAGGTTAGTGAGTCAATCAGTGGGTCAGGTTAGTAAGTGAATCAGTGGGTCAGGTCAGTGAGTCACTAATTAGGTCAGGTCAGTGAGTCACTCAGTGGGTCATCTCATTGAGTCATTACCTGTGGGCGTTACGAACTGTCGTTGCCATTCCGCAGCAAGATGACGTCATCGTGGAGGTGACGGGTCCCTCGGCTTCGGGCCCCACTGACCAAGAGCTCACGGGCATGATTGGCACGGACGACACCAACCTGAAGGCCTTTTACTCGCCTCCCGTGTCGCAACTGTCGCTCAACTTTACGGACGAGTCGCTGGAGGCGGCCTACCGGGGCTACGGCGTGCAGCAGGAGGCGGCCGACTCCAACGGCAAGGAGGCGGCGGCTGCGCTCAGCAACCCGCGGGTGTCGCCGCTAATCGACTCCTGCGTGCAGCTCGTCATGCTGATCTTCGTGGCTGCGGCCAGCTTTCTGGCCACTCCGCTGCCCGCTGGTGAGTTTTCTGATAGTTTCGTGGGCAAATAGACAGACAGACAGACAGACAGCAACAAACAGGCAGGCAGGCAGGCAGGCAGGCAGACAGACAGACAGACAGACAGACAGACAGACAGACAGACAGACAGACAGACAGACAGACAGACAGACAGACAGACAGACAGACAGATAGGCAGACAGACAGCCAGGCAGACAGACAGACAGACAGACAGACAGACAGACAGACAG
Organism: Macrostomum cliftonense; assembly: GCA_950096795.1. Classification (NCBI taxonomy): domain Eukaryota; kingdom Metazoa; phylum Platyhelminthes; family Macrostomidae; genus Macrostomum; species Macrostomum cliftonense. Next base: position 2,007,698 of record CATNEM010000149.1, read on the forward strand.
ACAGACAGACAGACACAGACAGACAGACAGACACAGACAGACACAGACACACAGACAGACATAAAAATACAGCCAGTTACAATCAGGATGATGCACAAGCCAAGCCTATCACACTGCAGGCATCGCTCTCTGCTGCATCGGTGCCGTATTCCTGGCCCTATTCCTGCTGCTATTCGTGCTGGACGTGTGCAGCAACTGCGCCAGCGGCCTCTACGCCAAGCTGTTCTCCTGGTACCCGCGCAACGCCATCGGAGCGTTTGTCATGGTGAGTTTCCTGTTAGCATAGTAGCCTCAGTTTCTGACTCGCGCATTTCTACTCACAGTAGACTGTTAAGGCAGCTTCTAGCCGAAGAAAATACAACCTTATTCTGCGAACAGGTGGTCCCAGCCGCTGTGGCCATCGCCAACCTGGCCAGCTGCATTCCGGCCATCGCCGAGCACTCCGTAACCCTTCGCGAAGTTTTCCTACTAGCCCTGTGCGCCTTCGTACTGTTCACCTTCTTCTGCTCGTGGACCAAGTCTTGCACAGCGTTGCTGGCTGTTATTGTCGCCATCGCGTTGACCTTCGCCAATCCGGGCTGGTGCTCAACCGGCGGAAATTCCACAGCCGGAAATTCCACGTCGCCTATCGAACTGATTAAAAAGGCGGAATTCACGCTGAGCGCGCTGGAACTCCTACTGTTAGTAGTATTCCTGAACAGGCTATACGACATTTCGTTCAGACAGTCGTTCCACTGCGAGTACCAGGCTGTGTTGGAGAAGCAGCAGATGAGCAAGGAGAAGGAGCAGGCCGATTGGCTGCTGCACAACATCATACCGTACTACATCGAGTCCGAGATGACTGAGAAGAAAACCTACTCGAGGAATTTGAAGAACGTTGGCGTTGTGTTTTCAACAATTTACAATTTCAGCGAATTTTATGACGAACAGTTCCAGGGTGGCACAGAGATGCTCCGAGTGCTCAACGAATACTTCTCCGACATTGAGAGCCTGCTTAGCAACGAGGCGTACAAAGACGTGGAAAAAATCAAGACTGTAGGCGCCTGTCTGATGGCCGCTTCCGGGCTCAACATGAAGACTAGAAGGAAGAACAAAGACCCGGACTGGGATCATCTGTACGCTCTGATGGACTTCTGCCTTGACGTGCTGAAACAGACTGAAGAGTTTAATACGGCCCTGTTTAACTTTGACTTCAAACTGAAGATTGGCTACAACGTTGGCGAGGTCACGGCTGGCGTTATTGGGTCAACTAAACTGCTGTACGACATCTGGGGCGACACTGTTAATGTGAGCTCGCGCATGTACTCCACTGGCGAGGTGATGCGAATCCAGGTAAATTCACTTTCACGTTTCATCATTTATTTATCTATATGTTAATAAGCTTGCCCTCATAAAGACACGCATTGTGAAAAAAACTTGTACATTCGTAAAAAAACTATGTTAGAAAGAGGTTGCTTGACGATCTTGTGGTGTACGTTGGTGAAGAATGGTATTATAAAAATTTGGTAGGTTACAATCTACATTGTTCCGTACATTAAAATAAACTGAAGGTGCAAGGTCCCCCAATTTTCGCGTACAATTCTTAGCTACATGTATATTCAACCCCGAATTCACTACAACACAAATCAGGTGACCAAGGATGTGGCTAAGAAACTCGAGTCCCGATACGAATTCAAGGACCGTGGCACAACCTACGTCAAGGGCAAAGGCGACGTTGAAACCTGCCTTCTTGTTAGAAAGCTTTAATAGGATCGATTTTGCTGATGATTAATTTAAACCATTTGAGGATCGTGGATACGAAAAAATTAGGAAAAAATAAATAATTACTCAACTTTAGTGTGAGTAACATCATATCCGTTCATACGCTCGTAATACTCATAAAGCGTGATATTTTAAACCAATGGTTTTTTGGTCTAGAATTATTTTAATGTTGTTGTAGTTCATGACACTTTTTCTTAGAAAATTTATCCTATTTAAAATTTGTTTTTTTTCTTTCTTACTCGATTATAGTACAGTAAAACTTTTTTTGTTGAACTTGCCATTCAACTGAGTGGGTTACTTACTTATTTAATGAATACAAAAAGTTAGTAAAACAATGTCCTAAATTATGGCAAATAGTACGACTTAAAGTAGAAACGTATTAATGTATTAAACAAGCTTATAAATTATCCGTTAAAGTGTTTTTTTTCATCCTAGTAGAAAGATAACATATTGATCATTTTACATTATATTTTCATCCCAGTTCATCTGTTTTAGCTAGGCCTTGCACAAGTTGGACAACGGCACTTTTAGCTGCTTAGAGTAGATTAAAAAAACATACATATATACTAGATGCTACTGTTCTGAACTATATGATCTATCTTAAGTAGTATTTATAGCAGCTCTGTTATTTTCTTCCCAACCTCTTAAATATTATACTCGATTAGACTGCTATGTAAGGCAAATATTTACTTGTAAGCAGCTATTTTACCTGTACATAAAAATGTTGTTTCTTTTGGTCGATTTTTGATAGCTGCTTTTTTCCACGCGTATAGTTTAATTATACTTTTCATAGAGAACAATTGCTTTATGCCTTTTAAAAAAATGTTTTTGTGAATTTGAGTAGTCGTTTTTAATTGACTGCGACACTTTTCAAACAAAGTTTTCCTCTCAATATGTATAAAAAATACACAATATCATGTGTGACTCGGCGCCCTTTAATTACTGCATCTGAATTGAATACTACAGATAGTTTTGTTATTGTGCGTATAATATTGCAAATTATAATTTACCGTGTTGCTAGGAATCAAAGAAAGACTTACATTTTTTTATCGATTTAAAAATACTAATTGCTTATGCATCGGATTCTGGATTTTATGATACCAACGGTATTTTGCTTTTTTTGTTAAACAGAACCTGCTTTCTGGCTTACGGCATATAGTTTCTATAATTTTTTTGCTTTAAAAAGTTTTTTGTCGCAGCTTCATTTTTAACGACTGTCACACCCTTATATTTTTTCTCTCAAATGCATTGTGGCTGGCTATTTAATTGAACAAGTTAAGTACTTAACATGGAAATAAACGCGAATCACGAGAGTGTTTTTGTTGTAGTTGATTTAGTTAATAGTACACGCGCACCCGCTATGCCGGGTTTGATCCGCTTCGCCTCAGCGCTCGCTAGCTAGTTAGCGAATAAATTTCTGCGAAACGAATTTCGTCTTCAGCTTGTTGAAATCTTGATTTTTTTAGTTCAAGAGGCGACTGGCTAATTTGCTAATTTGACTACATTAGTTCTTTGACTTCAATATTCAGTATTCAAGATTTTTTGTGTAGTACGTCAATTTGTTGAAATAATGGGTTACGCTCTTAGATATATAATAAAAAAGCGTCTAATACTACCTTAGGTGTTAATAATGCAGCTTAAATTCAGTCAGTCGGTCAGTGTCATTCAGCAATCAACATGGCTTTGTTTTAGATCATGATGATTACATAACCAAAATGGATATTAGTACAGCACCTGCACATGTACATGTAAAGTCGATTTTCAATAACAGTACAAGAGTGTGTCCTAAAAGCACTCAGAATGCCTTTGTAACTCTGCAATCACTGATAGGATTAATGCGCCATCCATATTGAACAGGAAGATTAATTTTATTAAAATCTCCATTATAAAAAGTACATCTGATTATCATTCATCACTGCGAGATCACCGATATGATGCAAGCTTTGTTGCAGGATTGCGTGCAATTTTCTGGCGACTAAGTGAGGCAGTAACAAATAAATCAATGAGTGTGACCATTCTAACTCTTGTCGGTTTTATCCATGTTTAAAACGGTTAAAGGTACTCGACTTCCTAATTAGGGTGGTCTTATACGCTTCAAGACTTGTAATACGAGGTAAATACTCCTATGTGCATGGATATTTGTTGGTGAACTTTGTGAAGCGTTTGAATCCATTGGCGCAAAAAACAAAACCGGCATTCAGAATTACGAGTATGATGCAAATTGCCGAAAACTTTTAGGACAACTTGGTTCTAGCCTACTACTTGTAGCGTAAGTACGCTCGTAGTACGAGCGTATTTGTAGTGTTATCCCACCTATGCACAAGGCACTGATTATGTAACGCTTGATTCTCAGACATGCCTCTGATTGTGTAACTCTTGATTCTTCAGACACGGTTATGATTGTGCAACTCTTGATTCTTCAGACATGGCTATGATTGTGCAACTCTTGATTCTTCAGACACGGCTATGATTGTGCAACTCTTGATTCTTCAGACACGCCCCTAATTGTGCAACTCTGGATTCTTCAGACACGCCCTGATTGTGCAACTCTTAATTCTTCAGACATGCCTCTGAGTGTGCAACTCTTGATTCTTCAGACATGTCTCCGATTGTGCAACTCTTGATTCTTCAGACACGGCTATGATTGTGCAACTCTTGATTCTTCAGACATGTCTCTGATTGTGCAACTCTTGATTCTTCAGACACGGCTATGATTGTGCAACTCTTGATTCTTCGGACATGGCTCTGATTGCGTAACTATTGATTCTTCGGACATGGCTGATTGTGCAACTCTTGATTCTTCGGACATATCTCTGATTGCGTAACTCTTGATTCTTCGGACGCATCTCTGATTGCGTAACTCTTGATTCTTTGGACATGCCCTATGATTGTGCACCCTGGATTATTTAGCTACGATTTTTAGCCGATTAGTCAGTGCTTGCTATTTGATGCCCCAAAAGAAAAACGCAGCATAGCTACTTTTTGTCGTTGTACTACGCCCAAAAAAGCAGAATAAATAAAGAAAAAGTGAAGAAGACTAAAAAAGACAGATCTACAACAATTTGTTTTAAGTTGTTTTCTGGTTTTGTTAAACTTTCGAGGAGCAGCTCAGCAGCCGACGCGCTGGCCCTCGGCATCAATTTAGCGCTCACGTTCACAACACAGCGTTTTAAGGGAGCTAGAAAATTTGGTTTCCTCAATCTTAAATTGGGCCTGGGAACTCTTTTTTTGCACGCTTTGTGTCTGTGTGTGTGTGGCTCAGTGTCGCCGCAAAAACGTTTATTAGTTAATTTTTACTCTTTAACAAAGTATTATTAACCAGAGCATTGACCCTTTGAAAAAAAATTGGACGCACTCTATTCATACAACTGACCTACTGAAAAACATAACCTGTGGCAAGCGTTGAGAGAATTAGATTTAGAATTATTCAAGAAGAGCTAAGCTGAGTTATAGAAGCTAGATAGCAAAAAAAGGATAAAACAGGAAAGAGACAGACGAGAGAGTAGCAAAGAAATCGATTTACTTATTTGAAGATGCAAGAGTAAAGAAGATCTAACTGAGCTTGCCACAGATAGACGCAATCCCTTTGACTAACGAAGACGAGCTTTGACAAACGGACAAGTTTGACGCTTTGTTATTAAAAAGCGCGTGAAATCCTAGTGAAATCCGTGGCAAAACGTCTTCGTCTAGCCGTTATATCTTTAACTTTTAAATCTCTACACCTATAATTAGAAAATCCCTAATACACACAGCACTTGATGGAGGAGAGATTTAGTGACAAAAAACGAATAAAATATCTTTCTTATCTAGCTAGAATTCATTCTGATTTTGTTAACCGCTTAAATAATAATTAAATTAGTTAATTTATAATATATAGAGTGTTAATTCGGGGTCGGCAACGCAAACGAAAAAAGAGGGTGACAGACAGACAGACAGACAGGCATAGTTAGTACTTCTTATCCGCATTTAACAAATTTATAATCCAATTTAGTGAATCATTTAGGTTATGACAGGTTGTCAATCAAGCGGTCCTGTAGAATCCGGCAGCTCCCTCTGCCGATGGATGCTGTTGGTGCTGCTGCTGCTGCTGCTGGTGATCGTCAATTGTGAATGGCGACAGTCGAGGCCACACAGAATCCCCGCCCAGGCCGCCAAACAGGCGACTGGCGCCGAAGCCGCCGCTGCTGCTGCCGCCGCTCCCCCCGGCGCTGCTGCCGTTGCTGCTAAAGAAACTGCCGCCTAATCCGCCAAACAATTGCTGCTGCTGCTGCTGCCTCTGATGCGTGGACACGATGGCTGGATCTGACCACAGACCTGGCGGTGGCGGAGGCGGCGCCTTCGAGCCAACCGGCGAAGCGACCAGCCCCAAGCCCGCTGCTGACGCCGAGTTCGATCCTCCGGTTGGCGAGCCGACGCCCCCGCCTCCGGGAGCGAATCTGTGCCCGCCGCCGACAGCTGAGGACAGCGACTGAGGCGGCCTACCCGAGCCAATGTAGCCAAACACTGACGAGGCCGGATTGTACAAGGAAGCATTGGATCCTTGACCTTCGTAGCTAACATTCGCATTAGGAAACAGGCTGCGCAGCGTCTGGGCTAAATGCCTAACGTCGGCGTCCTGTGAATGTAGCGACGGCGGCGGCGGCTGATGCTGCTGCTGATGGAACGACAGTCCAGGCGGCGGTTCCAGTGTTGTCGAAACTGCGACGCCTCTGCTGACCTGATGCTGCGGCTGGTGCTGCGGCGAAGACACAATCTGATGATTCGGATGCGAAAAGAAACCAGGCGGAGGCTGTGGCTGATGCTGATAATGCTGCTGTTGCTGCTGCTCGTACTGAAGACACTCGCTCAGACCGCGCTGCGACTCACTAAACGGATCGAAATCTAAATCGTCGCAAGAGAACGCTGAAAACGCTGAATTAACCGGCGTTTCCGTCGATGCAATCGGCGCTTCTACAGCTGTTGCTGGCAATGCTGACTGAGCTGTTGTTGCCGCTGCTGCTGTTGCTGTTGTCAAGGAGGAGCCAACAGCCAGACTGCTGCCGATAGAGGACTCCTGCTGCATCAACAGCGACTGCGATGGCAACGGAGCTGGCACTATCGAAGCGGCCGAAGCTGTTGAGGCGCCATTGAATGAATAGCCGCCAAGACCGACTCCAAAGCCACCGAACAGCTGATGAGAATGGTGCTGCTGCGGCTGCTGCTGGTAAACCGACGGACTTGTTACGGACAATGCTGATGACAAGCTCGACCCAACAGTTAGCGTCGAAGGAGGAACTGTTGAAGACGTTGGTATTAAAGAAGAGCCTACTGGCGAATCGCCTCTGCTACGCTGCGTATTTTGCTGCTGTTGTTGTTGCTGCTGCTGCTGCTGCTGCTGCGATCGATTCTGTCGAACTGCTGCAGCGGCGGTCTCTGGCGGTGGATGTTGCTGCTGCTGCTGCCTCTGATGGCCTCCTACTTGATTGGCTTCCTGACCGCCCCCAACTGCATGTCTGGCCTGCGCCTGCGGCTGCTTGATTTTCTCGCCGCCATTTGAACCGCCGCCAGTGTTGGCTGCAGCGGCGGCGGCGGCCGCAGCGGCTGCCGCTTTTTTAGTAGCCTTTTTGCTGGCTTTTGTGCCGCCACCGCCGCTGCTGCCGCCTGAAGCGCCGGCGGCGGCAACTGTTGAAGCGACGCTTTGCCCGCCGGACGATGAAGAAGGCCCACCGCCTGAGGCGCCCAGCCTCTGATGCTGATTGTGATTAGCCGCGCCTTTCTTTTGATTGCTAAGAAACTGTTGCACTAATCGTTCCTCAAATTCATTATGCTTGCCGGCGTTCATTTCTTCTTTAGTAAAGCTGGCATTTGGGTCGCCAAGCTCGTGCAGGTACATGCAATCAGGCTTAGGACAGGTGTGACCCTTTAAATACGAGCTGCAGTATTTGGTGGTGCCCAACGAAGCTTTCAGCATGCGCCTATCAATCTCGGTGTTGCGCAAATCTAACAAAGCTCTGATAGCGTCCTCAGATTTATAAAACGTCACGTAGGCGCCAAACGATGCCTGACTAGCAGAATTGGCGCCGCCAACGTTAGTGGGGCGGGACAGAGCGATTTTGTACACGCGGCCGTACTTGCCAAAGTATTCGGCTCCGCGAAGTACATCGGCGTCGGCTAATCTAGCCGGCAGGCCAATAACGAACACTAAATTGTGTTGGACAACGCGAACTTCGTTTAGTGATCGTTTATTAACGCCGTCCGTTACTTTCTGTTGCTGTTTGCGCGCCTGCTCCTTCATCTTTTTGGTCTTGCGTATCTTCATTATCCTGCAAATTTACAGGTTTTGTAGTAAAAATCCCCCAGTAAAAACTACCCTATGACAGCAAGCCTAACAAAAATACCTCGCAACAAACTTACTCTTCTTCCGTCAAAGGTTTAAATGAAGCTGGCTGCTCTGAATTGTACGCCTTGAATAATGAGTGAAAAAATAACATTTTCAATCATTCTAGCTAATCTGGAAGGCCATAAACGGACAAACAAGGCTACAATAATAAAACTTACATTTCGACAAGCTGGACAAAGACCATTACCCTCGTCTAAGATCTTAGTCCAACAGAATCGACATATCTGTCAATTGAATGAATTGAGAGTTTTTTTAAAGACATATGCAAGTCTGCTTCCGTGGCTTTGCAGTCAAACTGTGCGGAAACTAACCTGATACTCGCAAGGACAAGGATAGAATGCCAGATCATCGAAATCTAGCGGTTCCATGCAAAGCGGACACTCTGATTGGTCTTCGTCGGCCATTGTTACCATCTGGTTGTGATTAGCGACTTGGAATAGTGGCGAAAGGGAAACCTGAAATTGGTGCAAAAATGCACTAGGGTAGTGAAACTAGTGTGGCTGCAAGACAAATTTAAAATGAATTGAACTTGGAAAATAAACTTGACCGAAAATTTACATTATAATACACATATATATGTGCCTTTGATATAAATCCTAGGAATTGTGTTCCCATTATAGCCATCAAGATGTGATTTTTTAATTTTTAACTCCTTAAGGTATAAAATATATTTCAGCTACAGTGTAAGTTACACAAACAGAATGACAAATACTTCATATGGATGCATTCCTAAATTATTCCTAAATTGGTCCTAAGGGTAGCATATTAAAAATAATAATCTGTCTCAACAGACATGAAAATTGAAAGATAAAAGCATAAAACAATATTCAATAAAATTTTCAGCCTAATAAAAATTAGTAGCAAGGGTTATTTTTTTTAAATCAATTTTGCTATTGAAACAAAAATAACATGTTTTACAAGTATGCTACCTAAGGGTAGCATATTAAAAATAATAATCTGTCTCAACAGACATGAAAATTGAAAGATAAAAGCATAAAACAATATCCAATAAAATTTTCAGCCTAATAAAAATTAGTAGCAAGGATTTTTTTTTTTAAATCAATTTTGCTATTGAAACAAAAATAACATGTTTTACAAGTAGTATGTTATAACATCGAGGCAACCAATAATTGGAAATCTGAAACAGTCTTATAAATGCAATAAGTGTGATAGATTATACAATAAAAAATAAAATAGATAAATTTTTAACCATCACAATTTATAATTGAATCCTGTCTTTTTTATAGCCACCACCCTAATGATAGTTATATAAGCTAGTGTGACATTGGGATGAAAATAGTGTTATACAGGGACTTAAATAGTTTGATCATGGGATAAATATCAAAATTTTGGCAGCAATATACAAAAAGTTATAAATTTGTACTTGCCAAATAATCTAATTCTATTTTTACATACTTAACATTAAATATAATTTAATTAAAAAAGCCAAGTAGAAGCTTCTATAATTGCTTATTATAAAAAAATACTCTCTTGCAACTGTAATAAAATAAATTCTGATAGTTATATAAAAATATCAAATATATATACATAGATTATATATTTGTCATTCTATCCAATACCATATATTTTACTAAATTAGAAATAACTTACAATTGCAAAATTTGTATACTTATACCTATATTTTAGCTTTGTTTTTATTATTGTACTTATATGTATCTAGTACTTTGTGTCTAATATATTCTTTAGAATAACTTGGCTCTTTTTCATTTGAAACAAGTAAATTCTTATTTTATCTATCACTATATCATGAAAGCTATTTCAATTAATAGCAACTTACATGTTTTTAGTTTATATAAATTTATAGATGGTTCTATACATTACACATTATTACTAATTTTATTTTGAGCATAAAAAATTGTGGCTTATTATTTACCTAGACAATTAGGACAATTACATGTTTGGACAATTTTGACAAAATATAAAATGCAAAAATTTTAATAATTTTATTTTCTTTTGGATTTGTCTATAATTTAACATGAAGGTTTATAGACTTATAATTATAAATTAAAATATCATGTTTAAAAAAGTAGCACAAAGAATTTATATAATAAACTAGGCAAAAAAGAGGTTTTTAGTTTATGAGGGGTGTCCCAAAAATAGTGCTAATTTTGGCTAAAGCTCAGTTTCTGAAGCCTTTTATAATTGGAAATTTTATAGACTGATAGCAGCAAATCTTATTTAATGGCTGCTTTTTGAATTTTGAAAATTAATAGCAGAGAAAAAAAGTTATGCCCAGGAGATTAATGGTGCCTATACCATAGACTTACACAAAATGAATGAGATAGATTGAAGTACAAGTGGCAATTTTTCAGTAAGCAAGAAAACAAGTTGGTGGGTTACGCTCACTGCAACTCCCAAAAATTGTCTATGGAAAAGACCATAGCAGAATAAAAAAAGTTCAAACTTAAAGCTTTTATTTGAAAACAGAAGTTCATTTGTTTTGCAATTATTCATGCTTTCATGGTGAATACTTGACAACACATGGATGTGCACTCTTTTGTTTCTCATCAAAGTGCCATATTCACTCTTTGGGGTATTGGACACACTGCATCAAAGATCCATGCTAAACTTTGCACTGCACATGGATCCTTTGTGGCCAGCTTAATGACTGTATTGCTGGATGGATCAGTTCAAAGGAAGGACTGACATCAGCATTGGATGGGTTGGCTATTGGCCTGATGCATTGGCAGAGTCCATTTTGGATCTGCTTGACAAGGACTTCTGAATGACCATCAGAGAGATTGCCAATAGGTTGGACTCTGCCACAGTCTATTTGTTAAGGAAGTGACTTATGGCACTACTGATTGCCTGATTGCTCATTGGCCTCTGTTCATTTATGTTTCACATTTTTACATTTTGTATAAGTCTATGGTGTAGGTACTGTTAATCTCTTAGGCATAACTTTTGTTCTCTGCTATCAATTTTCAAAATCCAAAAAGCAGATGGTAGATGAGATTTGCACTATTAATCTATAAAATTTCCAATTATAAAAAGCTTCAAAACCTGAGCTACAGCTAACATTAACACTACTTTTGGGATACCCCTCATAGAAGGACTTCCTTACATTTAAAACAAAAAGTATTATTTTAGGATATTCTGATTATTAAAAGAGTATATATAGACAATTTAGATTATTACTAAAGATTATAATCATAATATGTAGAAGGCCTTGTAATATGCCTCTTTGAAATTTGAATTTCCGCTCATTTGTTATAAATAGTATGAATATTTTTATGCATTTTAAGCGAATTTTTGTTTTAATAATATCACAAAAATAAATGTAAACATTTTAACAAAAACTTAAAAATTAGTATAAATAGAAGCGATTTTGTGGCGAAAGAGACGAACTGTTCGGCTCCTGGCCTTTACCCAAGCAAAAACTTGAGTTCAAAAGGAAATCTTTTGGCCTTAGTCACTCATAGGGAGCTCCTGCTTCAAGCAGAGAAACCGCCTAAAAGGCAAGATAGGGAGTAAATACCTGCTAAGGCAGAGACACTGCCTAGAAGGCGAGACAAAAGGGGAGTACCTGCCAAAGGCAGAGAGACCACCCAGAAGGCAAGAATATACCTGCTAGAGAGAGCAGAGATACCACCTCAGGGTGAGATCATACTGCTGAGAAAGTGAGACAATACCACTGAGAAAGCGAGATTATACTGCCACAGTGCGAGAATAGGCATAGGGAATTAGGTTTAGGGCTAGGGAATTGTTAGGTAATTAAGGCTGCGACCCTCTAATCTGGGTACCACTCTAATTTTGGACTGGGTTTACCGCTCGGCCCAGTAAACGCTACCAGCTAGCCCAGAAGACACTACCAGACAAATGAGTAACTGAGTAATTTTCTAGGAAATAGATTACAGTTTAATAGGATAGAAAAGAGCCCTACAACAAATATTATAACCACAATTTTTTTACTTTCTAGCAAATCTATCATATTTAGTGTATTTCTTGAATTATTTTGTATTCTTTTTTAAAACAATTACATTAACATACAATGAATATAAGCTATATATAAAGCAGGGTTATAAAATCTATTTTTTAGAACATTGGGATATTTTCTATTCAATAGACTTAAAATACCTATATGTCATGCATTTATAAGAATTAGCAATGATTTGGCTATCTTATATATTTTTATAATTTGCAACTATTAGGAAAGTCTTTTAATAGTTAAGTTAGTTAATAAAAGCATTAATATAATTTTATATTATAATGTAAATAATGATCTTAATTTTAGGTTTTTTACTAGCTAATATTTGACTTATACAATTTTGCTATGAATAAATTATATAATGTGACCAAAAGAACTTCTTAGCATGAAGACTAAAAATATCCAGAATACAAACTTTTATGCCACAAAATCTATATGATGCTTTTAATAAAATTTTAAATATTACTAAACCTTTTCAATAAAGGATACATTTATTAGTTAGACAATATTTTTATATTGTAAATACAAATATTTATAACAATGTTTTAATTTGTTTCATGAAATTATTTTTTCCTTTAGAATTGCATATCCTTGTAATTTCAATTAGAAAAATATTAAATTAACAAAGAGCAACAAATAGCATGTAGAAAAAAATGGTCATTTGGTTAGTCATTCAAAAGAAAATCACAGTGGGTTATAATGAGCCACCAAGTAGAACAATTAAATTTTTAGCTTGTTATGTGTGAATTAGGCTATAAGTTTAGAATTAAGCCTAAACTTCAGAAAATATATTGCATTATAATACTTAAAAACTGTCTGAAATAGTTTTTAGCAGTCAAATTGGTTTTCCAAAATAAACTGCTCATATAAAATCATCAATTTACTTTTTAGCTTGTATTGTTTTTAGCAATTGGTGATACTCATGCCCTGCCGACCTATACCGTAACTAAACTGCTGTCTGCTGCATTGACAGCAGTTATATATTAAAGGATTACAGCGCAACATATTTAGACATATAAGGCTTGCTTTGTTTGTCCTAAACAGCTAACAAGTGTGTAAAAATATTTTAAAGCATCGTTTTAGAGATCCTTAGCGCCAACAATTACGCATTACAGGAACTTTTTGTCAATTTCCAAAAAATCTTGCGTAAGGTAAAATTTAAATTTATTCATTTTGTCTAAGTAAAGCAAATGTTTCTTTTTTAAATAAAATGCTCATTATTTTAAAAACTAATCACTATACATTGATTATTGTAATTAGAGCTACAAAAGAAATTAGAATTTTACTATAATATTGTTGTTTCCTTTTCCGCAAGCAAAGACCAAATATAAGCTTGTTAATGTAAGGCAAAGGAAAACTTTATTGACAACAAGGTATTGATGAGGAAAGTAAAATTTGCTACCAAGGACCACTAGAAGTCACTTTTGTTAGAAGGACGCAACAATCAAAACAATTGAAGGCAGAAAATACACTGAAATAATAATTGATTTAGCCATAGACAAAAATGGAAAAATTCATATCTCCCAGTGTAAAATCGGCCTTTAAATATTTGGAGTGTAGCGTCCTTCTACTCTGGAAGTCCTTGGTTGCTACATGTACTATTCTGACTGTATTTAAAAAATCCAGATGTAATTTTGCTTAAAAATATAATGAAAAACTTCATGTATACAGCATACTTTTCATGAGGGCGGTTGTTGTACTTTTTACCTGTTTATGATTTATGTATCGATACCGGGGCTTGCGCACTGAGATCGTCGTAGTGAATGAAGAGATAAGCCAGGACTTATAGTGGTCCTTGGAGATAAGGTGCTGGTGATGGCATCCCCTCCCCTCCCCCCGAGGGGAGCTAATTAACATGCCAATTTTAAGGCGAAAACGCGCTGCAATTAATTGCTACGCAAAATGGGGATGAAACCCTACTCCAAGACCGCTGTCTGCGCATTGCTCTCGATCTCCTCGATTATTTTTGGGAGTCGAAGTCTAAAGAACAAGGAGAAATGAGGATTTAGAGAGGAAGCGTGTATTCAGGGAGACAGGTGACGCAACAAGGGAGTCAGGTAGACAATGGTCTGGAGAAACAGCTAGGGGTTGCGCAATAAAAATACATGTGCATGTCTATTAGTTGAGTTTGATTAGGGAATCTGAGAGCAGGGAAATTTAGGTGATGATTACAGGGAACAATAGGAGGAAAAGATTGTGCGAAAGGATAAAAATCACAGGAAAGGTTGCGCAACATGGAACGATTGGCTGCGGAAACAGTGGGTCAGAGAATGAGGAATGGATCGGCATAAGCTAATTAGAGTCAGCAAGAAATTGCGCAAAAACAAGACTGCAGAGGGACTAGCTGAAGGGGGGAGAGGGTGAGAGGTGAGAAGGAGAGAGAGAGGGGGACCAGAGATGGAGTCGCCTGAGGCTGCAGGAACTATAGTGGATGCCGGAGAGATAGGGGCGCCAGGGATTAGAAGTGAAAGTCTCCCACTCGACGATCGGCTGGTCCCTCCCTCCAGCGCTAATTTTTAATAAAAAAGGACAATAAAACCTGCTTGGTACGTATATATCTTCTAATCTCAATCGCTCAACTGAGCTATCCTTCTGCGTTTCGTATGATCTACCTGGACTCTGAACTCAATTTATTTGCACAGTAGAAAGTGTGACAGCCTAACAACTGTGCAAGTTTATTTCATATGATTAAAACAAATGACAACTTTGACACTTAATTATGACCGAAAGCCGAAGTTAAAGAAGAGCCGCAAGACCTTTGTTGTAAGGAGCAGAAAAACACTAATTAAATAAAGAGGTTTCAAACATGAAGAATAAAAAACTTTGTGCAAATAAATCAATCTCTAAATTAAATATTCTGTGAGAAACATTAACCGAGATTATCAAGCCAGATTCTTTAATTTCACTAAATCGATAAGTCTAAGCCACTGCCTGAAAGCATTAGACAGTCTCAATTCTCGAATTCTCGGTTGAAAAACCCCCTGATTTTACATCCGAATTATAGTTTAGATGGATAAAGAAAATCGAACTTGTATTTAATCACTTTCTTTTTGCCGTGCATTCACAACGCTGAAGAGACGCACTTAACCGAAAGCAACTAATTCCATTAAAAAAAATTTCCTGAGAATACAATAAAATACAATTTCCCGAGAATACACATCGTCTAAAAGACACAACGCTAAAAGGATACGTCGTGGAAAATATAATCAGCATTTCCCGACACATCGTAGAAATGAAACATTGTAAAAAAGACACATTGTAGAAAAGACATATCGTAGAAAAGAATCATTGTAAAAAAGACACATCGTAGAAAAGAATCATTGTAAAAAAGACACACCGTAGAAAAGAAACATTGTAAAAAAGACACATCGTAGAAAAGAGACATCATAGAAAAGACACATCGTAGAAAAGAGACATCGTAGAAAAACACATCGTAGAAAAGAAACATTGTAAAAACGACACATCGTAGAAAAAAGACATCGTAGAAAAACACATCGTAGAAAAAACACATCGTAGAAAAGACACATCGTAGAAAAGAAACATCGTAGAAAAACAGACATCGTAGAGAATATATAAAGCAGTCCCCGAATATTAAGTTTTACTACGATGTGTCTTTTCGGCTTTGTGGAACGCCCCCTGTTTAAATGGTATACACTATAGAAAATCTACTATAGGCTTCAGAATGACCTATCGGTGTTATGAATTAAAAAAAATTTCTGTACACACTGCCCTCTCGGTTATTCACGGCCAACGAAGACAATGAATAACATAATAATAAGAGACAGTTGTGCCCGGTCAATAGAGTGGTTGTTAACGAGAGTAGGAAAGTAACCAAAACTAAATTTCACATGTTTGCACTCAATATGACTCAACCTGGCTCTATCGCACTGTTTTATTGTTGTTACGTCCCTGAAAGACCGTAAAAGGCGTCATTCCTAAGACAAGGCTTGACAAGTCAGCACTAGCAAGCCAATGCATCTAAAGCTGAATCGACAAAGCCTCCTGGTTTGCCAAGCTCAGCCACTTGCGCAGCTCGTTGCGAAAAACCTCCTCCACCGGCAAGACTATAGATCTGCTAACTTGGTCCTAGCGATTATGTCCTATATGTTTCGGGATCCCGGGGATTCGAGATGGTTTTTACAGATTACAGATGATACAAATTTCAGAAATTAGAGAGGCGCACGCCTGCGAAAACGAACTCCTGACAATCAGATGTCCGTACAGATCTAAGATCCGCATAGTGTTCGGCTTCTATGGCCGAACCTCTAACAAATACTGTGATCGGGGACCACGAAATACGTATGATTGTGTCAGCGATAGAGCTCATCCAGTGATCGCATCCAAGTGCAACTCAAGGGAGGTCTGCACTATCCTGAGCTCCAGCTTCGTATTCGGTGACCCCTGCTTTGGAACAACCAAGTACAGCCTTGTCGCATATGTGTGCTCTCCTCCGAGGAAATAAAAGGTACATAGCGATTCTAGTATTTTTCCATTCTTGCTCGGTCAAATTATTGGTTTTGAATAAAAATGAGAATTAATAATTTATTACAAATGGAATAATTTATGACTTAACTTTGCCGATTAGTCAATTTTGATATGTATCAATCAGGACGTAATCGAAATCAACTATTAAAAATCGATTATTTCAGCTGACATGTAGAATGTTAACGGTAGCGAGAGCAAGCGTTGCAGCACCCTGAACTAGCGATCATCCCATTAATAATAAACCTACTACTGATAGTAGTAATACTGAAATACACGCTAACAGTTTCTTTTTTATCGGTGATGGTTGTCATTAGCAATTTAAAAAACGATGCTTTATAAGAAATAGTTCTGCGGTCGAATTTGAATGTCAGTATGGATAATTAAACAAATAAACTGGGTATAAATAGAATATTCCTCCAAGCATAAGAAAATCTATTTCTGGAACTTTTTTGTGTTTTTTACCCGTAAATTGCAGAACATTTTGTAGGTCCCAAAGTAAAAGCACTATTTGGGAACTTTTCCCATGAATTTATTCGTTTGTGAAACATCTTAGTTACAAGTCGCAGCAACCTCATCATCTTAAAGCTCGAAGTTAACACAAGATTAACTAATTATATGTTTACTTCTCACATGCATGGCACTTCATAGTTGACGTTGAGGTTTTATGTAGCTTTCAAACATAGCACAATCTATTACACGCAAGGGCAAACCAAGGCAAATGAACTTTCGGTACTTTCGATATCCACTTTGTTAATAAGAAAACAATAAATGGCATTCTAAGAGGCAATGATAATAGTACACGACGAATCCAATGGTTGGTACCGCGCGTATAATAAGCACTAAAAGCAAAGTTCACGCAATGACAACAAGCAGTGAAACAGGCTTTTTTATTACGCTACTGCAAGGCCATGAAGCCACATTTCCATACACCGAAGCTTGCCCGTGAGCAGTACATGTGGCAAGCATAAACCTTGCATTGATCAGGTCAGGCACTCCCAACTCTTTTGCGACGCCTCCTCCAATAGGCAATTAAGCAGCAAAACAGAAATGCACATGTTTATGCTTTTTTTCATAGCCGTAAAAGCATTTACGCTCGTACTGTACTTAGCCCGGCCAAACAACTGCTCTAACAACCTTTTTCTATTGTCTTGACGTTCCTGCAAGATTGTGAAGCTGCCCTTCTGTGGCCAAGCTGAACTTTCAGCAGCAAGCCACAGCCAGATTGTTACGAAAACCCACTCCACCGGGAAGACAATGGAACAATGAGCTTGTTGCCTTGGCTCTAACTATTCAGTCTCATGATTCGCCACTTTCTGGAATCCCCACCTCTAGGGATCCCTACGTCTGTATAGTCCTCCGCAGTGGCGTAGCCAGAAATTTTAATTGGGGGGGGCCGGCCGGTTGGCCTGTCTGACAATACCTCATGCCATTCATCCATGCTGATGGCTGATGCCGTGATTTAGCTTGTCACATTCATCTTAGTTTATTTGCTTTTTTTATTTTTTTATTTTATTTTAGGCTGCATCATTGCCATGCCATTGCCGTCGCAACAGACTGGAATCAGTCCAGTGAGATAATTTTTTCTTGGAATTACATATTCGAGAACTCGACTTTGTAGAGCCTGTAGTGGGTATTATAATGATGAAGATGAATGCATGCAAATCCTTGCAAAGTCAGAGAGAATTTGACATTGTGATTGAGTTGATTTTTATTTTCACAGCTACATGTAGTTCATTTTTATTTTGTCTCAACCTGTCCTGCCCTGCAGACCGACCCTCAGCCAGTCCAACCTAAAGTCTGGGTAATAAAATTTTTCTTGGTTTTTAGTAGCCACCACGTCCAACCCCCCCAAGGCGATTGGGGGGGGGCCGTGGCCCCCCGGCCCCCCCCCCCCTGGCTACGCCACTGGTCCTCCGAAACACTTAACAACAGAGAAAGTTGCAATGAGAGGGGGTAGCATTGTCAGCAGTTGGTCTCAATTTTATTGATAAACACTTCAATAAACAAGCGTATGACCTCATCAGCAGTAAGAGCCCACTCTAAACGAGTAATCATTCAATTTTGATCAACCCACTACTCATAGTAATAATGAAAAATATCAAGCTAGCAGTGTCGATTTTATTTAATTTAGATTTTTTTAAGTTATATAAAACAATGCTTTTTAAGAACTTTTTCATTGACGCGCTTTTACATGTAAATAATATGAATTCCATTATGGATGATTGAAGAGAAACTGGATTCAAACATAATTTTCTGTTCTAAAGTGAGACATCTAAGGCTTCTAAGAAACTGTTTCCATGAAATTCCTCCCAAGGACTTCTGGAGTAGACAAAAGTGACCTTGGCCCTTTCTAGTGGTCCTTGGTTCTTCCATTTGAAAACCCCACAGTGGCAAGTTGCAGCATGAACATTTCCACCAGTTAGACCCGCGTTGATGACAACAACCAAATATACCCGCAAGGACTTCTCAAGTAGTGGTCCTTGTATACCCGCCGCTCTGGCGAATGATACCGCAATTTCATTTTTGTGAATTTGAGTCCACCATTTTTGGCTATGTTGTCAAGCTTGTTGACAATCAGTAATTGTTAATTGAAAACAATAGTTTGATTCTTTGAAGAACTGCCCTTCTTGAGGAGATTCTTGAGGAACTCATGGGAGATTTCAGGAGGTATTATGGTTTATAAAATGATTTGGGTATAAATTAGTCACGGAGCACTTATCACTAAATAAACACTGTTAGGAACCGCTTCTAGTGAAGATCTCTATTATTCTATATTGGTCTCATTTTCTATCGGAAAAATGACCTTCGTGGGTAATTTATTCTGGCCCCTTTATTACTGTTTATTATGTCTCAACTTAAGGCAAATTAATCTGGGCCATAGACAATTCATTCAATTTAAAATAGAGTAATGACACACTATAGTAATGACATACTATAGTAATGACACACTATAGTAATGACACACTATAGTAATGACATACTACAGCTATAATAATGACACTACTGAGAAAGACTTTAAGAGGCTCATTTATTGTTTAGTTTGATAGTCTATGGCTTTTCATCATTACTAATCGCTCTGAAGCTTAAATTTCTTACGTTTAGCGGGTCAAGATCGGCCTTCAACTATATTGATTATCTATATTTCACTCTACTCACTAGCAGAAAATTATAGACGATAAAATGCCGCGCAAGTGCAGCGTACTTAACTGTAACTCTAACTACAAGAACAATTGCAATAAGAAAATTAGTGTCTACTCCTTTCCAAAAGATAGACAGGAGAGAGAATTGTGGCGATTAGCCTTGCCAGGCAACACTGCGGTAAGTGACAATTCATCTGCACTAGATTTACATAATTTTTTCCAAATATAATGATTGACACATTCTAACGATGATAGTGATGCCACTCGAACAATTGCAGACGGTTACGGACCACATGGGAGTCTGCAGCAAGCACTGGCCCCCAAACGCGCCCATGATTAAAAGGCGACGCCTAGAGAGACCAAAATATCCGCCGTCAGTTTTCCAAGAAATTGTTGGACTCTCCGTTTCTGCCACTTTGACAGATGGCACGTGTAGTCCAGGTAGGAATGCTTGTCTATTTACATAAAAATCAGCAGTGTCCTAATTACTCTTGACCAATGTAATTTGTGTTTACTATGTAGAGGGGTTTTTCAGTAATGAGGCGAGAGCAAGGCGGTGGTTCAACTGTTTACAGAAGAATGTTATTGGAATCTAGAAAAAGAACTCGTGAAGAGATTCCAGTTGAGCTGCTGTATATTTATAGTGTTGAGATGATCTTCCGGAAAGTTCTAGAAATATATAATGCATTATAACAACATGATTGTTAAGATAATACAGCTAGTTATTTATCGCTAGGTTTACTCACAGACTGAGAATACTTGTTAATTATTAAATATGTTGAAATGCAGTAAATGACTAATTGTTTCAGACACAGAACTTTCTAGAAAACATACGAATAGAAATTTCTCGAAGGTCACTACAACTATAACTTTAAAAAAGTCTAGCATTCTATAACACCATTTTAATCATTAGCAATAGAAAAGCTGCATAAAATAATATTGGAACTTAGGATATCATCTATCTCACCTTACTTAATCTTGCCATAAGCTTTATTCAGATTAGCATGTACATGTATTATTTTGGTTTTCTCTATAGGAATAACTGTAGTGCGCATACATGCACATACATGTACAGTACATGTTTTTTGTATGATCTATGATCGCAGAGAAACATGAACAAATACATGAACTCCGTCGATATGAAAGTACATCGCAACAAAACGTGAAGTGGACGTCCAATCAGAATATTCGGCGCCAAAAGATGCACTTCGAACCACCAGTCGAAGTGCCTGCTGCTTCTGCAGCTGCCTTTGCTGAAAGCAGGCATACGAATAGAGACTATTATAGTGACCGTTCGTCTTGGAGAAACTGATATATTTCTCGAGCATGCAAAGGTTTGTAGGGCCAGATCAGAATGTTCTTGTCTATAGGGTGAATATCACACGACATCTACATGTATGTGTACAAGTACATGGACTTGATCCATGACCCGTAGCTCTCTTCCGATTGACAACTACTAAGTACTGTAAGTAATGCATACATGTATGACAGGCACCGTTACTCATTTGGAGTCGTTCTTAATATTAGTAATAGAGTAATAGTATACGTTGAGGTACATGGGGCAGGTATTTGAAAGTTTACTAAATGCTTGAAAAGAGGGTGATCCGTAGTTTAAGAAATCTTTATATTAGGTTTCGGCTTTGTCGTTTTACCGACGCGACCTCAGAGCGGCGATCTTATTGCCTATATCGAAAACTCTGGCCTCCTATTCCCGATCTCGAGGTCAGCCCCAGGGGTAGCAGGAAAGATGCGGCGAGTGCCTAGGTCCTATGATAGCAGACAACAGCGAGAGACAGACACGGAGATAAAGAAAGGTAGAGGGCCGCCAGCCCCAGAAGGAAGCTGACGGCCCCGCCGCCACCAACTTGTGTGGGCTGCATCACTAAACAGCCCTATCGAAACCAAGTTCTACCTACAACTAGTGTCCTTTAGCTGTCAATCTCGACGTCATAGCCGGCTAAGGGACACTGCAGGGACTAGATCGAATGACCAAGGCAGGCTCAGAGAGGACTTTTGCAGGGGGTTCCTGCATGGATCGGATTATATGGACTCGGAAAAGCACTATTATAGTACTAAGAGGGGTAAGAGAGGCTTTTGGTCTAGATTCTTCAGTCACAAAGCGCTTAAATGACCTTATTAGACTCTCCCGAAGGCGTGGTACTTTAAAGATTAAATTAAGTTACAAAAACAACTTGGCTACCGTAAATAAAACTGACAAAAAATACCTACGAGAGTGTCATACTACTCTCGGGTAGTAGAGGAAATGAACGTGCCTTTGGGAAGTCTGCGAATTGAGCGACAAAGTGAAATTGTTAGATTACACTGTGTATACATGTTATGTACATGTACGTGTGCATGTTATGCTACATTAGATCTCAGCCACCTGACTCACTCTGCGACTGAGCTAGTTATCGTGAATGGGTGGCAGAGTCCGTAGTATTAGATAGCCAATTTAGCCCATTCATAAAATGACGAGGCTTACATGGAACTTAAACAAGTGCTGTTTGTCTACACAAACTTGTTAATTGATCTGTCAGGTTTAGTGCCTATTTCAGAATGAAAAATTACCAAACAGTTTTTTTTCAATAATTGCAGAGTATCAAATAAATGGGACATAAAGCTTTTATTAATCGGATTTTATTTGTTTGTCTAAGGATACAAGTTTTTTATTAAACGATTTTAGCATCGCGCTGTTTTAATAAAGGTACAATTTGTTATTATGTTAATAACAATGGGGACCTGCAGCCGAGTGACGGAGCAACTATTAGGATGTTATTTCAGCAATTAAATCAGGCACATCAATAATAATCGCATTTGAATTGCTAGATGTTGTGTGACACTTATATGCCTAATCGGTAGGGCTTTCGATTTAATCATTTAAAATTCCAGGAAATTTTAATGCAACTCAATGTCAATGATTCCGTCTAGAAGAAAACATGACTTTTTCGGATAAAATGGTTAGCAAGTTTATGGATGAACTATATAAAAAGCGATAACGACGCGAATCATGTAACTGTGCTGTTCTTAATCATAAAATAATCGAATGGAATAGACTCCCTGAGTCCAAAAAATGAAGCCCATTTATTATTACAACCTGGGGCTTAGGTGTACAAGTCTGCAGAATTAGCTTTACAGGTCTATTATAGGTTATACAGGCTATTATATTATAGACTCAGCTGCTATGTCTCTAGGTAGGCCTATGGAATATATTTTATTAGCTGCTTGAACATTAATATTTGATTGAATTCTCATGTAGTCAAATATTATTAGCTAGGTCTATTTTCCTTTCTTAATCACATGCAAGAGTTTTTAAGCATAGCATAAGCCTAGCCACTTATGACTTAGTCCTGATTAGATTTAGCATAGGCATAATGAAATATTTTTTGAGTCTTAGACTAAAGTCTAAAAAGAAATAGAGTTTTTATCTATTTTATTAAGAAATATTTTTTATTATTTTAATATTGTACATTATTACATTTAGGCCTACTTACTACTATATACTCCATGGTAAGGAAGGTGCAGCATGTGTGCCAGAATAACAGTGCATAAAAATTTTTCTTGTGTGCCACATGGTTGAGGAAAGAATTTTTTCAAAGGACCAAAAAATATCCTTCAAACCACTTCTTCTCTATATCTTCCTATTTGCTTTGCATTAGCTTATAATCTCCTCTACATTTTTACCAAATTTGTGACTTACATTGGCAATTTTGTACCAGATTGAGCACCAATATGCTCCAAGACCCTTTGTATATGCCGCACTTGTATACCATGTGCTGAGCCATGCATATAGCACAGTGAAGTGTGGGCCATGCACTGTCAAATTGCTAATTTGCACCAAAAAATTCTAGGGATTTTACCACCTTCCTAGGTGTGGTCTATGCCCAGGATGGAATTTTTACAGAAAAATTGCAATGCATTTTTGCCTTTCAGGAAAAAATGCAATAATGCAACAAAAGTTCAGAAAAAATGCAGATAATATAAAGGGTATTCGCGCATTTTAGCGCATAAGCGTGGCACACACAAAGGTTTTCGGGCCAAAATTGTCCGCGGGACCTTTTTTTGGTCCTTCAAAGCTAGTAAGTGCATAAATGATGCACACTGTGCCACCTTCCTGAGTATGGATTGTGACAAATTAAATTATTTTGTGCATTATTTGAAAGTCACATTTTTTGTTTTGCATGCCAAATGCAAGAATTCCATCCTGTGTCTATGCTAACAATATATTTTGATATTACTTGTATCCTATAGACCCTAGAATAAATCCTTTTAACTTAAGTTTAAGCTAGTTTCAAGCTAGAAAAGCTCTTGTAAAAAAGTATACAGGTATATTCAACTTTTTTATTCTAGGCCCTATAAAATGATTATTATGTACTTAAATAGTTTTAAATGGGTACTGACCAGTTGAGCAACAAACAAATTCTATGACAGAATTTCCAGACAAACAAATTTGGTAAAAACAATTTTGGCGACAGCAAGTGTCCAGTTCAGCAAAATATAATAATTTGAAGGTGAAGGCTCATCCATAGGAAAAGTATAACAAATTACTAAAGACTAATTTATCTCATGGCTATGCATGGCACTATTATAGCATTTTGCAAGCCAATTGGTCCTTCGAGCAAGCAATTTAATCCTGAATAGAGATTTCAAGCTGCCGCAGCTCAGATTTTCGTAGTCTATGGCCCAGACTGGTGGCAATAGAGCAAGCAATTTGATCCTTCGGACACGCATTTGAGAATTTCAAGCCTTTATGCATTGAAACTGAGATGTAATTATGATATAATTGAAATGATATGACGAAACTGAGGTGCAATTGAAACGGTGAGCCGCAGACGCTCAAACTGGTAAACTAAAGCAAAGTGACGAGATGAGCAAAGCTCACATTGTTCACGCTGGTTCACATGATATCCACTCCAGCAACACAAGCAGGGATGAACCGCAGCATGTGCCGAAACCATCCGCCACACTTGACTGGGGTGACTTCTGTTGTTGCCTCCTCAGCAATCCTGTGCAGAACAAGGACTCGCCACTCACGCAAAGTGGTCTCAGGAGGCGGACTGTCCAGTTCCTGCTGCACATCTGGCTGCGATAGCTGCCGCTTGATTGCCGCCTTCAGACAGGAATGCGCGCTCTCCACCGGATTCAGAAACGGCAAGTAGGGCGGAAGCACGACCACACGCCAGTTCGCCTCAAATTGCTACGGAATGCTCACCCCGTTGTGGAAACGAGCGCCGTCAATGATTATGCAGAACTGGTCAGCATTGCCCACATCGGGGCGATGGCTGACGGCTTGAACCAGCTCCTCAACGAAGGCTTGAAAAATGTTAGCATTCAATGTCTGACTGACAATCTTGTGATGCACGAGACCGAAATCTGGGGCAACTGCTTGCACAACATTCACCTGCACACCTCGCTGAGTGTGCAGGATGCGCCGGACTCGCTGGCCCCTTCTGCTGCGTCCCTGGGACCTGCGCGTCCAAATGTTGAATCCGGTTTCGTCTATGTAGATAAGATGACATTCGGGTGTCAGACCAATGAACCACTGGGCAAATTCCTGTCTCCGAACTCTGTTCTCCGGACTGTTCCGAGCAGCTGGAACATCCGCGTCCCAACCAAGATTCTTCATCGTGATAAGCTGCTTGTCCAATGCTCTGCTGACAGTTGCTTCACTCACTTCTAGGCCTGCATGCTCATCCTGTAGCTTGCGACGCAATTCCTTCAGGGTTAGAAGTGGATTCTCGTCCAACGATGTCCGCAGGAATTGCACATGTTCTTCTCCAAGTTTAGAAACTCGGTCGCCACCTCTACGGATTCTGACCTGGCGTCCTGTCTCTTCATAGCGTCTCCGAATGGAATAGACTGTCTTTCTCTTCACGTTCAGCCACCGTGAGATGTTGATCGGGCTGTCGCCTCTCTCAATGGCGGTGATGATTAGCTCGTACTTTTCATGGCTGATCTTTCGATACGGTCCCCGTAGTTGATTGGGTCCCTCGCTTTCAATTGAAACGCTAACATCACTTCCTTCTTCCTCCAATATAGCGCTGCCCTGCTCGCTATCCTCGTCAGACATGGCACTTGCCATTCTATTTTTAGTCAGGATCTGGGCTTGGCTTGAAATTCTCAAATGCGTGTCCGAAGGATCAAATTGCTTGCTCTATTGCCACCAGTCTGGGCCATAGACTACGAAAATCTGAGCTGCGGCAGCTTGAAATCTCTATTCAGGATTAAATTGCTTGCTCGAAGGACCAATTGGCTTGCAAAATGCTATATCTTACATATGAGTAGTAAAAGACATTTGTCAATAACTCTTTTTACTTTAGGAAGGTCTTTGAATGAAAGTGAAGTTGTATTAGTAATTTACTAGCAATTTTACACAAACTTTTGTTAAAAAAGTTGCATTTTATTATTATTTATTTTTTCCTCTGTGCTATTTTAACTTAGTGGCTTAGAAATTTACAGAGCAAAGAGTGGTAAAAAAATAAACATTGTCATCATTGGGAAATTTAGAAATCTTAGCCTTTCAAATTAACGCTTTCTAAAGGGTGGACTAAAGGGGTGTATAGAGCTACTGAATCCTCCAAATGAGCCCTTACCTTAAAATTATTATATTTCGCCAAACTAGACACTTGTCGCCAAATTTGCATTGCTTATTGCCAAATTGACTGACATCCATTTTAAATTGATGCCCATGGAAAATTTAGCCCAATAAGGGCATAAATTAAGTTGCTTGAGACAAAAATTATGAAATGTAAATAATTTAAAAAATCAATATGTATTAGACCTAGGTTAATTGATTTGTAATTGAATATTTCATTGATAGCTTTTTGAATTTGCAATTAAATTTGTTTAATAAAAATTTGATTTATTGTATATATTTTGTTATAGTTGCAAATAATATTTTGGTAAAATTATATAAAAATGTTAATCCTTAGAACAAAAGTTAATTTTTGGTTTGGCAAATTGGCATGGACAAATCTGTGCCAAATGTGTCTCCCTTTTTGGCATAAAAAAGATCTCTGTAATTGCATACATTTATTTCAAATTAGTCAACTTGAGTCTCACATGTAGTCTTAGTTTGTGCATATGTCACTAAGCCATTTTTTAATTTTTGTTGTTGGGTTAACTCATTTATTCTTTTTGCCAAAAAATATTTTGGAGGCCACATGTTAAATCAATTATATACTATATATAGTAGCTATGGTAAATTTGTAAGTAAATTTATTCCTAGTTCCTAAGATTCTACTATCAATTAGAGGGTTGCAGTGCCTTTTTCATTACTAAATTTTAGCTTTACTTTGTAGTGTGTTTCTTTGTATACTTCTTAGTATAATTCTCTACCTTTCTTGATATCTTTATTTTAATAAATGCTTCATTTTGGGGCTATTTTTAGCAGTTAAGATTAAAGCAATTAGTATATGAAGATTAGTAACCCTATTTAACACCCTTCTAATCTATTTTGTTTTCCTATGCCAGCGTCATTATCTGCATATTTCAACCAGGAAACTGTCAGCTTTGTTAGTTAATTCTTCCTCCCTGTCCAGCTTCATGATTGCATCACCCATGATTACTGGGTTAGGCGAAGCTGTCAGTCAATATGCAAATCTGAGCGGTGCTTTTTGCTAACAAGTGTCTACATATTGGGGACGAGAGGTGATTTATGTGATTCTCGTCCCACTCTCGTCTCAACTCTTCCTCTGAGAGAAGAAAATAATCTCTTGCAGAAGCATTAAATTCTATCCTACATCTGACTAGGGCTGCAGGATTTGAGGTTGTCTGTCTGCTAGTAGCTAAAAAAATCAATTGGAGCCGAGGCCTGTGGGTACGGAAGTTGGAGATGAAGTCACGAGCTTCTTAGCGACAGATTGTCCCTACGATATTGGATTGGACAGTATTGAGGAGCCTGCATACAGTGGGATGGGACTTCATCGGTTCGTGATCAGCTAGGCAGAGAGCATTCGACTATCGTGTGACTTGGCTTGTATGCAGCCGCCTGTGTTATTAGAACATTTTTGTCTGTAAAAAAATTGAATGAGGAGGAAATTTCTGTAGAGACAGACAGACTGGGAGCAACTCGGCTACCTCAAAATCCTTAGACAAAAACACGGTGGCCAGACAGGCAGATCTTGCTTCTAATCGCCTGCCTGTAATTGTAAACACTAACCGCCAAACAATTTGGAGTATTTTCCAAGAAACCATGCCCAGCTGTTGCGTAATCAACTGCAAACGCCGTGGCGGCGGCTCTGGTGCGCCAAAAATGTTTCGCATACCCGACGGGCCACCGGCCAGACTTCAGAAATGGATTGATTTATTGCGAAACGGCGAATCAAAGTGGTGTCCGAATTCGAATTCGCGCGTTTGCGATTGTCATTTTCTAACGGGCGCGCCAGTTAACGATCCCCTACATGTGGACTACGCGCCTTGGATATTTGCTTGGATTAGTTGGGAGAAATTAGAAGACGGCCGGCTTCAACTTGACGAGTACAATAGTCTGGTTAGAGAGATAGGTATAGAAAATAGAAAATCGATCGGTTATTTTTCAAGGCTTAATCTTTCATAAGGAGGTCTTTATCTCAGAAACCTAGGCACCCCGTTACAATTGTAGGTGATTTCCACACAAAATTAACTTGACAGCCAAGTTTGTACCATAGACACTAATGATTCTGTTTTAAATACCTGTTCGTTGCTAGTAACTTCATAAAATAACTTCAAAATGAAAGATTATTATCATTTCAATTATATTGATTTATCTCAATTTCAGTGTCACCGTTGAAACCTTCGTCAGCTACTGTATCAGAAAAAGCAGCAGACCGGCGGCCAGCAGCTAACAAAATGCAGGCCAATATTCAGCAGAGAAAGCGCCTATTACCCGAGACTTCGGATGTCTTGCAGAAGCGTTCTAAAGCCGAAGCGACAGCGGCGGCCGCGGCTGCTGCTGCTGCCGCTGCACAAGGCGGCCTGGCGCCGATTGATTTGAGCCGAAAGAAGACGCTATCGGTTGCTTCTGCTGCTTCTGCAACAACTGGCGCCGCGGCTGCAACAGCGGCAACAACTTCGGCTTCAGCCGACGAGATTATAGTGCTGCCTGACGATGAGGAACAGGAAATACAGAAACTAGTTGCTAAGCAGGCCGAATTAAATGACGAGGCTGGAACCGACTCGGTTGTCTCGCTGATGAAAGAGCAGGCCGTCATGCTGCGTCGATTGCGCGAAAGTCTGCGCAACGAAGAGTGCAAGCTGGCCCTGTTGAAGGCCATGCGCTATTCTCAGCAGAGGCCAGCCTCCGGTCATCATCATCAACACCACCAGCATCATCATCAGAGCCAGAAGGAGAACGGCTCTACTCAATCTGTTGGAGCTGCTCGACCTTCAACCGCTTCGGCCGGCGTTCAACAAAGTCGGGTCGCCGGAGCCGCCGCCGCTTCGTCGTCTGTAGCTGCCGCCGCCAGCAAGCTGGGGTCCCCGGCTTCATCGTCGGCAGCTATGATTGGCCGGTCGCAGTCGGCCGCTACTTTGCCAATGAAAAGTTCGGCGTCTGGCGGCGTCAAAGCCGCGGCAACACCGCCGCCGCCGACTGCCCAGCCGACGCCGCAGATCAGCCAGGCCCAGTTGGACGCCCAGAAGGCCCAGAAGAAATTGGCGCTGCGAAAGCAATTAGAAAAATCTCTGCTAGAAATCCCGAATCCTCAGCCGCCCCCGTCGGAATTGAATTTCATTCCCAGCACGGTCACTAACGAGTTCATCGCCCTAGTCGGCCTAGAAGAAGTTGTCCGCAACATTAGCGAATACGACGCTGTGCTGAAAGGCGGCAAGCCAACCGAAGTCAAATACGTGTTCCATCCGTTCACCTGCGTGCAGTGCGGCACGGACTACACGCCGGTGTGGAAGCGGGACAAGCCCGGCTCTAAGAATGTCATCTGCGAACAGTGCGTGTCTGTCAATCAGAAGAATTCCATCCGCAAGGAGCACACAGCCCGTCTGAAGGCCGCATTTGTCAAAGCTCTGAAACAGGAGGAAGAGATTGAGAAAGAATTTAAACGCTATTCGGCTAATCCTCAATTGGCTGCTCAAGCGTTTCCGCATCTGCTGCCACCGCCGGCGCCGCAGCAGCAGCAGGCGGCTCAGACAGTTCAGCATCATCATCATCAGCAGCAGCAACAGCACTCGCTGCACACCGCCGCCAGCTTGTCATCTGTACACCGATCAACTAGCTCGCTTCAGGGCCTGTCCGGATCCTCGTCTAGCCGACTGTCGTCTCTAGCCGCCACCAGTCAGCATCATCACCAGCAGCAGCAGGCAGCCGCCGCAGCCTCCCAGGCCGCAGCCGCAGCCGCCGTGGAACAATTGCAGCGCCAGCACACGCAGTTTCTGCAGGCGCAACTGCAGGCCATCTCGCATCTGTACCCGGCGGCTGGGCAGGCGGCTGCCGGGGCCAGCTCCTATCCCTACACGATGCCGACTAACTATCTGACTATGCTGCAGCAGGCTATGCGACAGGGCATGGGATTTAATCCTACTAGCCTATGGTCGGCTATGAATGCCGCTTCGCAGCCGCCGCATCAGCAGCAGCCTGGCAAGAAGTAAATTTAATATAATAACTAATATTTATATAAAAATAACATTTTTGTGCTTGTTTTTTTCTCTCGTTTGATTTTTGCTGCAACTCATACTACTTTTTTTATTTAGCCTCGAGCAGTAGTAGTAGTAGCAGTATACAGTATGTTGCTATGATTTTGTTTCTCTGAATTGGAAATTTCTAAAATGCTTAAACAATTAGTTAATTATATTGTTGTGTGTTGCTTTTTTTTAATCAAGACCCCTTTGTTTAAATTTCTGCTTGTTGCTTCACGTGACAGGCTTTTTCTCTGCTAAAATATCTTCGTTATTCTAAGAATTGATTAATTACTGTAAAATTAGTCAATTTAGCACTGTTAAGTAATGCTGCTTGTAAGCTCATGTTGTGTAATTATAACTTCGCATTAATTATATCACACGTTTTAAGTTCACTAGCCATCTTGTTTAATACCCGTGTATTTAAATCCGCTTGCTTTTGTAAATCCGTACGCATATTTATTATTAACTTATAGTTGCAAATAAAAACTTTGTTTTAAAAAATGACAAAATCGCTTAATCTTTGCTCTGTCCCTTTTTTTCCTGTTCCTCTGTTTTTTTCTGGCTTCATTACTAAATCAACCTACTTACAGTAGCATGTGTGCCATATGACGCTTCTGATTGTGTTTGTTTGTTTGTTTGTTTAAGCTATTCTCTTTTGCGTTGAAAATGCCGCAATGCTAATTATTATACCTATGCGCAGTTGCTATGTGGTTTATTAATTTTAAGATACGATTAATATAACCGTTTGTCCCTTCATTGTTGTTTCTTTTGTCCGTTGGCCTCGGGACAAATTACACGTTTCTCGGTGCGTTTAATGCGCGGTGAACTTTGTTATATTTATTGCACAAAAAATTCAAGAGCCTGTCGTCATAAAATGTTAGCTAATTTTTGCAATTTTGTTTTAATTTCATTAGCGTTTACTTAGGTTTTCTTGAAACTTTCAGTGACCACTTTTAGAGAATTCACACCAGCCATTTCTCAGGGCAGTCACTGACCATTTCTCAGAGCTGTCACTGACCATTTCTCAGAGCTGTCACTGACCATTTCTCATCGCTGTCTTTGACCATTTCTCATCGCTGTCTTTGACCATTTCTCATCGCTGTCTTTGACCATTTCTCATCGCTGTCTTTGACCATTTCTCATCGCTGTCTTTGACCATTTCTCAGAGCTGTCACTGACCATTTCTCATCGCTGTCACTGACCATTTCTCATAGCTGTCACTGACCATTTCTCATCGCTGTCACTGACCATTTCTCATCGCTGTCACTGACCATTTCTCATCGCTGTCTTTGACCATTTCTCATAGCTGTCTTTGACTATTTCTCAGAGCTGTCACTGACCATTTCTCATAGCTGTCTTTGACTATTTCTCAGAGCTGTCACTGACCATTTCTCAGAGCTGTCACTGACCATTTCTCAGAGCTGTCACTGACCATTTCTCAGAGCTGTCACTGACCATTTCTCATCGCTGTCTTTGACCATTTCTCATCGCTGTCTTTGACCATTTCTCATCGCTGTCTTTGACCATTTCTCATCGCTGTCTTTGACCATTTCTCATCGCTGTCTTTGACCATTTCTCAGAGCTGTCACTGACCATTTCTCATAGCTGTCTTTGACTATTTCTCAGAGCTGTCACTGACCATTTCTCAGAGCTGTCACTGACCATTTCTCAGAGCTGTCACTGACCATTTCTCAGAGCTGTCACTGACCATTTCTTAGAGCAGTCAAAATCTCATTAGAAAGTGTCACTGACCATTTTTCGGACAAATTTCTTAAATCTTTCGTCGATTTTAAATAACAAATGAAACTGCGACCTCCGACGGTTCGAAAGAATCTACTTGGCAACTAGCTACATACATTCAAACCAATTTGCTCAAATTCGACAGGAAGTCAAGGGTGTGCATCATGCATTATGCATTATTCGACCTAGTTTTATACTACCGGCAATTAAAATTAGCATTTTTACTTATTTGTTGATACTGGGACATGTAAGACACTATAGTTAACTCAGCTTCCTCTATTTAGAGCAAATGACAGCGTGTCGAAAGCGTGTAGTTGCCATGGCGATAGCTTGGGGCTGGAAAGAATTATAAATATATCATGTGGCTGCGTAAAATAAGGTGACTGATTTTTTGTCTTTTTTTATCAAGTTTCAACTCCACGAAGCTTTGCATCACGTCGACTAAGTTGCCTTGTTAATACGAGTATCCAGGCATTTTCACAATCAAGAATGTCATCATTATTAACAAATTCGTTCTGCATCGCTTATCTGACTATTTATTATTACACAATCTTGCAACCAACCGTCGTACAAGCTTTTCCTTCTGTGGACAGCGATATCGAGGCTAATACAGCATCAATGTTGCTAGGTAAATTTTGCATTGATTTTACTATAGTAGTAGTAGTAATAAGCTTACAAGCTGACTAAGACGATTTGACAAAAGACTCCGCGTTTGAGGCATTAAACCTGTCCATTAAGCTTCTAGAGTAAATAATCAAGTGACTTTACTCCTCAAGTGAAAGCATTTCTAGCATTTCTACCTGACTTTTTGACTTGTCGTTAGGGGCATCAGAACATGTCATGACGGGAAGGTCCTCAGACAGGGAAGGAAGAATCCTAACTGTGGATGCCTCAGATCTATGGGAAAATTTATCGTGGTTTTTGTTTCCCAATCATACAGCCAGTACAGACGAGGATTCATCTGTGACGCCAACTGCAGCGGATTCTGAGCAGCCAGTAACAATGCTTCCTGCTGCAACCAAGAGTTCAGCGTTTTCCCTAATAAATCTACTCACAACATCATCGGGAAGTGGGATTAAACCAACAAGCACAGCAGAAATTTTAACAACGAGAAAGCCAACCACTCTTCCGGCTAAGCAGCTGACGTCAAGGTCAAGGTCAAGTTCAACAATTCAACCTGTTTCGACGTCATCGCAAACAAGTTCAACAACGGTATTGAAGCCGCAGCTACCAGTCAAACAAACTAATAGGTCAGACAAATCAGCTGCTACAATGCAACCAACAGTCGCCACGGGGCAATACATGTACACGACAAGTAGGCTAAAAATAGAAGGCATAGCGTCGTCAGCAAAGGCGTTGCTATTAACTACGGCGTCTCCAATGAAGGCCTCACTGACAACAGCATTACCAACTATACGTTTATCTTCACCAACCAGAACGTCAACAAAGTCGTCAACAACTGCAACGGTTCCGAAATCAATTTTATCAACAACAATAAATGCATTTCCGACAGCATTTTTACGAACAACAGCGTCACCCACAAAAGCGTCATCAGCAACAGTGTCACCAACAACAGTGTCACCGACAACAGCGTCACCAACAACAGCTTCACCAACAACAGCGTCACCAACAACAGCTTCACCAACAACAGCTTCACCAACAACAGCTTCACCAACAGCAGCTTCACCAACAACAGCGTCACCAAATGCTGAGTCACCAACAACAGCGTCACCAAATGCTGAGTCACCAACAACAGCGTCACCAAATGCTGAGTCACCAACAACAGCGTCACCAAATGCTGAGTCACCAACAACAGCGTCACCAAATGCTGAGTCACCAACAACAGCGTCACCAAATGCTGAGTCACCAACAACAGCGTCACCAAATGCTGAGTCACCATCAACAGCGTCACCAAATGCTGAGTCACCAACAACAGCGTCACCAAATGCTGAGTCACCAACAACAGCGTCACCAACAACACCGTCACCAAATGCTGAGTCACCAACAACAGCTTCACCAACAGCGTCACCAACAACAGCGTCACCAACAACAGCATCACCAACAACAGCTTCACCAAATGCTGAGTCACCAACAACAGCTTCACCAAATGCTGAGTCACCAACAACAGCTTCACCAACAAAAGCATCAACTAATGCTGCGTCACAAACTGCATCGTCACCATCTGCAGCGCCATTAACACCAGAGTCGCTAGCAACAACGTCACCAAAAACGGTGTCATCATCTGCGGCTTCACCAACTACAGTGTCACGAACGGTAGCATCGACAACAAAACCGTCCCCATCTACTTCAAGCCCAATCGTTAAAATATCACCAATCAAAGCTTCTCCAAAATTTCAAACAACTGCATCACCTGCAATAAACCTTACACCAACAGCATCGCCAACATTAACAGACACAATAGCGTTTACCAATGAATTAGGACCTAAAACGGCAAGTGTGACAGCAGCTAAAACAACAGCACTACCGACAACAGCTCAGGCAACACCACTACAAACATCTCCAACAACTCAAGCAACACCACAAACATCTCCAACAACTCAAGCAACACCACAAACATCTCCAACAACTCAAGCAACACCAAAAATATCTCCAAAAACTCGGGCACCACCACAAACATCTCCAACAACTCAGGCAACACCACAAACATCTCCAACAACTCAAGCAACACCACAAACATCTCCAACAACTCAAGCAGCACCACAAACATCTCCAACAACTCAGGCAACACCACAAACATCTCCAACAACTCAGGCAACACCACAAACATCTGCAACAACTCAAGCAGCACCACAAACATCTCCAACAACTCAGGCAACACCACAAACATCTCCAACAACTCAAGCAACACCACAAACATCTCCAACAACTCAAGCAGCACCACAAACATCTCCAACAACTCAGGCAACACCACAAACATCTCCAACAACTCAGGCAACACCACAAACATCTGCAACAACTCAAGCAGCACCACAAACATCTCCAACAACTCAAGCAGCACCAAAAACATCTCCAACAACTCAGGCAACACCACAAACATCTCCAACAACTCAAGCAACACCAAAAATATCTCCAAAAACTCGGGCAACAACCCAGCCATCAACCTCTGCTTCCTTAGAGCCTCAGTTATCCCCAGTTCAGAAGTTGGCTATTATCTTCCTAGCGCTGCTATCGTTTCTCCTGCTCTCCTGCATAGGCTGGTGCATGATTATCAAACCGCTGGCTCTGCTGCTGCGAAAATCGAAATCAAAATCAGCCAGTGTATCGCCAGCAGAGAACGCCAGTTCCATAGCGGACGCGGCTAAGAACGACCCGGAAGCCGTGGTTGCAATTGTGGCGCCAATGCGGCTAGTTGAGTCTGGAGCTGATGATACTAGTGCGAACTCGTCTCAAAGTCAAATGGGCCGCCGCAGCCGCCGACCAGCCACCGCTTTTCAAAAGCAGACAAACCAACTGACGCTGAAGAAGTTTAGCAATAAACATTCAGCAAAACTTGCGGCTAGAAATCGCGTTGTTGAGAGGGGCATTCAGAAGCACAGGGCCAGGCTGATTGCTTCTAGGAATGCGAATAACGCGCTGTTGAATGATGGAGCTATTAGAGGCTGGCGCAACCAGGCGAGAAGTACCGTGGAAACCGGACCCGTGAACGATTGTCACATCGTCAATATTGAAGATTGATTTTCAGTTCACTTAGAGCTGATTTGTTCAGTTTTAGGCTCATTTTATTTATGGTTTCAATGGCATATTTTGATCCATGATTTTTTATTTGACTTATTGGGTGATTTAAATAATCAACTATCAAGTGTATTTTGGAGGGCGCTATAAAGTTCATTCTTGATTTGATTTTTAGTATTTATCGATTTTATTTAATAAAAAATTTTGCGTACAAATATTTATAATAACGGTAGTTATATTTTTATTCATTGTACTAATTTTATTCTTGTTTAAGCTACTAAACAAATTTACCTTTTAAAAAAAATAATAAAACAAAACTATTTGATCAAGAAACATGTTCTTGTGGTACGATGGATCAGTGGGCCAAAAGTGGAGCAACATTTAGGTTTATTATTTTAAATAAAATATCAAACACAAGTGAAAACAAACTTTGTCCTTTAGTAGAGGAAAAGGGGCAAATTAAATATAAAAAAGTATATTGTTATAGTATCCCGTATTTAGGCATTCTTTCAATATTAAGCTCTTCTGTTAAACGACGTGCGTGCTGGCTCTAAATAAAAAAACAAAAAAGGGATAGTTTTTACTTATACATGTACGAGTCGCAATTGTGTCGGCAATTGTTAAATTACCAAAAAATACGAGTAAAAATATTACCAGGGCACGCTAAATTGTATATAAATATTGTATAGATTTAATATCTTTAAAAAATTAATTCTTAAATTAAACCGTGTGGTTAAAAGAACAAAGAGAAGATAAACGAGCATTAAAAATCGTTGTCACGAATCTGTTAAACTTACAGCCACGGGTCAAAAAGAATTTCAATAACTTTGTTTCAATTAAACAAGTTTACGCGGCAACAAAAAGAGGCTGATATTGCTTTCGCGGAGTAGCACTCTGCAATGAAATTGAAAAAAATATGATTTCCTTATTTTGTTATAACAATATGAGTTCTCATAGCTTATGTTTAAAAGCCTCAACTAGAAACTACTTACAATCAGATTGTCAATCGCCTCCTGGCATTCCTGACCAAAATTTGACGACTCCAGCTTTGCCGAATCGATCGCTTTTTGATAGTCAGCCGGCGTGGTTTTGGTCAGGTAGGTGTAGACCGACGTGTGAGTCTGGCAGAAATTAATTGGAATTTTTCAGTTGACAACGGGTTGGCTGGGTTAAATTTGGCCATTAGAACGACAAATTAATGTACATTTGAATTGTGTACATTTGCTATTTGGCCTTGTTGTCCTAGTTTAAATATAGATCTATGTACGGTCAAATGTACATTTACAATGTAACTCACGTGACTTGATTTATTGAAAAATTTAATTGCTTTATAAATTAGTCTTACGATTCTCGGAATTGCATGCTTGAGCATAAATTAAAAAATTACAACTGCTCTCACCGGGGCGTTTTCCGGAGCCTCCTTGTAGTCCAAGTGACCGCCAACTACTGAGATCAGAGCGCTACTGGTGGCCTTAAAAAATGATTTTTTCACTTGCTGCACTTTTTGTTGTTCAGTCACATATAATGTAGCCGTCTCGAGAGAATCGCCTACTCACCACATAATTGGCCAGTTCGTTGTCAACTTTCAATGCTCCGTTGAGGCCACGCGCTCTCATAGTCCTGACTCGTCCAACTGTGAGGGGCAGTTCTGATTGGTTGAACACTGGTACACGGTGTCTTCCATTGTAGGTGAACTCTCTGCTCGTGAGGAAGAGCATTAAACATATACATTACTGGTTTAAACGCAATTTTTGACAAAGGATTCGCAACTTCAAGCTTACTCATTCAACAGCGGGCACACGGCCCACGCCACAAAGTGCTCCCTTCGCAGTTCCGTGACTTCCTGATCGCC
The DNA here is from genome assembly GCA_950096795.1 of Macrostomum cliftonense. Classification (NCBI taxonomy): domain Eukaryota; kingdom Metazoa; phylum Platyhelminthes; family Macrostomidae; genus Macrostomum; species Macrostomum cliftonense. Next base: position 2,045,305 of record CATNEM010000149.1, read on the forward strand.
TTGGTACAGCTTGCCGTCGCGGTGGGTCACCCCAGACAGGCGAATGAACTGAACCAGCAGGGTGTTGGCCGGGTCTGACCGGGGACAGAGCTGCTCGGCACGGCGAGTGAATCTGCCGCCACCTGGTTTGATGAGCAGGAGTGACTTTGATACTAATAATACTCGCAAACGTCATTGCCCCCAACCAGCGAGGATGCATTCCTGCCCATTTCGCTGACTCCTGAAGGACGTTCAGTCACACAAAATACGGTATGCATGCATAGACACAGCACCCAGTCACGCACTCACACAGGGTGTACAAACAGGTAATTCCAGGCGTGTACACTCTCTATGCCTTGGGGGTTGCCCTCATGGGCGCAAATTGCACAACTGGCTCATAGCCCAAACCAATTCGTGAACAAGGCCCCAAATTAATGTGACCCTGCACACGAAACCGCGCTAGGGAAAATAGCCAACCTAAAACGCGGGGTCGAACCTGGACCGGTGGCACACAAGGCAGACGCGCTAGACCACCGGGCCACTCGCCCCTGGAGTGACTCGATAGTATAAGAGCTATAATATCAAAATACATGTGTGCTTCGATTAAATACAACCTAGATACTTGGCTTTAGCTCTTGGGTACCAGACTCTTCCACAATGGAGTCTGCAACACATGCCACTTCCGCCTGCTTACCCCAATCTCCCCAACCCATAGGTTATGGCTGATCTATCAAACAGTTCTACTCTCCACATCTTTTGATAACTAGCAAATTCTCACGCGATTGGACAAACACGGCCATGTTATCAAACCCAATGCCCAACGCCTTGCTGGGCACTGTCTCCAACTTGCTGACGCCCACGAGTGTCATTAAAACGCCGAACGTCAAGTCGGAAGCGGCCGCAGCAGCTCCGGCGGTATTGGATGATTTCGGTAGGCCAAAAGCCGCTTCCAATCGAACGAAGGCACCGGACAGGTCTCGATAGTGAAAGTACATCGACCGGGGCAGTGCCTTTGGCGCCGTGTTGGCTGGTAAACAGCGCGCAGGGTCCAGTCGGGCAGGTACGTAGGACATCACCTGGGTTGGTGTGTTGGCGTAGGGGTGGCATGCTAGATAAATCGGCCAACGGAAAGAGGTAAGACAGATACATGTAAGACGCGTGGCGCACAGGGGAGAGCGGTTAAGGGAAGGGACGGAGGGGAAGAGAGGTAGGCAAGGGAAGTGACGGAGGGGAAGAGAGGTAGGCAAGGAAAGAGATGGAGGGGAAGAGAGGTAGGCAAGGGAAGTGACGGAGGGGAAGAGAGGTAGGCAAGGAAAGAGATGGAGGGTAAGAGAGGTAGGCAAGGGAAGTGACGGAGGGGAAGAGAGGTAGGCAAGGAAAGAGACGGAGGGGAAGAGAGGTAGGCAAGGAAAGTGACGGAGGGGAAGAGAGGTAGGCAAGGAAAGAGATGGAGGGTAAGAGAGGTAGGCAAGGGAAGTGACGGAGGGGAAGAGAGGTAGGCAAGGAAAGAGACGGAGGGGAAGAGAGGTAGGCAAGGAAAGTGACGGAGGGGAAGAGAGGTAGGCAAGGAAAGAGATGGAGGGTAAGAGAGGTAGGCAAGGGAAGTGACGGAGGGGAAGAGAGGTAGGCAAGGAAAGAGACGGAGGGGAAGAGAGGTAGGCAAGGAAAGAGACGGAGGGGAAGAGAGGTAGGCAAGGAAAGAGACGGAGGGGAAGAGAGGTAGGCAAGGAAAGAGACGGAGGGGAAGAGAGGTAGGCAAGGAAAGAGACGGAGGGGAAGAGAGGTAGGCAAGGAAAGAGACGGAGGGGAAGAGAGGTAGGCAAGGAAAGAGATGGAGGGGAAGAGAGGTAGGCAAGGAAAGAGACGGAGGGGAAGAGAGGTAGGCAAGGAAAGAGATGGAGGGGAAGAGAGGTAGGCAAAGGAAGTGACGGAGGGGAAGAGAGGTAGGCAAGGGAAGTCACGGAGGGGAAGAGAGGTAGGCAAAGGAAGTGACGGAGATGAAGAGAGGTAGGCAAGGAAAGAGATGGAGGGGAAGAGAGGTAGGCAAAGGAAGTGACGGAGGGGAAGAGAGGTAGGCAAGGGAAGTCACGGAGGGGAAGAGAGGTAGGCAAAGGAAGTGACGGAGGGGAAGAGAGGTAGGCAAGGAAAGAGATGGAGGGGAAGAGAGGTAGGCAAGGGAAGTGACGGAGGGGAAGAGAGGTAGGCAAGGGAAGTGAAGGAGGGGAAGAGAGGTAGGTAAGGGAAGGGACGGAGGGGAAGAGAGGTAGGCAAGGGAAGTGAAGGAGGGGAAGAGAGGTAGGTAAGGGAAGGGACGGAGGGGAAGAGAGGTAGATAAGGGAAGGGACGGAGGGGAAGAGAGATAGGTAAGGGAAGGGACGTAGGGGAAGAGAGGTAGGTAATGAGACACAGGCAGAGTTAGGAACGCGAGGAGAGAGATTAGGAGGGGACACACGTCGAGGAGACAGGCAGACAGTAAAGTGTCGCCCCGACTCGCCCAAACCTGATTATAATCGTTGGCGGACGCTTTGACGCCGTCCCGACTTTGCACGTAGGTGATGAGCGGCACGAAGGTCTGCGGGTAAGTTTCGTATCGGTCGTGCTCGCGAAACACCCGCAGCTCGTAGTCGGTGGGTCGGCAGGCCTCCGACCGGTAGTAGCCGCTTGTGTAGTCCGGCGCTTCCACAGGTCGGGCAGTCCGCGGCTGCAGCCGGAACAGAGCCGTCACGCAGGGCAAACTTCGGGCCTGGCTGATGGCCTCCAGATTGGCAGCCAACGACGACGCTTGCTGACCGCTGTTGGTGGCCACCATGGCCGCGTGCTCCCGAAGCCGCAGCTGGTGACCGCCGATTTGAAGGCGGCCCTGTTGGGTGTTGTTGGTTGTGCTGGCTACTGCACAAATCTGTCTAGCTACTGCACCAATCTGCCTAGCTACTGCACTATTCTGCCTAGCTACTGCACCAATCTGACTAGCTACTGCACCAATCTGCTTAACTACTGCACCAATCTGCCTAGCTACTGCACCAATCTGCCTAACTACTGCACCAATCTGCCTAGCTACTGCACCAATCTGCCTAGCTACTGCACCAATCTGCCTAGCTACTGCACCAATCTGCTTAACTACTGCACCAATCTGTCTAGCTACTGCACCAATCTGCTTAACTACTGCACCAATCTGCCTAGCTACTGCACCAATCTGCCTAGCTACTGCACTAATCTGCCTATCTATTGCACCAATCTGCCTAGCTACTGCACTAATCTGAAGTGCAGTAGGACATCAGGTCCTACTGCACTATACTGCACCAATTTGCCTAGCTACTGCACCAATCTGCCTAGCTACTGCACCAATCTGCCAAGCTACTGCACCAATCTGCCAAGCTACTGCACCAATCTGCCTATCTACTGCACCAATCTGCCTATCTACTGCACCAATCTGCCTAGCTACTGCACCAATCTGCCTATCTACTGCACCAATCTGCCTATCTACTGCACCAATCTGCCTAGCTACTGCACCGATCTGCCTAGCTACTGCACTAATCTGCCTAGCTACTGCACTAATCTGCCTAGCTACTGCACCAATCTGCCTAGCTACTGCACCAATCTACCTAGCTACTGCACTAATCTGCCTAGCTAGTGCACCAATCTGCCTAGCTACTGCACCAATCTACCTAGCTACTGCACTAATCTGCCTAGCTACTGCACCAATCTGCCAAGCTACTGCACCAATCTGCCTATCTACTGTACCAATCTGCTTAACTACTGCACCAATCTACCTAGCTACTGCTCCAATCTGCAAGGCTACCCACGCCAACTCACTTTGCTGTCGAAAATCGGCAGTACGCAGGTGCCAACCACCACGAGCTCCAGGTCCGTCTTGGTGAGGGTGTACACGCGGATAATCAGCACGCTGTCCTTGCCGAGATTCATCGCATCAGATGCGTCAACTTGAACTCTTTGACCAGCAAAAAAATTCAAATTTCTTGGCGAAACTTTGGGATTAGGGATTAGAAGGATGTCCGGAATCTCCGTGTCGTGGCCCGTGTTTAGGAATCGGCCCGTCACCTGGGGAATTGGGGTTAAGTTAGGTCAATAGATTTTGAAGCGTTTAAATTCAAGGTTATTTGAGGTCAGACGCTACTTAACATACAGGTTGAAAGGTCAATTGAGGTCAATTAAGCTACTTAAAATAGTGATTGAAAGGTCAATTGAGGTCAATTAAGCTACTTAAAATAGGGATTGAAAAGTCCTTTAAGGTCAATGAAGCTACACAGGCTCATTAACGCAAACATAGCATCTTACCTTCATAATGGTGACACCGTCAAGCATATAGCGAACCTGATCGATGTACACATCGAACGGCTGATTGGTGCGAGTAGCCTGGGGGTAGGTCTTCTCAATGGCTGGATCGTGAATGGTCCAATGGCGCTTGGGAATGTCTTTCGGCTGGCGAACTGGTCTGAATGACGAAGCGATAAAATTGAAGCAAAAAATTGCTTCTACATTGCTGTTTGATGGCAGTTTCGTCTAGACCGTTATGTTTCGGTAGGGTTAACACCCATACTGTTTTCAGTCTAGGAATGTCACCGTGAGTCAGCCTTTGTTACTCTGAGTCAGTCTGAGTCACCTTGAGTCACTCTGAGTCACATTGAGTCACTCTGAGTCACATTGAGTCACATTGAGTCACTCTGAGTCACCTTGAGTCAGTCTGAGTCAGTCTGAGTCAGTCTGAGTCAGTCTGAGTCACTCTGAGTCACATTGAGTCACTCTGAGTCACCTTGAGTCACTCTGAGTCACCTTGAGTCAGTCTGAGTCAGTCTGAGTCACCTTAATTCACTCCGAGTCACCCTGAGTCACTCTGAGTCAGTCTGAGTCACCATGAGTCAATCTGAGTCATTTTGAGTCAATCTGAGTCATCTTGAGTCAGTCTGAGTCAGTCTGAGTCAGTCTGAGTCAGTCTGAGTCACTCTGAGTCACCCTTGAGTCAGTCTGAGTCACCTTGAGTCAGTCTGAGTCACCTTGAGTCAGTCTGAGTCACCTTCAGTCAGTCTGAGTCACCTTGAGTCAGTCTGAGTCACCTTGGGTCACTTTGAGTCACCTTGAGTCAGTCTGAGTCATTCTAAGTCAGCCTGAGTCGGTCTCGGTCACCCCAAAAGGTGTCAGTCCATGGGTATGAAAACTTAAGAATCTCCAAAATCCCACATATTTCCCCTCAACACGCAAGCTCACTCCGTATCTTCGGGCGGCGGCGTCGGCGGAGACTCCGGCGGTGGCGGCGGTGGCTGCGGGCTGGGCGTCTTCTGCTTGGCCGGCAGGGGAACTGGCGGAACCAACACGGGACTCGGCGCCTCCTCTATTGGATAGCCGTGAACGCTCAGCTCAGAAAAATCGCCCAGATAGGCTGAGGAAGAAGATTCGAGTTAAGGACGTAAGGGGATTTTTTATAGCAGCTTACATACTCGTACATGTGCATATAGTTTGGGTGAACATCATCTACTATACTTACCATTAACCAGACTGTCACGATAGTCAATAGCTAGCTGCCTTTCAACAGGATCATTTTCTGAAATCAATTGTAAAAATTCATTAGGTGCAGTAGGTTTCTGGAAAGTGGCAAAATTATTAATCTACATATTTCTCTCCCTCTCACCCACCTCCCTCCAAGAGCATCGAGTCTCCCCTCTCCCTCTCACCCACCTCCCTGCAAGAGCATCGAGTCTCCCCTCTCCCTCTCACCCACCTCTCTCCCAGTGCGTCGAGTCTCCCCTCTCCCTCTCACCCACCTCCCTCCCAGTGCATCGAGTCTCCCCTCTCCCTCTCACCCACCTCCCTCCCAGTGCGTCGAGTCTCCCCTCTCCCTCTCACCCACCTCCCTCCCCGTGCATCGAGTCTCCCCTCTCCCTCTCACCCACCTCCCTCCCAGTGCGTCGAGTCTCCCCTCTCCCTCTCACCCACCTCCCTCCCCGTGCATCGAGTCTCCCCTCTCCCTCTCACCCACCTCCCTCCAAGAGCATCGAGTCTCCCCTCTCCCTCTCACCCACCTCCCTCCCAGTGCGTCGAGTCTCCCCTCTCCCTCTCACCCACCTCCCTCCCCGTGCGTCGAGTCTCCCCTCTCCCTCTCACCCACCTCCCTCCAAGAGCATCGAGTCTCCCCTCTCCCTCTCACCCACCTCCCTCCCAGTGCGTCGAGTCTCCCCTCTCCCTCTCACCCACCTCCCTCCCCGTGCGTCGAGTCTCCCCTCTCCCTCTCACCCACCTCCCTCCCAGTGCATCGAGTCTCCCCTCTCCCTCTCACCCACCTCCCTCCCAGTGCATCGAGTCTCCCCTTTCCCTCTCACCCACCTCCCTCCCCGTGCATCGAGTCTCCCCTCTCCCTCTTACCCACCTCCCTCCAAGTACATCAAGTCTCCCCTCTACTCCTTATCTACATCGCAGTGTGCATTGATTTTCTTCCCTAATCCCACCACTGTCCGCCTATAATCCCAAATCTCTCCCCCAGTCACGGCCCAGTCCTCACCGTCAAAGTCCGGCAGCTCCCCCGGCTGCCAACCGAACGGGTCGTCGGGCAGGTGTCCGGGATAAATCGGGCAGTTGACGCGAAATCGCTTGGCCGGGGCGAATTGTCCGTTGCTAAGGCGCTCGTAGGGCGCCACTCGAGCCCAGCCGAGCAGAACTGGGCGGGAGGGGGGCAGGTTGACAAATGCGGTTCTGAGATTCCTAGGGTTTTATCACCTACAGAGTGCTAAGTGATAATCTGCAGAGTGCACGGGTTCTATCTATCCTCTGCAGAGTGCTCAGTGCATGGGTTCTATCACCTACAGAGTGCTCAGTGCAAGGGTTCCATCACCTACAGAGTGCTCAGTGCAAGGGTTCCATCACCTACAGAGTGCTCAGTGCAAGGGTTCCATCACCTACAGAGTGCTCAGTGCATGGGTTCTATCACCTACAGAGTGCTCAGTGCAAGGGTTCCATCACCTACAGAGTGCTCAGTTCACGGGTTCTATCATCTGCAGAGTGCTCAGTGCACGGGTTCTATCATCTGCAGAGTGCTCAGTGATAATCTGCAGAGTGCACGGGTTCTATCTATCCTCTGCAGAGTGCTCAGTGCATGGGTTCTATCACCTACAGAGTGCTCAGTGCAAGGGTTCCATCACCTACAGAGTGCTCAGTGCAAGGGTTCCATCACCTACAGAGTGCTCAGTTCACGGGTTCTATCATCTGCAGAGTGCTCAGTGCACGGGTTCTATCATCTGCAGAGTGCTCAGTGATAATCTGCAGAGTGCTCAGTGATAATCTGCAGAGTGCTTAGTACACTGGGTTTTAGCACCTACAGAGTGCTCAGTGCACTGGTTTTATCACCTACAGAGTGCTTAGGGCGTAGACTTAAAAAGTTTTGATTCTATCATAATTGAGACAACGTGAATAGCCTATAGATCTATCCATAAATCTCTGCCGACAGTTCTCACCCGGCTCCGAATCCGGCGGCTCAAAGTGCAGCTGCACCAATAGATAAGGCACGGTGCCCATCTCAGATTCCAAATCGTATTGCGCAACATCCACCTCGGGAAAATCGCACCTATCATTATAGGGCAATTGCAGTGATCGAAAGTCTTGTCGATCTTCGATAGGCTGGAGATCGCCGCGCTGGTTGAGCTGGTGGGATTTCAGGCTTACAGAGCCGTAGCGTCTGTGGATTCTCACCGCCAGGTGCTCTTTAGAGAATGAGCTGGCCAGGAGTTTCTGTCAAATGTTTTTTAGATTTATCAGATATTTATTAGAAAATGTTATTCCGTTTACTCAAAGTAGCATCTTGTGAATGTGATTAGGTGAATTAAGCACTCAACTTGGTTCAAAAGTAATCTATTACCAGTCTTACATGCGATTTATATCTACCGATATGTATTGAAAAAACTATAAACTAATGAAGTATAAAGCCTAAAATAAATCGCTACTCTACCGATATGTTTTGATTTAGCAATTTGAAGATAAATAATGTATACCGATATGTATTGAAAAATACTTTCTTCTGGAAGGTATCTATAAATACAGATAATTTCACAAAAAAGTTATCTACCGATATGTATCGACAGTTATTAAAACCATCTGTCTATACCTGTCTGGCCCCGTCTTTCATCAGCTGCAGCCGCACCGACACTTGGTCGATCCAAAGGCCGGGTAGCGGCGTCGGCTGCAGCGGCGTGGCTGGCACGGGAGTCGGCGAGCCGACATCCGGGTCGGGAGGCGATGGCTCCTCCAATTGGCGCCGGTTCATCCCCGGAACCAGGGCCGGATCGCCGCGGTCCTGCAGGTGACACCAGGCCCGGATGAAATCGGCCGTGTACAGCTCGCGCGGACCGTTGAGAAACACGGACTTCATCTGCGGATAATCCTTGGCCGACATGAAGCGGTCGCGAAGGAGGAACAGGGCGGCCAGAGCGGCGTCCTCGATGGTTGCCGAGGCGAAATCAGTGAGGAAGCACTGGTCCCAGTAGAACAGGACTGCGTGCAGGCTCAGCACTCCCACGAAGCCCTGGCGGCGAAGGACCGAAATGTAATTTGAGAGTAGTTGAAACTTTTGTCTGTCTCCCTATCTGTCTCCCCACTTGTCTCCCCATCTGTCTCCCAATCTGTCTCCCCACCAGTCTCCCCACCAGTCTACCACCAGTCTCCTTACCTGTCTCACCACCTTTCTCCCCACCTGTCTCCCCACCTGTCTCCCCACCTGTCTCCCCACTTGTCTCCCCATCTGTCTCCCCATCTGTCTCCCCACCTGTCTCCCCACCTGTCTCCCACCTGTCTCTGAACCTGTCTTCCCACACACATGTCTTCCCATCTTTCTCCCCACCTGTCTCCCCATCTGTCTCCCCACCTGTCCCCCACCTGTCTCCCCGTCTGTCTCCCTATCTTTCTCATCATATTTGTACAAATCTTTCTCCTAATCTGTCTCCTCATGTTTCTTATCATCCGATAGAGGGGGGAAGCGTCGGATTGCGCGGCGCAGCGCTTTCTCCCTATAAAAAGAGACTCCATAGTCCCATCTGTATTCTATTTTATCCCCTTTTGCATGCCTGTCCCTGTATAATTCGCTGAAACCCTTGAGTAACAGTGTATCAGTAAGATGGATATGCAGTTTGTTATTTCAAATTAAAAAAACGTTGCTTTAGTAAAACAAAATCTCTAGTAGAAATTTGATACCCCCGGAGAAACCTGCTCTTTGACTCACTCACCCCTATTAAGCCATTCACACCTGGCCCACCAGAAAGGAAAGAAAAACAAAATTATTCAAAGAATCTGGAGTAGATCTAGCCCCTGATTCTGGACTAGATAAATAGGCTTAAGGCTTCGATATAAATAAATACATCCGCATTGACTGGGCAGATAACAGGAAGAGCTGTTCAGCAAACTGTTCAGGTTTTGTCACTTGAGTTAGTATACAAATGACAGATCAATCGTTAACTTGCGACAAAAAGTTTTGGTCTTAAAAATCGTTTATAGTATAGAAACACCTAATGTGCTGGCCTACTAGGCCTGAATGAATGGGGTTTAGATTAAATAGGGAGCGGAAAGGCAGAGCGGAGAGGGGAGAGGAGAGGGAGAGGAGAGGGGAGAGGAGAGGGGAGTGGAAAGAGGAGCGGAGAGAGGAGCGGAGAGGGGAGCGGAAGTGGAGAGGGGCGGAGAGGGGAGTGGAGTGGAGAGAGGAGAGGGGAGAAGAGCGGATAAAGGAGCGGAGAGAGGAGCGGAGAGGGGAGCGGAGAGAGGAGTGGAGAGAGGAGCTGAGAGGGGAGAGGAGAGGGGACCGGAGAGGGGAGCGGAGAGGGGACTGGAGAGGGGGGCGTAGAGGGGAGAGGAGAGAGGGGAGCGGAGAGGGGAGCGGAGAGAGGAGCGGAAGTGGAGAAGGGGCGAAGAGGGGCATCTGAAGAGAAAAGAAAACGGATCAACTTAACTAAATAATTAGAATTATAAAAAATTATTAAGGAAGCAAGCGCAAAAAACAACAAACAAAGTCCAAAGTTGGAATGAAGATTTATTTATTGGGGATTTTCGCAGCTGCTGCTGTAGTAGGGAAGTGAACGGTTTTTTTTAATTCAGTCTAAAAAAACCTCAGTCCGAGTCAGTTCTCCCTTGGGAGGTGAAGGCTGACTGTCTCCGCGCCCCTAGGGCTGCTTGCTGATTAGACGAGTCCACAAGATTAAAAAGCGGGAGATCAATATCAGTTAGAAACGCAAGAGCAACCCTAGAGACTCTCTATTGCTACACTGATGGATATAGCGGCTTGTACAGGGACCTCTTGAAATAGGAATACATTGGACTGAAATAGTATTAAAATTGTATGCACGAAGAAAACTAGCAAAAAATTAAGAAATGGATTTCGCTTCGTCTCATTAGGCGCCCCGTTGTCTCATTAGGCGCCCCTTTGTCTCATTAGGCGCCCCTTTGTCTCATTAGGCGCCCCTTTGTCTCATTAGGCGCCCCGTTGTCTCATTAGGCGCCCCTTATCTCATTAGGCGCCCCTTGTCTCATTAGGCGCCCAGTTGTCTCATTAGGCGCCCCGTTGTCTCATTAGGCGCCCAGTTGTCTCATTAGGCGCCCCTTATCTCATTAGGCGCCCCTTATCTCATTAGGCGCCCCTTTGTCTCATTAGGCGCCCTTTTGTCTCATTAGGCGCCCCTTTGTCTCATTAGGCGCCCCTTTGTCTCATTAGGCGCCCCTTATCTCATTAGGCGCCCCTTATCTCATTAGGCGCCCCTTATCTCATTAGGCGCCCCTTATCTCATTAGGCGCCCCCTTGTCTCATTAGGCGCCCCGTTGTCTCATTAGGCGCCCCTTTGTCTCATTAGGCGCCCTTTTGTCTCATTAGGCGCCCCTTTGTCTCATTAGGCGCCCCTTATCTCATTAGGCGCCCCTTATCTCATTAGGCGCCCCTTATCTCATTAGGCGCCCCCTTGTCTCATTAGGCGCCCCGTTGTCTCATTAGGCGCCCCTTTGTCTCATTAGGCGCCCTTTTGTCTCATTAAGCGCCCCTTTGTCTCATTAGGCGCCCCTTTGTCTCATTAGGCGCCCCGTTGTCTCATTAGGCGCCCCTTATCTCATTAGGCGCCCCTTATCTCATTAGGCGCCCCTTATCTCATTAGGCGCCCCTTATCTCATTAGGCGCCCCTTATCTCATTAGGCGCCCCTTATCTCATTAGGCGCCCCCTTTGTCTCATTAGGCGCCCCGTTGTCTCATTAGGCGCCCCGTTGTCTCATTAGGCGCCCCGTTGTCTCATTAGGCGCCCCGTTGACTCATTAGGCGCCCCCTTTGTCTCATTAGGCGCCTTGTTGTCTAATTTCTCCCTCCAAAGTGCAACAACTTCACTGTGACTTGCATAACTAGGCTAGTTATGAGTGACAGGATGGATTCTGTAGGATTAAAGGTCCCTTTGCAATCAGCTCATTGGTTGATTATTAAACAAAGTTCCGACATATTTCACCTTAATCCTTTAACCCTAATCCATAACTGTTTTTTTTGTCAAAAGTCATTTCAATCCAAAATTTTTCGTTACCTTCACCCCTGCCTTCAACCACCATTTTCATAACGAATTCAGAAAAAACTTCAATCCTTATTGCCTTCGACAATTACCTCTTTCTTTCAGCTTTATTTCATTAAAATTTTATCCCCTTCACCCGACATTCACCCCTCCCTTCACCCGACATTCCCCTCTTCCTTCACCCGACATTCCCCTCTTCCTTCACCCGACATTCCCCTCTTCCTTCACCCGACATTCCCCTCTTCCTTCACCCGACATTCCCCTCTTTATTCCCCTGATATTGACACCTCCCTTCACCCGACATTCCCCTCTTTCTTCACCCGACATTCCCCTCTTCCTTCACCCGACATTCACCCCTCCCTTCACTCGACATTCCCCTCTTTCTTCCCCTGATATTGACACCTCCCTTCACCCGACATTCCCCTCTTCCTTCACCCGACATTCCCCTCTTCCTTCACCCGACATTCACCCCGCCCTTCACCCGACATTCAACCCGCCCTTCACCCGACATACACCTCTCCCTTCACCCGACATTCAACCCGCCATTCACCCGACATACACCTCTCCCTTCACCCGACATACAACCCTCCCTTCACTTTAATTTCAAACCTTGAAATTTGACCTATAAACAATAGAATCTCCGTCGCTCAACCTTAACCAGGATAAACAACCAACAATAAAACAGGTTCACACCTCTCCAATCCACTTGCGCAGGAAGATGGCGGGATTCACCAGGACATTTTTTGACATTCGCTGCTGCCTCGGACTGTCCGAATGCGTCCTGAGCAGACTCTGGGCCCGTTCAAATTCCTCGTGAATCACCTGGACCATGAAATCTTTCAAATTGGCGTCGATATTCTTCGTAGCAATGTCGATTAGGTGGGCGTGGAACTCCGGGTCGGCTTCGCGGACCAGTTCGAGGCTGCGCTCGGCGATGGCGAACACAGTTGGCCAGCCGGGGTAGGTGCCCTGGTGCAGCAGGCTCAGCAGCATGGCGAGCTCGTAAACTTGCTCACCTGCCAGGCAGTTTGAGGTTTTAAGGGTGATTGATATGTGTTAGCTTGTGCTAGCTAAGGTGTTGATGTGTCAATTGATTGTTGATTGAAGTGAAGTGAGTGTAAGTGTGTGTGCCAAAATTCACTTCCAGGTCACGCAAACGATACACCTTTTAATGAAGAAGAAAATTAAAACAGTGCGACTTTTTGTTAAAGAGAAGCCAAAATTTTCTTGGTCTTTTAGTCTTGCAGTTTTATTCTTGTTTTTATTCAATTATCAGTGTAAATTTTATTGATATTTTGGGCTAAAGGTATTTGAAGAGTGTTTGCCTTGGTTAGAGTAGAATACCGCCGGTCGAATAATGTACATAACCCCAATCCCCGCCAAAGCAGAGTGAAGAGTGTACGTGCTAAGAATGTACACTGAGTGGACATAAGCAAGCCAGGGACAGATGTACAGCCGTCTACGATACTACATTATTTGCGGTGGCAGGACCAAGTCAATTGGCGAGTCCTAATCAGTTTTAAAAACTTATTCATACCATTATGATTTATAGAAATGTCATAACGAGCTTGGTATAAAAAATAGTCATTCGATTCCCCTTCACAAAAAAATTAATGTTGATTTGTTTTACCGTAAGGCCATTCGACTCCTCGCTGCGTTCAGAATCGTGGGACCTCACGACATTTCCTTGGACACAAGCCAAGCCAGCCATCCCCCCGGTTTAAGCAACTAGCATCGACCTACACGACCTAAGAAGTCAAGGCTATTTGATTGCACACGCATCGGGATTTCTCTCTTTTTTCGTAACTAATTTGCTAATCTGATCAGGTGATCCGTGCAGCTCAGAAAAAAACCCCGGCCCTTTCAACTTCTCCTAACCCTGGAGATCCTCCGATTACTCCGCCCCCTTCAAGCTCATTTCTCATCTGCATTTATCCTTAGCTGCTCCAGTAGTTTATTCAAGCCGTATCTATACATCACTGTATGCCTTGGTTAAATGGATGAGTAAGCTTATGCACGAAAAAAAACTGAATAAACCAGATCCTCAACTCATTGTTTTCCAGGGCCCTAGATGGATTGATTTATCTCATATTCCCTACTTACTTTGCTTAGCACATGTACCTACATATTATTTTTGAAAATGTAATACCAGCCCAAATAGAGTTTAGTTAACGCATACTGTTTTTACCATACATGGATTTTGATTTATGAAGTGTGGGTAAGTCGGTGTAGAAAATTCCCTGAACAAAAACTAAAAAACAAACTCCAAATAAATCAATCAAAAGTCATTACGTAAAGGGCCTTTTGTACCCGACCCTAAGGGATTAAAGAAGCTTGAATTGATACAGTTATAAAAAACAAAACGAAAAAGCTTCAATAAACCTTTTTGTGTGCTTTGAAGAAATTTTTTTCGTCTTAAAATAGGCAAAACAGAAAAAACTGTGATTACGTCATCGTAGCTCAAGTCACGATACCCGAGTTCACCTAACAAAGCAATGCTTTTGTACATTTACCCAGCCAACACCCTCAAATATTAGACCGCTAATTGAGCAGTTCTGTAAAAAACTGATTTTAAAAGCCGGCCCGATCACGTGACTCATCATGATCATCATCGTCATTAAGAAAATCGATACCTATAAATAATTAACGCGTTGCAGTTGCTAACCGCCTCTAACAAGGGGATTTAATTTTGCACAGAATAAAACCATAATGATTCAGTTCACCCTTTGCACAGCCCCTAAAATTTCAGTGCTCAAGGGTGAACTGAATCATTATGGTTTTAAGATGCCCTGATTAAGGTACTGATTAATTTTAACTCCTAAGCTTAGGGTTCGAACCTATGACACTCTAAGCTTAATTTTGAAATGTACTTTTAACTGTATTGTAATTGTATTGCGCATTATATGGCCTCTCGTTAACAATACTCTCTGGGCTAAAATAGCAAAGCCACTCTTCACACGTGATTGACAGCTCCGTCTTGTGGGCGTAGGGGGCACAAAAGTTTAATGCTCACCCCTACCCTGCTCCAGCCCCACCCATTTTGAGCTCTGCTCAACTAACTAACCCCCTAGAACCTGGCGGTCAGAAAGTCTGGGAGCAGGGGCTCGCAAATCAGTGCTAAGCATTGCTAAGTAGGCTTGACCTTGCATGGCCTTTCAATTATCATCTCTACTTGCGGCAAGGAAAGTGACAACCAAGGCGCGCCTTGATGTATAATGTCCGTAAGAGTTATCTGAGGCGAAAGCAATTTGAAGATCAGCATTAAATAAGGTTTGCTTAAGCATCCACTGAGCTTAGAGAAGCATCAATTCAGCTTAGATGAGCCTTATTTAAGCTTAGATAAGCATCAACTGATCATGGATCAGCCTCAATTAATCTTAGATCAGCCTAAATTAATCTTAGATAAGCATCAATTTACTTAGATCACAGTTAAGCTTAGATAACCATCAATAAATCTTATATAAGCCCAATTAAGCTTAGATAACCATCAATAAATCTTAGATAAGCATCAATTTACTTAGATAAGCATCAATTAAGCTTAGATAAGCATCAATTAAGCTTTAGATAAGCATCAATTTAGCATAGAAAAGCATCAGTTGAGCTTAGATAAAAATCTACTGAGCTTAGATAAGCATCAAATTTAACACGATGGAATAACTGTCACAGCCAATTTCGCAAAAATTCTCACCCAAATCGTTAGCGCTGGCCTCGTCTCTGAAGGCTACCTGAAGCGGCACCAGCCACAGAATTAGGAAGGGCTCGTACGTCCGATCGTACACGTACAGAACGTTTAGTACGCGGACAGCTTCCGTTAGGAATAGGGCGTTGTTTAAATCTTTCGTTGCGCTGGTCTTCTCGTAGGTCTGCATTGGTAAGATTATTATTCAATAAGGAAAATTGCTTAATCACTCTTTAATAGTACTACTGAAATCCCTTCTGGAGAGTGCCCGAAGCACCCTTGTACAAAATCCCCCCTAATACGAAGGCACCCCAGAAACCACCCGCCAAAGACACTCCCCAGAAACGATCCACCAAACACAGTCCCCAGAAACCATCCACCAAAGACACCCCAAGAAATCACCAGCCAAAGACACCCACAGAAACCACTCGCCAAAGACACCCCAAGAAATCACCCGCCAAAGACACCCACTGAAACCACCCGCCAAAGACAACTCCCCAGAAACCACCCGCCAAAGACACTCCCCAGAAACCATCCACCAAAGACACCAACAGAAACCATCCACCAAAGACACTCCCCAGAAACCATCCACCAAAGTCACCCACAGAGACCATCCACCAAAGACACTCCCCAGAAACCATCCACCAAAGTCACCCACAGAAACCATCCGCCAAAGACAACTCCCCAGAAACCACCCGCCAAAGACACTCCCCAGAAACCATCCACCAAAGACACCAACAGAAACCATCCACCAAAGACACCCCAAGAAATCACCCGCCGAAGACACCCCAAGAAATCACCCGCCGAAGACACCCCCAGAAATCACCCGCCAAAGACACCCAAAGAAATCACCCGCCAAAGACACTCCCCAGAAACCATCCGCCAAAGACACTCCCCAGAAACCATCCACCAAAGACACCAACAGAAACCATCCACCAAAGACACCCAAATCCCCCCAAGAAATCACCCGCCGAAGACACCCCAAGAAATCACCCGCCGAAGACACCCCCAGAAATCACCCGCCAAAGACACTCCCCAGAAACCATCCGCCAAAGACACTCCCCAGAAACCATCCACCAAAGACACCAACAGAAACCATCCACCAAAGACACCCCAAGAAATCACCCGCCGAAGACACCCCAAGAAATCACCCGCCGAAGACACCCCCAGAAATCACCCGCCAAAGACACCCAAAGAAATCACCCGCCAAAGACACTCCCCAGAAACCATCCGCCAAAGACACTCCCCAGAAACCATCCACCAAAGTCACCCACAGAAACCATCCACCAAAGACACTCCCCAGAAACCATCCACCAAAGTCACCCACAGAGACCATCCACCAAAGACACTCCCCAGAAACCATCCACCAAAGTCACCCACAGAAACCATCCACCAAAGACACTCCCCAGAAACCATCCACCAAAGTCACCCACAGAAACCACCCGCCAAAGTCACCCACAGAAACCACCCGCCAAAGACACTCCCAGAAACCATCCACCAAAGACACTCCCCAGAAACCATCCGCCAAAGACACTCCCCAGAAACCAACCACCAAAGACACTCCCCATAAACCAATCCGCCAAAGACACTCCCCAGAAACCAACCACCAAAGACTGCCTGCCCAATCCAAATAGGAAAAAAATTTATCTCAAAGGGAGAAATACATTGGACACTTTGACTTTCTTTTTTTAGGCCATCAAGGGAGGCAGACAGGCACACTGGAGGATGACCTCGCTTATCTTCAGGTTCGAATCGGAAACCAAAAAAGGAAAAAAATTACGCAACGCAATTTTCGAGATTTTAGCTCGACACGCTCTAAAAATCCCGTGGGAACAAAATCCCCTTCCAGGTGGCAAGCCCCAGAGAAAGAAGGAGACAGGCAGGTACCATTGGAAGCATTTGAAGGTCAAGTCTAAAGGATTGGGGTCGAAGAAAAAACAATAATAAACAATTCAGACAGTCAAGGAAGGCAAAAAGGCTGATAATGCCGGGATTAAGGAATGCGGAAAGTGGCACAGAAAACTTTGGTGATAACACACCTATTGGTCTTATCCGTAAGCGTGAATTAAGATAAACAAAACACTTTCTGGGATAATTAAATAAAAGACTGACGGTCAAATAAGGAAAGTTTTGAGGAAGAAAAGTTCCAATCAACCAGTCAGATGAAAGAACTGAGCGTTAGTGGAGCTCATTATTGCTTTCTATGGCTATATTATTGCTAGCTAATACAAAAGCACCCAGTCTGCTCCATCAATCATCAGTTCAAATCCCCTTCCCCAAAGTGCCCGCAAACCTCAATAACGGCATTCTCCAGCAGGTTGTTAATTGGCGACTGGGTGGCCCGTTTTATTTTGAGCTCGCCAACGCCTCGGGCCACCGTTTTGCCGAATCGTTCGCGAAAGAATCGTTCCACATTCCTGGAAAGGCGGGTGGCGCCGATTTAAATTAAAGTTGATTAGTTAGCTTAGCCGCGTGCTGAATAGGCAATCAATCTGTCATTGGAAAAATTTGCAATAAAAAAGACTAATCTGGGATTTAAATATTTGATCAGCTCTGGGTCTCTGAATCTCTCTTCACCGTTGACTTATGAGAGTTTTTCGGGTAGAGAGAAAGGACTAATAATCCTAGGTCACTGTCGTTGCACTTTAAACCCGAGAAAGAGTTCTGACTTGCTGATTTTTCTAATTTTGAGTGTTACCGATGTTAATGCAAGCAAAAAACAAACAATAAACTTATACCATATTCTATACAGATGCCCCATCCCTAATCTACAGATTTCCCATCCTAATCTAAAGACGGCTTGCCACAAATCTACGGAATTCTAATCCTAAACTACGGAATTCTAATCCCTAAACTACGGAATGCTAAGCCCTAAACTACGGAATGCTAAGCCCTAAACTACGGAATGCTAACCCCTAAACTATGGAATACAAGCCCCTAAACTACGGAATTCTAATGCCTAAACTATGAAATTTTAATCCCTAAACTACGGAACTCTAATCCCTAAACTACAGAATTCTAATCCCTTAACTACGGAATTCTAATCCCTAAACTACGGAACTCTAATTCCTAAACTACGGAATTCTAATCTCTAAACTACGGAATTCTAATCCCTTAACTACGGAATGCTAAGCCCTAAACTACGGAATTCTAATCCCTAAACTACGGAATTCTAATCCCTAATTTACAGAATTCTAATCCCTAAACTACGGACTTCTAATCCCTAAACTACGGACTTCTAATCCCTAAACTACGGAATTCTAATATCTAAACTACGGAATTCTAGTCCCTAATCTACGGAATTCTAATATCTAAACTGCGGAATTCTAATCCCTAAACTGCGGAACTCTAGTCCCTAATCTACGGAATTCAAATCCCTAAACTACGGAATGCTAAGCCCTAAACTACGGAATTCAAATCTCTAAACTACGGAATGCTAAGCCCTAAACTACGGAATTCTAATCCCTTAACTACGGAATGCTAAGCCCTAAACTACGGAATTCTAATCCCTTAACTACGGAATGCTAAGCCCTAAACTACGGAATTCTAATCCCTAAACTACGGAATTCTAATCCCTAATTTACAGAATTCTAATCCCTAAACTACGGACTTCTAATCCCTAAACTACGGAATTCTAATATCTAAACTACGGAATTCTAGTCCCTAATCTACGGAATTCTAATGTCTAAACTGCGGAATTCTAATCCCTAAACTGCGGAACCCTAGTCCCTAATCTACGGAATTCAAATCCCTAAACTACGGAATGCTAAGCCCTAAACTACGGAATGCTAAGCCCAAAACTACGGAACTCTAATTCCTAAACTATGGAATTCTAATTCCTAAACTACGGAACTCTAATTCCTAAACTACGGAATTCTAATCCCCACACTACCGAATTCTAATCCCTAAACTACGGAATACTAATCCCCAGACTACAGAATTCTAATCTCCAAACTATGGAACTCTAATCCTCGAAATCTACAGATCTCTAATTCTCTGATATGGAGAATTAAAATCACAAAATCTACCAAATCTACAGAATTTAAAGCTACGACACCCACAGAATTCTTATCCTTAGCTCGTACTTCCTAATTCAGAAACGATCACCCAAAAATCAGCAACTCACCACTGCCCGCTTCGCTTTCTCTCAGCCTTGAGCAGCCCCTCGCGCCACACGAGCTGACGCAACGCCTGCGGCAGTCGCCGACCCCGGAAACGGTCGCAAAATTCGGCTAGCCGGTCGGGATTGGAGCGCAGCAGGGCGGCCAGAGATTCGGCGCAATGCTCGGCGTGGAAACTCGAATAAACTGGCGGGCGGGCGTCATACGGCTCGTGCGGACCCTTCGGTGCAGAGCGGACGGCGCTTTCGGCTTCATGGAGAAGGTAAATCGAGAGTGTTCGGTGTACATAGAGTATAGGAGCTGATGCCGATGTACAAAGACTCAATAATGCGTACACAATATAGGGGGTTGATGGATTCAGATAAGTTTTGCCAAGTGAAGTACACAGTTATAGGTAGGTAGGTATACCTGCACTCGGGTAAGGTGTAATACCCCATTATACAGACTTGGTAAAGTGAAATACCCCATAACACAGCAGACTGTAATACCCCATTATACAGACTTGGTAAAGTGAAATACCCCATCACACAGCAGACTGTAATACCCCATTATACAGACTTGGTAAAGTGAAATACCCCATCACACAGCAGACTGTAATACCCCATTATACAGACTTGGTAAAGAGAAAAACCCCATCACACAGACACAACAGACTGTAATACCCCATTACACAGACTAGGGTAGGTTTAACACCCCATACCTACCTTAGACAGACTAGGGTAGGTCTAGACGCTACAAGAGACCGTTTATTTGAATAATACGAGAAGCATATTATTAATGCGACAGATAGCATACTGTATTTTTGGAAAATAGGTCTAAATAGTCGTCAAGAAACCAAAAAAGTACACTGGCCGTCTTTAATCAAAGGGTAAATCGCCTGTACTATGCGCATCTGACTGACATCACTAACTGCCGGCAACATCAACTCAGATTCATTGAGATTTTTCACTTTTTTTCTGTTTGTATTTCACCACACAGGAAACGCAAAGAGACAACAGACAGTGAGAGAAAGAAAAACTTTTTTTCAAATGTTAACTAGCGGAAATAAAACAGAAACGCCACGCGTTGACCCGCGCTAAACAAACAAACGGCTTGGGCCTTTACTATATACGCTTCCTCCATACCCTAGGCGTAGTTGGTCTTCACAAGTCAACAGTGCCAATCAAATCCCTGGCGTTTCCAGTTCAATATGGGATTAAACATGTCGTGCTGAAAAAAATTATTTTTAATTTCTAGCTCGTAATCCTAGTTTTTTAGCGAGGTGAAAGAAAGACACTAAACTCTGTCTAGCTCAATCTCGCAGCTCGCTCCTTCTAGATAAGTGCATAGCAAAGCGACAGAAAAAGTACGGTTAAAAAGACGATGAACTAGAGAGAGAAAACACTGGACTTGAAGCAGAAACTACAACAGCAGCAGCAGCAGCTGAGACAGGGTCGAAGTAAATGGATTGTTTTCATCTTCTTCTAGCGCTTTTTTTTCTGCTTCAAGCAATTATTTTTAGAACTTTGTTTCTTAATTAAGCCAGTGAAGGGGTAAATAATAGCAGAGTACCAAGGTAAGGTTAGTGTGTGGGGACCTGGGGACTTCGAGAGTAGAAAAATTATACTCTGCTGAGTGATAGAGAGGCTCGATTCGTGTTGAGTTAGGAGGTAGGTAGGTGGGAAAGCCCGAGATGCTCTCGTCGTTAACTAACTAAGAAAAAAAATAATGGTGGGTGTCAGATTTAACAAGCAGATGCAGCGCATCGTGGGCCTCAAACTAGTCAGTAAAGAGAGAGACGGACACATTTGTTTGAGCGCGTGAGTGCGAGAAATTTAGCAACATGTGAAACTTGTGGTGGACAAACCCAGTGCAAGAGTCTGTATAATAAGTTCAACCGGGCACAGGAAGTGTGGTTGTGTTAGAGCTCTGCGGGCCCCGTAAAAATGTGAATCACAGAGTGTTGGAATAATTTTGATATACGCCATTGCAACTAAATGTATATAAATAAAAGCACTTGCGCTATTGGATTGACGGAAGAGGCTGAATGCGGCGCTTAAACATTTCCAGAATGGCCCCATGCAAATGTAATCATTCCGCCTCCCAAAAAGCCTGGTTGTGGGACTGGAAGGGAGGGAGGCAGGTTTGCACATATAGCGTCACACAGGTAACGTCAGAATGTGGTGAAACGGGAACGCAAACGGCACTCAACCTCATTCTGTAAAGGCCCAACCCACAGCCGACAAGGTACCGAGAGACCCTCAACCTAACAAACCGTTTCTTTCTCTCTTAGCATCCACCCCCTAAACAGCTTCCTTCCCTTGGTATCTATCTATCTATCTATCTATCTCTGTCTGTTGAACTGTGTCTCTCCCAAAATCGGAGACAAAAGCGCACGCATCGTCTGAAAACATCTGAGCGTTTTAACATACATCTAGAGAGAGACGCAGAGGCATAGGCTGGACGCCTTGTAAGCTTACACACGTACACAGGGACACACTACATACATTAAAAAAGAAATATTTTTTGAGCTACAGTTTAGGAGATTTGTTCATTGATTCTGCCACATTTGAATCGCAGGTAAGAACGGACGGTCTTACACGTTTTTTTAAAAACATTTTTCTGTCTCAATTTAAATCACCAAATATCTAAATAAATATGTAGCATAATTTCTCTAGATAGAAAAGTACAAAAATAAATGTCTGATATATTGGTGCATAGGTACCGAAACGTCGGTGCGTGCGTAGATTGCCTTGCCATATAGTGCCTACAGTGCCTAAGTGGGACAATTTTGGATTGTAAACTGAGCTTTGCAGATTCCCATAAAAATATAGCTAGGAGATTAGGACCTATACAATAACTAGTGGTCATAGCTATAGGCTGCCGTAGCTTTTTTCATGGAAAATAAATGGCACATGAAATGGCTCCGTTAAATTATATATTTTTTGTTTTCTACCCTACCAGCTAAAATTTCTGTCCGTCAGTCAGCCACTCACCCTGTCAGTGGCTCACTCAGCCTGTCACTCACTTAGTCAGTCAGTCAGTCAGTCAGTCAGTCACTCACACACTCACTCACTCACCCTGTCAGTCAGTCAGTCAGTCACTCACACACTCACTCACTCACCCTGTCAGTCAGTCAGTCAGTCACTCACACACTCACTCACTCACCCTGTCAGTCAGTCAGTCAGTCACTCACACACTCACTCACTCACCCTGTCAGTCAGTCAGTCAGTCACTCACACACTCACTCACTCACCCTGTCAGTCAGTCAGTCAGTCAGTCACTCACACACTCACTCACTCACCCTGTCAGTCAGTCAGTCAGTCACTCACACACTCACTCACTCACCCTGTCAGTCAGTCAGTCAGTCACTCACACACTCACTCACTCACCCTGTCAGTCAGTCAGTCAGTCACTCACACACTCACTCACTCACCCTGTCAGTCAGTCAGTCAGTCAGTCACTCACACACTCACTCACTCACCCTGTCAGTCAGTCAGTCAGTCACTCACACACTCACTCACTCACCCTGTCAGTCAGTCAGTCAGTCACTCACACACTCACTCACTCACCCTGTCAGTCAGTCAGTCAGTCACTCACACACTCACTCACTCACCCTGTCAGTCAGTCAGTCAGTCACTCACACACTCACTCACTCACCCTGTCAGTCAGTCAGTCAGTCACTCACACACTCACTCACTCACCCTGTCAGTCAGTCAGTCAGTCACTCACACACTCACTCACTCACCCTGTCAGTCAGTCAGTCAGTCAGTCACTCACACACTCACTCACTCACCCTGTCAGTCAGTCAGTCAGTCACTCACACACTCACTCACTCACCCTGTCAGTCAGTCAGTCAGTCACTCACACACTCACTCACTCACCCTGTCAGTCAGTCAGTCAGCCAGTCAGTCAGTCAGTCAGCCAGTCAGTCAGTCAGTCAGCCAGTCAGTCAGTCAGTCAGCCAGTCAGTCAGTCAGTCAGTCAGTCAGCCACTCACTCACCCTGTCAGTCAGTCAGGCACTGAACTGCACTTTTCTACACAACAACATTAAATAGTTTCCTGCCTTATCAGTCAACAAACATGGCTGGAAACCTCAGTGCAAGGGATGCATGCGTGAAAAGCAAAGTAAACATTTACAGTGATGCTTTTTGGAGACGGACCGGGAAAATTTTCCTTCCTTGTTCAAGTTTTGTTGCTCGTAAATTACAAAAGTGCAGACGAAGATTTTGTCTGGTATTTTTGTTCGGAATTTCGGGGCACTAAAGTCTAATACTACGAGTAAGTAATATTATGTTGAATTAAGACTAAGTTATGCAGCTGAACTAACATTGGACGCGTTATTGGAGAAGCCATCCTGGAGATCCAGGAGAAGGAAAAGAGAAAAAGAAGGGGGAGAGAGACGGTAGAGAGCCGCCACTTCATCTGTCATTGTGACGCGTGCACCGAGAGCTATCGCGGATGAAGGAAGGGTCCTTCGGGACGATAATAAAGAGTGGCGTGGGAGTTTCTGAGGGTGGAAGAGGAGGTGGGTAGGAAACGAAGTTCATGACCGACCAAGTCCATTATAGATTTCTATGGGTAGAAAAGAGCTTTTTAAAAAAAATGGTAGAGAAATGGTGGAACGGAGCAAACACAAACAGAGCGGCATACAGTCTGGCACTTGTGTCTAAGCCTCTGACGCTCCCGTCTCCTAGCAGAGAGAGGGGGGAAGTGGTGGGCAGAGAAGAAAGCAAGACACAGACAGGGCTAAAAATGCATAATAGTTATTGGCAGGGCAGATCGGGGGGGTGTGCCGGGACATGGGAACAAATATACGCGAAAGAAGAAGCCCTGCTGGACTTAGCCGCTTTGACTGTAGTGGGGTGGCTAGCTAGACAATGTAGATTCCCCTTTTTTGCAGCGGGTTTTTTGGGAAAATAAAGGGAAAGAGGAAGAGGCGCACAAGAGCTAGTCCTTACAAGCCTGATTCTTTCTATTCCCTTACCTCTCTATATCCCTCTAATATAAAAGCCGATATATTATTATTAGCCAACAAAGTTTAAAAGCCCCCCTTTGAAGAAGCAGTTTTTCTGTACCTCTCTCTCTCTCTCTCTGTGTGTGTTGGCATTGGCAGCTTTGGCAGGCAGATAGGAAGAGCCCAGGCACTGCATGCAGACAGTGATCGCGCACAAAAAGACGCGCATGCCATTATTCGGATTCGCAGGATACTAGGCGTATAAGAAATTAAGAGGCGCGACATTCAACCAGCCAAGCCCACTGCAACCAGCCACTGAATCCCTAAACTAATCAAATAACACAGTTTCGCAGGGTAAAGCACTGCTTTGGTGAAATTTAAAACTACTCTTGTTGGCTTATTAGTGCGCGCGACCCAACTGTTACAGACGTAAAGACGAAAGAGCTACGTAGAGGTAGAGACGGAGAGGACAACGAAAGTAACATTCTAGCTGAAGTCTGTGGCCGCCACTGTAAGTTCTGGAGATTTCAATAGCTACATATATATATTTATATTAGTTCATATTTAACGTCTTATCTTAAAGCCACATTACTCGCTCGTATATTAATTCTTTAAAAACTAATAGCCAATTAGCGATTCCAGGAAGTTAAGCCATAGACTATAAAATTGTTTCGTAAGTGAATCAGCCAGCCAGCCAGACAAAATCTAAAATGTACTGAGTAAATACTTAAATTTATTGTCTATGGCCGAAAATCTGTCTCTCTCTCTCTCTCTCTCTCTCTCTCTCTCTCTCTCTCTCTCTCTCTCTCTCTCTCTCTCTCTCTCTCTCTCTCTCTCTAATACATAGTATGAGACTCCAGTCTTCAAGACTTGAAAGACTTACTCGCTAACACTTACAAGTTTAATCCTTAGGCTTAACAAATTAATTAATTCCTTCGCATTCAGACAAGCGTCGGGCAATCGCGATCTAACAAGCTAATCAATTGTGATCAACAGTCAGCATGGCTCCCTGGAGCATGGTCTCGCATCGGACCGCAATCATTTCATGTCTGGCACTATTGTTATCGAGTGTTGCTACAGCTGTTGAACTGGATGCAAGTGGTACGACGCCAGGTAAATATTTGCATTTTTGTTTTATATTCCTTGAAATTTGTACATGCGCTGGTTCAAGACAATTGTCGGTGTAAAATTTTAAGCATAACTAAAGTGTGTATGAATAGCGGGTCAAAGAGTTTAAGACTTCACTTACTGAGCGAAATAAAACTCAGCTTATTACATCACTCTGTAATGATTAAAGAGACGATTTGGGCATCGACCCAACATCCCTTTTTACGAGACTGACTGACCCGTCCTGGGCGTCCCGAATAGCTCTCATCTAGTAACTAGCTAACCGCTACTTGAGGTTGAACGCGTTCCGAGCACACTTGATCAAATCATTCGCATAATCTGTGCTCAAATCGATTCCCTCGAGGATCTCCGCTCACCACGCTGGACTGACTAACTTCATTCCCAGTTTCGAATCTTGCAATCATTTCTATCTTCGGTCCGTTCAGCTAAGGTAGCTGCAATCAAAAAAAACTTTTAGGAGAATAGACCGACGAAAATCAGTCTTTTTCTGCTACTCTTCACCGTGTTAAATTTAGAAGCTGACAATTACTTTTTTGCCAACTCTACCCTTTTCATTCCATGCAGTCTCGTCTGCCCCTGAGCCTCAGACAACCACTAGTCCAACAATCTCGTCTTCTGTGGATACTGGAGCAAACGTCTCGAAGAACACTACCGCACCAGTTAAACTACCTGTGAAAAGTAATGATACGACGGTAGCTCCTAGTCTTACTGCGATTGGAACTGGAAGTTCAGAGTCCAAATTTGCGTCTACCACTAAAGAAAGCATGCTGGAAGGGAAACCTAGCGAGGCGCCTACAACGTTGAAAGCTACAACTGAGGCACCTACAACGTTAAAAGCCACAACTGAGGCTCCTACGAGTACGAAGACAGCAACTGAGGCCCCAACAACGATGAAAACTAAAGTACTTACAACCGAACAAGCAACTTCCGCACCAACAACTACGAAAGCAACTGACCCGCCTAGAACAACAGCAGAACGAATTACTGAGACAAGTAAAGCCACACAGAAAACGGAGACGCCTGCAAAAATAATGGAAACAGCTACAACAACAACAGTAATAACTGTCGCACCTGCAGCAAAAACAACAGCAGAAACCACTACTGACGCACCTAAAACAACAACAGCAACAACAAAACCGGAGACAACGGAAAAAAAATTGGCAGCAAAAACAAACGAACCACCTACAACAAAATTGGCACCAACTACAACCGAGGCACCTACAACAAAATTGGCACCAACTACAACCGAGGCACCTACAACAAAATTGGCACCAGCAACAACTGAGGCACCTACAACAAAATTGGCACCAGCAACAACAACCGAGGCACCTACAGCAAAATTGGCACCAACTACAACCGAGGCACCTACAGCAAAATTGGCACCAACAACAACCGAGGCACCTACAACAAAATTGGCACCAACTACAACCGAGGCACCTACAACCACATCCGAGAAACTCACGAAAAAATCAGCAGAAAACGCAGCCGAACCCCCAAAAACAACACCAGAAACGACGAAGGCAATAACAAGGAGTATGACCTCAAGCGTGGCGCCGACTGAGAAAAAAATGACGAAAGAGGTTCCAACTACGTCGATATCACCAACTAGCAAAAAAATAATACAAGAAACAACAAAAAAACAGGAGTTGACAACTGCAGCAGAAACCACTACAACAGCCCAGCCTAAGACTTCAACGCCTTCGGTTAAAGCCCAGCCTGAAGAAAAGTCAACGGAACCCATTAGGTCAACGACGCCCAAGTTGCCAACTACCACAATTTCAAAGACAGAACCGACCGATAAAACAACCGAATCAAAAGCTCCGACACCTTCGCCAACTACATCGGACAAGCCGACAGATACAACAACTGCGGCAACTGAATCAACCGCATCAACTACAGCAGTTTTGACAACCTTAACTACGGCAAAGCCTGTGACAGCCGGAGGAAGATCAGCCGGCGGTGGATCAGGAAGGGCGGGCCCGGCAATTGTCAAGATCACAACTGCCCCAGTTACAAGCACCACA
The DNA here is from genome assembly GCA_950096795.1 of Macrostomum cliftonense. Taxonomy (NCBI): domain Eukaryota; kingdom Metazoa; phylum Platyhelminthes; family Macrostomidae; genus Macrostomum; species Macrostomum cliftonense. The sequence goes on from CATNEM010000149.1 coordinate 2,072,695, forward strand.
CTGGAACCTATCCTAGCCGTCAATCAGTCGGCGCCAACTGTGGGAGCCAACACGACGAAACAATCTGAAGGCGGCAGCGGAGGCCTGAAGCTCAACAAGGAGGATATAGTGCTAATGAGCGTAATCCTGTTTTCCTCCCTGCTCTTTGTTGCCATCATCATCGGCCTAGTGTGCATCGTACGCCGGAACAAGGCCCAGCAGCACCAGTTCTCGGTGCTGGACAGTGGCGCAGTTACTGCTAGCGGCGGTTCCGTTGGCGTGAGACGTCGCCAACGCTCTATTGAGCTGCAGCTGCGTAGCGGTGAGACTGGCACCTTCCGCTGCAGTTCGTCCTACGGCGAGGGCTTCACACTGCCGTTCATTGACGAGAAGCGCGGAGCGAGCGTTGACCAGCTGCAGTTGGTGTGATCCTTGCCATCTCCCGGACCACATTAGAGGACTAATAAAGAAATTTGTGTAACAAGTATGAACCTCAGACATGCCATCTCCTGAATAAGTTTCGCTGTACGGAAAGTTATCCAACTCATGATTTTTGTTATGCGCAAAACCTACAGATGCCTCTAAGGGTGCAGCAGCACTATGCAAATGTTGCCGGCTTAAAATTTGGTGCCCTGTTTTAGTGTCTATTAAATCTGTTCTGCTTATATACAAGCTCGTATAAATTCTAGCTATATTTTTGCGTCATTGAAACATCTGTGTAAAGCAACTGTAAATATTAGGTTTAGTCTCGGTAACTGCAAACCTAATATATATTAGTTTATAAGCACGTGAAACCATATTTTGCAAATACTCGCAACTCTGTTTAGAATTAAAGGTTACGTTTGTTATGCCTCGAATAAGCATGCATGATCAGCCCCGTTATAAAGTATTTTTCCAATGGCTAGCAGTTTTGTTATTTTTAGTCATATTTTATTTAACTGAAGCTCAAAATTAATGTTTGTATTCGACTATTTTTACATATCAATCTCAACTTTCACTATCCAGGTAGTCAACTGTGAATTTATAGTCCAGACCAGTTTGTACCATCCGCCAAACCAACTCCCAGAGCCAAAAAAACACGCAGTTTTAAAACAAAGCTTTTTATATCCAACTGTTTAGTGTCAATTATTTAAAACTGTATATTCTTAATTAAAAAATGTCTTATTACTCTTTATTGATCTCCCCAGCTTTTGCGTGTCAAATTGTTTTGAATTTCTATGCTATTAGGCAATTTGTGTCTCCGAGCGGCATGGATTTCATTTTCTTTGCCTTAAAAAACGCAATACTTTTCTTATTAGTACAAATCACTTAGCCAGCTCACTTTTCCCACTCGAAAACTGAGCGCGCAAACATCACTTTTTACCATATTTTCACAATACATGTACCGTGTATTTGTAAACTTCGGTCCGAACTCAAAACTATACTTAAAAAGTACCGCTCCCTTGGCATTATCGCTGTGCTTTGTGCAACTAAAGCGTGCTAACATTATTTTACTTATTGTTATCCATACTTAATCTCAAACACGAGAAGGTGCGCTTCGCTATAAATTATTTTTTTCACTCGTTTTTTTAGCGTGCCATTATTATGTTTATTATTAAATTGTTCACATTGCTTGTGCTGTTTGTTTTTCAGCGGTGGCCTAATGCAAAAGCATATCTAATAATATATTTAAACAATTTGCCTGAGGATGTATGCGACTTGAACTATGTTAGTTGGTATATCGGAATAAATTTGTGACTTTTTACCTTAATTTAAACAGTATATTTTACTTGATTGCATTAAACAGTGCATTGTAAATCGATAAATTATTCTAAATTACGGCTTGTATGATGAAAAAAAGGATTTGCAAAGGTTTTTGGGATTACTTGGAAGCTGAGCTACTGGGTATCTGACGTGGGATATCGTTGTTATGTCGAGTTCATTGCGAATCATATTGAAATTCTCGTAGTTTCCCAAGTATCAATACATTCCAAAGCAAAAGCAAGCGCCTAGACTGCATGGTGTTATTAAATGTTACAAATGCTCCACGATCCGGAGAAATCGCTACTTCGAACTCTGATTTTAAAAAAATTGGACCAAACGATATAAGAAGCATGTCGACTATAAAGCGAAGCGAGCTGCTTTGCATGAAATGCGGAGCGAGAAAAATTTGTTTTCCCTATATCAGGCTATCTCAGTTCAAGGGCCGCCAAGACCGAAGTCGAGCTAATCGGATCTCACAGATCACCGCTGTAGCCCTGTGAGGCAGTGAGTCAGCGATTCCGAATCCTCGAAATCTCCCATCCCCACCCCCAGGGTAAGACAGGGGAGTGTAGCATCAAACACGGATGCAAAAAACAAAAAGGAAAGATCAAGGGCCAACGAATTTTGTTATATAGGGGGATTTTTTGTGGCCCGATGAAGATCATGATGATGCAGAGTATAGATCGTAGAGACTATAGACTGTAGAGAAGGAGACTATTTAGTTTAACATAAAAATTAGCGCAGACAAATTCAAGTAAGAAATTGTCTAAGCGAATGCAATTATAGTTCACAAGTTCAATTCATTTTGCTTCACAGGAAACTACGCATCTTCGGAGTTTCTCTAGATTAATGCAAAAAAATTTCCCACGAACCTTAAGATGAACTCCACGAATACTGGATAAGCCAACATTTTCACTTTGCAATTTCACTGTTTTAACCAACTATTAGATTATTGAATAGAATAAAAATTTTTAAAGGTTATTATTGTTAAAGTTTTGGTAAAAAATGCGCTATACCTTATTGCATGTCTTTCTTATCGCTTGCCAAATAAGAAAATAATTCTACTAACGTTCCGAATGTCTAAAAAAGCTGAAATGACAATTTACAAAAAAGTTTAGCTAAACTAATATTTGAAAAAAAAGAAATTTTCACACCAACAAAGATTTTATATTCCTTCTTTTGCGAAAATTGCCTGCGCAAAAGTAAATTTCATTGCTGTCGTAGAGTATAGACGGATTCACTACGTAAGCACGTACAAAAATTAAATAACTTTGTATGACTTGCATAGCTATTTTAAATTACTAGTTCTACTCATTTCTACGCCCGTAGATTCGGATCCCACGCGTTGACTGACAGCTGCTAATAGTGCATAGTTGTGAATTCAGAATCGATTTTTTTTCAACTGCCACGTACATGTAAAGTCAAGAGAATACGATTTGAGAAAGAAGGTGAACTTAAATACTTTGATTATTTATAAGTGTAGAAGCCAATGAAAACTTTCTAACTGACGATCTTGAAAGAGAGAGAGAGAGAGAGAGCTTCACCCCTTCTGAGAGAGCTTTACCCCTTCTGAGAGAGAGAACTTACCCTCCTGAGAGACAGAAAACTTATCCTCCTGAGGGAGAGAAAACTTACCCTCGTGAGAGAGAGAGAGAGAGAGAGAGAGAGAGAGAGAGAGAGAGAGAGAGAGAGAGAGAGAGAGAGAGAGAGAGAGAGAGAGAGAGAGAGAGAGAGAGAGAGAGAGAGAGAGAGAGAGAGACAGAGAGAGAGAGAGAGAGAGAGAGAGAGGGAGAGAGAGAGAGAGAGAGAGAGAGGGAGAGAGAGAGAGAGAGAGAGAGAGAGAGAGAGAGAAAACTTACCCTCCTGAGAGACAGAAAACTTACCCTCGTGAGGGAGAAAACTTACCCGAGAGAGAGAGAGAGAGAGAGAAAGAGAGAGAGAGAGAGAGAGAGAGAGAGAGAGAGAGAGAGACAGAAAACTTACCCTCCTGAAAGAGAGAAAACTTACCCTCCTGAGGGAGAGAAAACTTACCCTCCTGAGGGAGAGAAAACTTACCCTCCTGAGGGAGAGAAAACTTACCCTCGTGAGGGAGAGGGAGAGAGAGAGAGAGAGAGAGAGAGAGAAAACTTACCCTCCTGAGAGACAGAAAACTTACCCTCGTGAGGGAGAAAACTTACCCGAGAGAGAGAGAGAGAGAGAGAGAGAAAGAGAGAGAGAGAGAGAGAGAGAGAGAGAGAGAGAGAGAGAGAGAGAGAGAGAGAGAGAGAGAGACAGAAAACTTACCCTCCTGAAAGAGAGAAAACTTACCCTCCTGAGGGAGAGAAAACTTACCCTCCTGAGGGAGAGAAAACTTACCCTCCTGAGGGAGAGAAAACTTACCCTCGTGAGGGAGAGGGAGAGAGAGAGAGAGAGAGAGAGAGAGAAAACTTACCCTCCTGAGAGACAGAAAACTTACCCTCGTGAGGGAGAAAACTTACCCTCCTGAGAGAGAACTTACCCTTCTGAGAGAGAGAAAACTTATACTCGAGAGAGAGAGAGAACTTACCCTAACGTTGTGAGAAATATATTACGCTCAGAAGAATTATATATCATCACCTCCATAACGATATTTTTTCTACCAAAGAAGTTATTCCTCTCGCCTTAAACGGTTTAGAGAAATTTTTTCCTTTAAGAAAAATAACTTGCTCGGTATTTGCTATCCTTTTTGTTAATTTAATTATAAGATAGCACACGTTTTCATAACGCACTACTTATACCATTTTTGCTTCAGGGTAAATTTAGAATTACTATACTCTACTCGTAGTTGCAGTTTATAAAGGAAACCCCATGATTAACTAACCAGTTAATCAAAAAAACCATTTGCTGCATCTCTTTACCAAAAGTGTTCTGATTTCAGCCACTCAGTCCCATTCGTGCGCTTTCTGAAAACTTCTCTTTCTAAAAGAGTTGGCTTCTTCTTTCTTTAAAGCAGACAAGCCGTGAGAACATTGGCAGCAGTTTGCTTGACATTCAATATTGAACAAACTGAAGCGAAGAGAGGCGAAGTGAGGGGGAGTGCTGTGCTGAAGGCGAGTGAAGACTGCAACTTTGCAATGTGTGATTATCGAATCAATAAAGCTTAATAGGTCTATTAGCACTAACAGCGAATTGAGACTTTCAAACTACACCGAAGCATACATTATGAAAAAAACATTTATTATCACATTCCTTTTTAGCGCTTAGGTGCCAAACTGTTTAAATGATGAATTTTAGCTTTTTTATATTCAATTCTGTAGATTGTAAAAATAGATTGCCACTATATTAGCCCATTTATTGGGGAATTAAATTCAGCAAGACTAAACATTTTATAGCTATAATGGCTAAGCGGACAGAGGGTAAGATTAAGAATGGGATTTTGTTCGTAAGCGTCAAGGAGCAAGACAGGAAGGAAGCCATACTCAGGGGAGTAGGAAACTGCTGCTGAGTCCATGGGACGAAATAAGGTATTTTTAATCCTTCAGCAAGCTTTATTTTGTTCAATAGCGAGAGAACCACGTGACTGAACTGTGTGCGTGCATGTATTGGGGGGGGGGGTAGAAAGAAAAAAGGGGTGGCGGGTCTGCGGTTGGGGTGTTTGCTTGTTCACGGGCCGATGGATAACAAAGCCTTACTAGACACAGCTACAGGGGACTGCACTGGGCTACCAGGGGCTGGATTGGCAGGAGAGCCACTGGGCGAATGAGGGCGGGACAGGACGAAGGGACGGAGGGACAAGGCTCGGGGGAAAGGGGTTGCTGTTTAGGTCTTCTACAATTGAAGGCGCACATTTACAGGGAGGTTCCCTTTCTCTCTTTCTCTCTATAATTCCCATCCATCGGCAAGGACTCACACTCACCCTTTCTATATTTCCTAAACTAAAAGCTGACGGCTACTGCCTAAACTGAGTCATTCATTGGGCGAGTTGTGTTAAAAACAACAAACAAGTCGTGTTGCCGGTGTGACACACAGGTCAAGCACTAATCCTAAAGCGATAAAAGAAGCAAAACATGCCGTTAGTATCTAAGCGGTACAACTGGCCCAGTGTGGCGCTAGTTTTTTCTTTGCTTTTGTTTTATCAACCAGAGCGAGCATCAGCAGCCGTCCTGGCCGCCTGGTCCAGCCTCAATCGATGGACCACGTCGCCATACGACAACTACACCGAGTACACTTTTCGTTATAAAACGTTCGATCCAGTTCGCCTAATACCAATAATTGATCAGTACAAAGACGCCGAGCAGCAGTGCCTCAGCACCCAGTCTCGCCTGCCTCGCCTAGACGATCTAGCTGGCGAATTGTTTCAACGTTTCATTTTGAAAAATCCCGACTTCAGACAGGTCGGCGTCACCAAAGAAGTGCTCAGATCTTATAGGGATCAGTTCCAGAAAATCCGACAATGGTCCATGGAGCCGGCCCAGTTCTTCCTAGCTAGCAGCAGCTATCAGTCCGAGAGAGAGAAACAGCTGGTCGATCTGGAAGACAGCAGAATGGTGCTCACACTGCTCAGCTCGGAGCGCAGCGTTGAACTGGGCGCCAAGCAGCCAACCATAATCATGTGCGTCAAGGAGCGCCAACTGCCGAGACCGCCTCCGCCGCCTCCGCCACCGCCGCCACCCGTAGCTCCATCTTCGAGTTCGTCATCGTCTGCCAATGTTCCGTGCACCTGCGGCTCCGGCGTCGGCGCCGAGGCTGCCGCAGTTGGCGGCCTGAGCGACTTCGCCTGGCCACTGGCGGCCGTCGCCTTCCTAGGCGTGCTGTGCCTCAGCCTGGCCACCGCCTTGCTGGTCGTCTGTCGCGCTAGCAGCAAACGGCGACAAGCCGACGAGGCAGCCGCGGCGGCAGCTCTAGTCGACGATCATCGTCACCATCATCATCACCATCAACACGTCGACGTTGGCGGCGGAGTCGGCGGCGTCCCCGGCGCCAAGAACGGGAACAGCATCCCTCGGACAGCATCGTCGCTGATGGACTTTCCAGCCGGAGGGCATCCCCAGGCGCACCAGCACTATCACATGCAGGAGAAGGCCCACTCGCTAGCTGCTCAGGCCACCATGCCGCGCCGACCGCCTCGTGTCATCCACAATGGCCAGGTGCACACAAACGGCTACCTGACCCTGGGCAGCATACAGGCCAGGAAGCAGCGCGAGCTGATGCAGCATCCGGGTCCAAGGGATCTGGGCCTATCAGAGCCGCCCAGTCCCAATCACAGCATCGCCCGTAGCGACTATCAGCACCGGTGATTCGTTTTTTTGATTGATTGATTGAATATTCATATTTTCTTAGCGATTGAGTCAACACATGTAATCTGCTTTTGTGAACCATTTAAACAAGTGGTAGAATGTAAATAGTATATGTCCCGACTCCCCAGACATCAATTGATCAAAAGTTTAGTTGTGGTAAAATTTCATAATAACACATACTGATACGACCGCATTCGTGTTTCCGCACGCTTTTTACGAGCCTTTAGCTAGAAGGACATCTTTCTTTGTTCCAGCTATGACAAGAGCTTAGCTTCAGCTCCACCATTGTCGCATTAACACACGTGCACCATTTCATTTTGTGTTCCAGTTAGCGGGCGTTTAGAACAGCCCCAAACAGACAGCTCGTTAGCCTCCAAAATTAACTGCTCAGGGGTTTAGTGTCCCGTGTGTGACTCACCTACCTCTTCTACCAACAGAAGCTAAACTGAACTAACTTGTGCGTTGTGAGTGCTTTGTATAGGAACTTGGATGCCTTTAGATTTTGAGAAGATTTTATTCATTTTTTTTCACTTGGCATACTCACTGGAGTGAGTAAGCAAAAAAAACTGCCTAAACCTTGGGTACATTGCTTCGGCTTTGTCTTACATATTGCTGTAGGTTTTTTAAGTTTTCAAAGTCTAGAAATTGGCCAGGTCAAGGACTTTGTCCTCGGAATCTATTCTACGATTCGCGACATACCCATAGGATTTCCAATCTAGTCGTATGTGCTCTCTACCCTCTATCATTTGTCCAAGAACAGTTAAAAAGTAAAAAAACTTGCAGAAATCTTTACTAGAAAAAGCTACGACTTATGGCATAGAAACTTGTTAAGATTGGATGTGCCTCTTCGTTCTTCAAACCGGAGGAAAGATCAAAAATTTTTTTCAAAATCGAATAGCTTTTTAATAAACTTCGAGGTTGAATCTTATTGCGCACCACAGAGTCGCACTTGAAATTGGAAGCAAAATAGGGGATTTTAAATGCCTGTAGACTGTGGAATGATCCTGTGCTTTGATTGAGCGGATGACAGCAAGATGACGAATCTGTGCATTAAGGCCGCCCCAGTGTATAGGTATAGATGGTTGGATTGAGGTTGTGAAGTCAGCCAAGCCTCTCTCTGTCACCATCACCACGGGGTAGGAAGATGTGAACATGAATTATCCCGCGAAACTGAAAGTCAAACGCAGCTTGGGGATGGGGAAATATAGGGTGAGGGGAAGAAAGGGAAAGTTGAAGTTGAAGAACCTTTCGAATTTCGATTTTAGACCGAAGCGAGTCAACATTTTCTGCGCGCATTGCAGGTTTTGATTAGGGCTGCCTGCAAAGGGGAAGAACAAGTGAAGTCAGATCTGACGGGGGTGGGAGATAAAAATGACTCATCGTGAAGTTCCCAACACTTCCCCATTTTTGGCCTTCTCTGTTCCCTACCCACTCCCCTTGTCGTGGTCCCATTGTGATTGTGTCTCTCCTCCGAGCAGTTCCCAGCATAATTTCATTACCACCCCACCAGTTCAACTGATCGGCCCAAAATATATGAAAAAAAATCTTGGGAATTTCGAAAAAATCCCATTTCTAAAGAGTAGCGCTTAGAAAAAAACGAACCTAATATAGGAAGAGAAAGAGGGGACGCAGAGGAGGACAGTCGTTCGTTCCAACCCTAGATTGACAGGAAAATTACCACCTTTGTAAGGGGTAAAGGGTTGATTACGTAATCAAAGCAAGACGGGCTGGCACCCACCCACCCCATACCGACACGAGCCGTAACTTAAGCAGTATAGAGCTAAACATTATACTGATGCAAACTTTAGGGCTCTAAAACCTAATGCTTTAATAAAACCCTTATTGCTATAAAAAATTATTGTATTTCATACTATTTTAAAATTCTCCAACTTTCATTAGCTATCGATATCGATACATATCGGTTCCAATGAGCCCACAACAGAATCTGCAACACCATTTATATGTTTCATATTTTTTTCGACCTTGACTAATTTAATAATAATAACAAAAAATTGGCAATTTTCATTGTTATCTCTTCATGAATAACTATCGGAAATGAAAACATGAATCTGTTATAAATTTAATAAGCAATAATATCATGTTTCTAATATTGTTGTTACCATAAAAATATCTATCTTTATGAAACCTGCTGCGCCGATAAAAATATGCGAGACTTAAAAAGATTGTTTGCTTCGCTTGACATAGTGCGTATTCTGCAATTTTTATGCTTTTTTGTAAATCTACATTAAGTTTATTTACTAAGCTATTTAAGCATCATTTAAGCGCACTTAAAGTGCAATACAGTTGCACTTTTTTGCACAGAAATAATTTTCCTGTCAGATTTTTGACAGAAAAACTTTGTCCACACCTCCGCTTGCTTAATTTCTTTTGTATTCCTTGTAAATAATTTTTTTCTGCTTTCTATTGTTGCTTCATACCAGTGTACTTTTTACCTTTGGAAATCTGATGACATTTGAGCAGCAAAAGTACAATCATGTAATGTAAAATTCAGTTACGACTAGTCGCTTATAAGCAGCTAATGATGCATAAATCTATAAATATAAAATCATATTGAAGTCATTAAAAAACACTTTTTCGCACACTCCTTGATTACACATGCTGTGAGTTGCCAGCAGCTGCGCAAATGATAATTGTTTTGCATTTTGACTTTTTTTGCCTTAGTTACCTAATCTATGAGAACTGTGTGCTAATCAATGAGAACTGCGTGCTAATCTATGAGAACTGTGTGCTAATCTATGAGAACTGCGTGCTAATCTATGAGAACTGCGTGCTAATCAATGAGAACTGTGTGCTAATCAATGAGAACTGTGTGCTAATCAATGAGAACTGTGTGCTAATCAGTGAGAACTGTGTGCTAATCAATGAGAACTGTATGCTAATCAATGTGAACTGTGTGCTAATCATTGAGAACTGTGTGCTAAACAGTGAGAACTGTGTGCTAATCAATGAGAACTGTATGCTAATCAATGTGAACTGTGTGCTAATCATTGAGAACTGTGTGCGAATCAATGTGAACTGTGTGCTAATCTATGAGCACTCTGTGCTAATCTATGAGCAATTTCACTTGAAGATTCTCTAGGTACCCCTTTTGCTAAACTGTTCTGAATCAGACTCTGCAGCTAATAAAAAAAGCAGAAGGCAATTAACAAAGAAATTGTTTTTTTACTTAAAATACACACAAAAGGGAGGACGGAAACCTAACGGCCATTTGAATAGGGTTGGATGAATAAATGAATAATACACAGCTATTCTTTCTAATGAAAAAGAAATGTTGGCGGGGAATGGAATCTAACATAATTAATTTTGTCTAATAGTAGTTCTCTACTCTTGGAAGCTGTATTAGAATGAGGATTCTAGAGACTAATAATCAGCATATACTTTTTGGGATTACAAGAAGCCGTTCTCAACAATTATATTGAACAAACAGTTGACATGAGCAAAAAGTATAGAAAAGCAAATTGTTAAATAGGTAAATAATATAATAAACTCAAGGGAAGTCGATTCATTCAAATAAATTCTTATTCAAAGAATTTCAAGACTTTTTCTGTCTTTTTTTTCCGCCGAGTTTTTGCTAGCTCTGCTCAACCTGCAGCATCTTCTGTGCATTAAATACCCATACATATATTGTAGATTGAAGGGGCCTTTCACTCATCCCTAACCTCAATCTTAGCGCTGTCTGATCAGCATCAAAGTTGCACCATCGTATCACTCAATTTAGTATAACTTCTCTCTCTATATACGATCTATAAATGTATATCCCAACCCCCGCTACCAATATTACGGTCACACCGCAGTAGTTTTTCTCGCTTCTATAAAATTCCCAATGGAGTTTGGGGACGAATTTAAGGAAATGGGAGTAAAGGAGGCTGAGCAAGTTGAGAGTGGGATTTTTTTCGTATAGATATGGGGTGTCTGCAGGGAGTTCCAGAGACTAGCTCTGGGTCACGTATCAGGCAACTAAGGTTCATGACTACACACTCATACACACATACATACATAATATAAACCGTATTACATAAAAGGAAATAAAAGCAACCTCTATGCGTAGCCTTCGCCTACTCAACTGGAAAAGATTGGCCATGATGGTTATGGACGTTCTAGACCTGCTTATAGCTAAGTGAGGGTAGAGCTAAAGGGGGTGTGAGATGAAGATTGGAGATGCTGGACATCTCGCTGGCGGAGGTGGGGTTGTTGACATAGGAGCCGCAAGCTTTAGTGCAGCCGCCATGAATATCGATTTGATGAAGGAAAAAAAGTGGCACCCTTGCTAACTGTACAGCAGTGTACTCTGTGTGGGCTGTTCTTTCATCCCTTAAATTCATCCCCGTGTCTGGAATTCAGAGAACTATTTTATTATTTCTTTTGCTGGTCTCTCTTACCTTTTCTACTATTTGCCTAGTTTTATTTCATCTGTTGCGTAGATGTTTGAAGTACAGTTGAGATAACGGTTACTTATTGCCTGTTATATATAATAATGACAATAATGTTCTAATCACTTCTAATGAACTGAAAATCTTATTGTCTTCAGGATTAAGTAATTAATCTACCAGAAAAAAGAGCTTAACGGAACAGCAGGCCCCGAATCTTTAATAGCAACAACCTCCCACATTTGGATTTAATTTGCTGCAAAAGACTCGAAAATTCTGGCCCGTTTTTGCAGCTTTCTTTGGCCATCAAGAATCAGGGGCTCTCTCGGCCCGCCATTCCACAGATTTTGCAGCCCTGCATCATCAATATGCCTATGTTTGGACAGAAGGCCAAAAAAGGGAGGCAGAGATTTAAGTGACGCGTTTGCAAACTGTTGATTACGTAATCAATGGATAGAGCCAGGAAGAGAGCCACTGGCAAAGTGCAATTAGTGCTGCAATGCTGGCGCGCCTCCTGCTGGAAACCTTGAAGCTTCTTTTGAAAGAAAGTTTGCTTGCTTTGCCACTTTGGCTTTTGAATGTCTAGTCAAGGATCCCATCTAGAGACATCTAAATAGTTGCCCACTTAAGCTCAATACAGTCCTTCTTTAAGCTGCATTAGTCACTCTATGAGCTGCATCAGTCACTCTATGAGCTGCATCGGTCACTCTATGAGCTGCATCGGTCACTCTATGAGCTGCATCGGTCACTCTATGAGCTGCATCAGTCACTCTATGAGCTGCATCGGTCACTCTATGAGCTGCATCGGTCACTCTATGAGCTGCATCAGTCACTCTATGAGCTGCATCAGTCACTCTATGAGCTGCATCAGTCACTCTATGAGCTGCATCAGTCACTCTATGAGCTGCATCAGTCACTCTATGAGCTGCATCAGTCACTCTATGAGCTGCATCAGTCACTCTATGAGCTGCATCAGTCACTCTATGAGCTGCATCAGTCACTCTATGAGCTGCATCAGTCACTCTATAAGCTGCATCAGTTACTCCTGAAGCTTTATTTATAAGACATAATTTTAGCCAAATCACTTTATTTGAATTTTGAATAATTACTTGGCGCACCAGTTATAGCAAACAAACTAAACAAATTATTAATAGTCAAATAATTTTATGTATTAGTCACATCCTATTCCTGATTCATAATAAGTAAACACTATATAGTGGTGTAATTCGATATATCTCTCCCAGTTGCAGGGAGAAGTCCCCTAAGGGATAAAAAATACCCGAATCAATAATCCCCCGGAGCATTCTCCGCTTGACCAAAAGAGAAAGAAACCAACCAGGAAAGACTCTCTTGTCAAATATAATTCTTCTAAGATGATTATTGTTGCCTCACGCAACTGTGACCTCTAACATCAGAGCTCTCAAGACCAAATTCCTATTCAAAACTGAATGCCTTTGTATAAAATCCCAGCTAAAGCCATCAGAAAGCCCCTAGGAATGGATAAATAAATACAAAATATACAGATGCGCATACGGTGTGCAAGCGTGCATAAAATACGACAGTCCACCTGAACCCCATTGCAACCGTAAGCCACGAATGATGAAGAATATTTTTTGCCGTAGTCCAAGACTAGGGCTAGGGGGAAAAGAAAGTCGCCCTTATTGCTGTCCCACATATTGTCGGCGTAAACAATCGCTTTCTATATTGGTCGAATGGGTCAGGCCAAGCGGTAAGAAAAATGGGAAAATCTGTGCGACCAAAAAAGTTTTGTTGGTTTGGCTGCCGGTGGGATATTAGAGACCAAGAAAAGAGAGCTAGATTATTTTTTAGTGCAGGTTCCAGAAAAACTTTTTGCAGATGGGAAAACCTTTTAATGACGATTTTATTACTCCGAAAGTCTAGTAGAGGTTGCAAGAACGATCAACAAGGATAAATAATTTTAGATAAGAAATAATGTATTGATTGTCAATCCTAATGGACTTTTTTAATGTAATGCAGAAAGAATTAAAACTTGCAGTGCTAGGCTTTGAAAAAAATGTTCAATACATATAGTTCACGCATTAACAAAAATGGCCAAACCTTTTTTTCCAATCTGCACCCTCAAATTGGGGTGCCACGTACTTTTAACTTCCCATTTAGACTAAAATACCCCAACTTAACTGTGTCTCCCCTGATCTCTCTCTCTCTCTCTCTCTCTCTCTCTCTGTGTTAACGAGTTGTCTGCCCAGAATATCAGCAATTCCACTAAAATTCCAGCTATTTTCACTGTAAACACTGTCCTCTGGCATTAACAAAAAATTGCTTCTTGCTAGCTTGTAGCTAAAAGCCAATCATTATTTTCTGCACAAAAAGAATTCATTTTGCACTTGATTAACAAGTGCGGGCGCTCTCTTGCATACTGTTCCAAGCTCAAGTTCTTTTTCCCTAAACTAAAGAAATTGTTGCTATTTTCTTGAAATAGTGTCTGTACTGTTGTCCATATTTACGTTACACAGTAGTCCTTGATTAAAACAGCCCCTCTGCACTATATAACTGGAATAGAGGGAAGGGACTATTAAACTGATCAACGGACAGCCTAATTGAAGTCAGCCCAAGAATGGCAAAACTCAAAGAGAATTTTTAAGCTTTTTTTGCACTGCATTCCCTTGCAGTAAGATTCCCGTATACGAAGAAGATAGATTGAACAAATTTACATACTCTTTCACTCCATCAGCGTCCATCACACTCAGGCTAGTGCCAATGTAGTGTCTTTCTCTCTTAACTGTCCACTTCGAACAGAATAGACAAATTCCGAATTTCAAAGCCCCTCGGAAGCAGAAATGGTTTGAAAGCTTTGGCTGTTTGCTCAAGCGAGTGCTGGCATTAGAAAGATAAGAGAAAAACAGAAAGTGATGAAAATAAATGAGTAGATAGATAGATAGATAGATAGAGAGATAGAGAGATAGATAGATAGATAGATAGATAGATAGATAGATAGATAGATAGATAGATAGATAGATAGATAGATAGATAGATAGATAGATAGATAGATAGATAGATAGATAGATAGATAGATAGATAGATAGATAGATAGATAGATAGATAGATAGATAGATAGATAGATAGATAGATAGATGGATAGATGGATAGATAGATAGATAGATAGATAGATAGATAGATAGATAGATAGATAGATAGATAGATAGATAGATAGATAGATAGATAGATAGATAGATAGATAGATAGATGGATAGATAAATATACAGACAGATGCATAGATAGATGCTGAGGTCCAGTTTACCACGATATTCATCTGTAAATATAAGCCCGGCACAGTTTACATTTTAACAACCTGTGGCACACAGACTGGTGATTTGTCACACTTACAAAAACAGCCGAGACAAAATCCCCTAACACAGCCTCCCTCATTTTTCATCGCTTTTAAACGCCGCAGAAAATATATTTTCTGTCCAAAGATTTGTCATCCAAAAGCACGCTTGACCTGAACCGGCTAGCAGAGCAAACCCTCGCCCCGGGTCACCAATGCTTCTTGGCCAAGATTTCAGTTTACGTTAGGCAAATCTGTAACTACTGATTTCGCACACAGGTGGGTCCGCCTTACTTTCCTTGCCCTGGCACAAAGCAAAAGCAACGAGTTCGAAGCAATAAAACAATTACGTTTCCTCCCTTATGGTCGGCACTGCTCGGCATTTTCCGCAAGAAATTATGAAATGGTTTGGGGTCGCTATCGTTTAATTATATTGTTGTTTTTATTGTTTACGATTTTATTGTAGCAGATTCTGCGCCGCTGAAAGCAAATCTGTCATACAATCTAGGCTGGGAAGAAAAGTTAGGCCGAACCCTATTGCAGCCTCATTCCACAGGAAATCCAGGTGTTTGCCCATGATGGCATCAAACTGCAGTTTTAATGGCAATGCATCTTGCGCATCCAAATTGTGTGCTGCATTGACAATAATAAAATATTTCTGGTGACGCTGTGGCCTAAAGGAAGTCGTTTCTGCGCAAATTTTTGTGTTCGGGGAAATTCTTGTACAAGCTTTGAACTGCGCCTCTGACCTGATGCGACCGTTAGATTGTCTTCTTCTGCGGATACCTGCAGCAAGTCGGTTTTTGCTGTTGCAGCTAGTAAAGGAATTCTGTTGCGTTCACACCTTGTGTTTGATGAAAAACTATAGCGACGGAATTTTTAAACTTTTTATAAGCTCTATTTGTATCATTTTTCTTACTCCAACAGTCACTATCCCATGAACTCACTTATAAACCCACTCTCTCATAAACTCACTCATAAACTCACTCATATACTCACTCACGAACTCACTCACTCAGGAACTTACTCGTGAACTCATTCATAAAGTCACTCATAAACTCACTCATGAACCCACTCATAAACTGACTCATGAAGTCACTCATGAAGTCACTCATGAATTCACTCATGAAATCACTCATGATGTCACTAGTGAACTCACTTATAAACTGACTCATGAAGTCACTCATGAAATCAATCATGATGTCACTAGTGAACTCACTCATAAACTGACTCATGAAGTCACTCATGAAATCACTCATGATGTCAATAGTGAACTCACTCATAAACTGACTCATGAAGTCACTCATGAAATCAATCATGATGTCACTAGTGAACTCACTCATAAACTGACTCATGAAGTCACTCATGAAATCACTCATGATGTCACTAGTGAACTCACTCATAAACTGACTCATGAAGTCACTCACTTATCTATGGACTGAAATTAATAGTCATGGGATAGCCAAACATAGTCAAAATCTAGTTTTTTTTGCGATGGCATGGGGATAAATTCACACTGACGATGGGTGCAGTTATACGGTACAGTTTCCAGTAGTCATTTACATTCACACAAGAACTTCAGGAAGTAGCACAACCAGGCATGAAAACTGACAAAAACATTGACAAATTTCTCCCCCACATACATTACAGGATTGTAAACTCGCAGACACTGCATAACATCTGATTCTCATCAAAATAAAATTTTTTTCTCGCAGAGTTTTTAAGCTTCGGTTCAGTGGCATGGAATGAATGAATGGAAAAGTTTAGTTGTGTGCACAAATAATCGTTTTTGGGACTTCGCATTAGACCGCGGCTACATGTAGCTAAAATGTAGTTCTGTCTGTCATGCAGTTCCATTGCTGGCAAGCCAAATTCTGCAATAAACACGGCACGCTTATCTGCATCTTCTACACCCCGAGCTCCCGAGAAAATTTCTTGTCACTAGCACAACTCAGCGTTAACTTCATTTAGACAATCTCTATAAGGTAGAACATCTATGCAATATAAACATAACAACTAACTGACTTTGAAAAGTGTTATCTGGGTCAGCTGATCAGACCGAGCAGATTGCTTCACAGCAAGAAAAATTATTGTACTGTGGCTTGCTACTGTGTGTCCTACTGTTAATAGTATTATATTTTTACTACATGTATTCACTGTTGCAGAAAAGAACGATTTATTTGAGACCAAAAAAAGTCCTGCTTGATTAATGCACATGCGTGCACGCACAAAAAATGCAGCAATTATATGCTTGCGCGTCCGTGAAATCCAATGCCCCGGCACGTGAAAAGGCTCAAAAGTTTTTTTTGCTACATTGCAACAACAGCTGCAACTATATAGCGCTTAGAAGATTCTGTAGGGGTTATTTTTCTTCTGGATACATTCGGTTCAGTCAAGCTCACTGCATGCAAGTTCGCTATTTTCTTGCATCCTCTTGCGCTTGATTTATAATTGATGAATCATCTCGGAAATTGAGCTTCAAGTCGCGAGGGCATCCGCCATCAGCTTTTAGAATTTATATTGTGAGAGATCAACTGCGTCGAAGGAATAGGGCAGAGTGGCCTGTGATAAAAAAGTACAGTAGTGAAGTTTTTTAACGTGAGCTCTGCAACGCAATAACTCAGAGTAGCTAAAAAACTTATTTTTTGCAGCTAAAGCACTGAATCGTATCTCAGAACGATAATTTATCGTAGTTCTGAATTAATTCATCGACAGCTAGACATCAGTTTATCGTCAGCTAGAGTTCAGTTTATCATCAGCTGGAGCTGACTTTGTCGTCAGCTAGAGCTGAGTTTATCATTAGCTAGAGCTGAGTTTATCATCAGCTATAGACTTCAGTTTATCGTCAGCTATAGACTTCAGTTTATCGTCAGCTATAGACTTCAGTTTATCGTCAGCTATAGACTTCAGTTTATCGTCAGCTATAGACTTCAGTTTATCGTCAGCTATAGACTTCAGTTTATCGTCAGCTATAGACTTCAGTTTATCGTCAGCTATAGACTTCAGTTTATCGTCATCTGGAGTTCAGTTTATCGTCAGCTAGAGTTCAGTATATCCTCAGCTATAGACTTCAGTTTATCGTCAGCTATAGACTTCAGTTTATCGTCAGCTATAGACTTCAGTTTATCGTCAGCTATAGACTTCAGTTTATCGTCATCTGGAGTTCAGTTTATCGTCAGCTATAGACTTCAGTTTATCGTCAGCTATAGACTTCAGTTTATCGTCAGCTATAGACTTCAGTTTATCGTCAGCTATAGACTTCAGTTTATCGTCAGCTATAGACTTCAGTTTATCGTCATCTGGAGTTCAGTTTATCGTCAGCTATAGACTTCAGTTTATCGTCAGCTATAGACTTCAGTTTATCGTCAGCTATAGACTTCAGTTTATCGTCAGCTATAGACTTCAGTTTATCGTCAGCTATAGACTTCAGTTTATCGTCATCTGGAGTTCAGTTTATCGTCAGCTATAGACTTCAGTTTATCGTCAGCTATAGACTTCAGTTTATCGTCAGCTATAGACTTCAGTTTATCGTCAGCTATAGACTTCAGTTTATCGTCAGCTATAGACTTCAGTTTATCGTCATCTGGAGTTCAGTTTATCGTCAGCTATAGACTTCAGTTTATCGTCAGCTATAGACTTCAGTTTATCGTCAGCTATAGACTTCAGTTTATCGTCAGCTATAGACTTCCGTTTATCGTCAGCTATAGACTTCAGTTTATCGTCATCTGGAGTTCAGTTTATCGTCAGCTAGAGTTCAGTTTATCCTCAGCTATAGACTTCAGTTTATCGTCAGCTATAGACTTCAGTTTATCGTCAGCTATAGACTTCAGTTTATCGTCAGCTATAGACTTCAGTTTATCGTCATCTGGAGTTCAGTTTATCGTCAGCTAGAGTTCAGTTTATCGTCAGCTAGAGTTCAGTTTATCATCAGCTAGAGTTCAGTTTATCGTCAGCTAGAGCTCATTTTATCGTAGCCAAAAAATTTCTGTTAATCGTTGAGTAGACAAGGTGATCGCAGATTAGTCAAGATTAGCATTCAAATAAAACGATGTACCAACTTTTCCTCACCAGTTGACTCCGAGTCCTCAGTAGCAGCCGTGGCTCGGGAACCCGCCTTCCTTTGACGCTGACGACCTGCAGTTGCCGGCGGAGGGGCGGTCCAAGCCGCGTCGGCTTTCGCGGGATCGCGCTGTTGAGGAAAATCGGGGTATCGATTTAGGGATCGAATGATTTTCTGATGTGTAACTGTCTGGCTACTTGATTGATGGATCGGATCTAATTCGTTCAGTCAGATAGGTCTAAGGGGAGAAAAATGGGTCATCAAGAAGAGTAGGTCAATGGGTCATGGAGAAGATCAGGTCAATTGGTCATCAAGAAGATTAGGTCAATGGGTCATGGAGAAGATCAGGTCAATGGGTCATGGCGAAGATTAGGTCAATGGGTCATGGCGAAGATTAGGTCAATGGGTCATGGTGAAGATTAGGTCAATGGGTCATGGCGAAGATTAGGTCAATGGGTCATCAAGAAGATTAGGTCAATGGGTCATCAAGAAGATCAGGTCAATGGGTCATCAAGAAGAGTAGGTCAATGGGTCATGGAGAAGATCAGGTCAATTGGTCATCAATAAGATTAGGTCAATGGGTCATGGAGAAGATCAGGTCAATGGGTCATGGCGAAGATTAGGTCAATGGGTCATCAAGAAGATCAGGTCAATGGGTCATCAAGAAGATCAGGTCAATGGGTCATCAAGAAGAGTAGGTCAATGGGTCATGGAGAAGATCAGGTGAATTGGTCATCAATAAGATTAGGTCAATGGGTCATGGAGAAGATCAGGTCAATGGGTCATCATGTACGAACTAGATCAGGTTTAACGGGTAATGGAGAAGATCATGTCAATAGTCCAGAGTCCTAAAACAATGAAAGCAAATACATGTACATGTAATGTAGCTGCCAGCAACCATTTAAGTAAGAAGCATAGCGAAATCCCACTACAAGCTCACCATGTAGTTGAGCTGTCGCCTGTACAGCTCTTTGTCCAGGCCAGCCCCAACTAACTGGCTGCACTCAGTCTGGAACTGACTCACAGCTTGAGAAGCTCTGAAATATAATTGCATTAGGGGCGGCTTTAGGCTGAGCTAAAAGCTGTGCAAAGCCGGCAGCTAAATTGGCATCAATGCAGGTCCGCTGCGTACAGAAGGCCGATCTGAGGATATTTAATCAGCATAAGGAGTAGTGAATGACACTAACATCCAATGTCACATTCCTGACAGTCTCACGCCTTAAATTGACACTTAAACATCCAAAATGGACACTTAGACATCCTAAATGGACACTTAGACATCCAAAATGGACACTCAGACATCCTAAATGGACACTCAGACATCCTAAATGGACACTCAGACATCCAAAATGGACACTCAGACATCCTAAATGGACACTTAGACATCCAAAATGGACACTCAGACATCCTAAATGGACACTCAGACATCCTAAATGGACACTCAGACATCCAAAATGGACACTCAGACATCCAAAATGGACACTCAGACATCCTAAATGGACACTCAGACATCCTTAATGGACACTCAGACATCCTAAATGGACACTCAGACACCCTAAACGGACACTCAGACATTCTAAACGGACACTCAGACATCCTCAATGGACATTCAGACACCCTAAACGGACACTCAGACATCCTCAATGGACATTCAGACACCCTAAATGGACACTCAGACTCTCACACACCAAAAATTGCCAATCCGAAAAATGCATCAACAGTCAAGAAACTGTAAATTAACAGCCAAACACCCGACTTAACAAATACAGAATACTTACAATTTGTCTCTAATTTTAACCATTTACAACTCTAAATAAAGTGCAGTCGGCCTACACCACCTAATTGTGTGAATGAATGTAAGATACTAACAACACTCGGACAGGTATTTTAGGAGGTTAGGACAACCAAATTAACATTCATTATACTACTTGGACACAGTATTACAGTTCATTTTACATTGTGACAAGGATTTTAGCTCTGTAGCAAAAACATTTTTAGTTTTTCAGATAATTTAGCTTTCAAGTTTTGTTGAGACAAATTGAAGAATCAAAGATTTAGCTAGACGCAGAGTACAGATCCCTGCCTCGCATCCTAAAGCCATCCTTAATCAATAAATTTAATCAAAATCCCAATCTAATAAATAAAAATGGCGGAATTGAATTGGATTCGTCAACTGAAGGGCCGACATTCTCGTCCCAAACAGGGAGTTGATTCAATTTCGCTGGCACATCATTGCAGAGAAAGTCTGAGTGTACTTATAATACACACAGTCGGTCAATTTATATACAGTGAGAGGATCTTCAATTCAAAATCAGAATTTTGTGTGGCTACTCAAGAGAGCTGCTCAGGAGTCAAAACCGTCTCATTGTTGATTATCGTGAACGCTAGCAATTTTCGAGCGCAATATTAAACAGCAAAATTAATTTAGGTTATCACTAGCGGTTTGCACTACTGAATTAATAAATAAGTAAGCTAAAACGCAAATTATTGCAAAAATTAATTGGTTAAAAAATCACACTAAAGCAATGAATTGTTAGATCGGCAAATTTATTAAATGGTTACAATACTACAGGGTCATAAAAACTAATGGAGATTTTTACAGCATTTTTTGACAAAAATATAATAGATAATTACTCTTGCGGCAGAGTTTCTATGCACGACTGCAATTTGGCGTCCAGCCAAGCTTTGCAGTCCGTCTCCAGGGTGCGCCTCTCCTCCCAAGCTATATTGGGTGGCGTCTGAAATAGCCGCAGGCAACAGGGAGCATCAGCAGCAGCTGTACTATAAATCTAAACGCACTGCATCAAATGCTTGAATATTAACTGCGTACTGCAATATATCAAACATTCACAGAAAAAAAATTACATTACATATATATACACAGAATAAGCGGACACAACAAAAAGGTAATAAGTAAAATAAGCAATATGACGTGCAGTTTTTTCTTAAAATTTGACCATCTTTAAACAGTAAAAATGTGATTAATGGGATTTTAATCCTAATAACAAAGTATTCTACAATTTCTATACACAGCAGCAACTTCTTAAACTGGGAGTTTAATCCCCCAATCTCAAACAATAAAAAATGGGACTTTAATCTTTAAACCCAAACATTGAAAACTGGGAGTTTTATCCCGAAACATAGCAAAATGGGAGTTTAACGCCTAAGCAGAGAAAAATGGGAGTTTAATCCCTAAACATAGAAAATGGGAGTTTGATCCCTAATTCCATACATAGAAAAATGTGAGTTTGATCCCTAATTCCAAACATTGAAAACTGGGAGTTTGATCCCCCAATCCCAAACATAGAAAAGTGGGAGTTTAATCTCGTAAACATGGAAAAATGGGAGTTTAACCCTAAACAAAAAACATAGAAAACTGGGAGCTTAATCCGCAATTCAGACACATTGAAAACTGGGATTTTGACCCCTAAACCAAAACATAGGGAGTTAAGAAGCTATAAATAAAAAACATTGGAATTCTAATCCCAATGTCCAAATCCCAATGAAATATCCCACAACGGGATGATAAAGAGCTACAAAACCAAGCAATGCTTGAAGGTGCCACGTACTAAATTTCTGCAACAAATAGATAAGCAAAATCATTAAACAGAAGGGACTGAGATCCCAAAGTCACACCCAGACTGTCATCGGACTCACAATAACACCCGGATCAATAGCGTCGTGCGGAAAGTAGCTTCTAACAAAGACTTCACCGAGTAATTGAAACGTCATCTGTTTAAATCGATCCGATTGGCTAAACGCCGGCTCAGCTTCGATGCTATTGGCCAGACGCTCAGCCAATAGATGCGAGGCGCGCTGCCATTGGCTGGTTGGCTGCAGACTGTCCTGATAGGCGTTGTTAAGCCAGCGCTGGGTGAACGGCTTCTCTGTCTTGTCGGACATTTCCGATTGGCTGTCGAAGAATAGAGATTAAAGAAGCTTTTGCTTGCGGTTGATCAGCGCTTTGCTAACCTCAGCGTTGGCGGTTGCAGACCAAAGCAGTGCTTGTTGATGGGATCTCTGCGAAGTAAGAGAATTCATTTAGTAAAATAAATTAATACTTAGTCGACTATATACAATATTAACCACATAAATCTTGAGTCACTACTACCTTTAATCCCTAACACCCTCAACCCGAGTCCCTAACACCCCAATCCCGAGTCTCTAACACCCCTAATCCCGAGTCCCTAACATCCTCAGTCCTCAATCCCTAACACCCTCAACCAGTCCCTATAACATCCCTAATCCCGAGTCCCTAACACCCCTAATCCCGAGTCCCTAACATCCCTAATCCCGAGTCCCTAACACCCCCAATCCCGAGTCCCTAACATCCTCAATCCCGAGTCCCTAACATCCTCAGTCCTTAATCCTTAACATCCCCAATCCCCAACACCCTCAATCCCTAATTCACACAGACAGCGGAACACCAAACAGACCACCAACCTGTAAGCGTTTTCGTGCTGCACACTTTCAGAGCTGGTTCGACAACGAGCCAAACAAAGCTGGAAAGGATCTGCAACGCGTAGGAGTACTTTATCACGGATAGCTCGCGCTCTTAACAGCACAGCCTCAAGAATTGGTCGCTGCTTTGGCAGTAGACAGCAAGACACGCAGGATTCGTAGCTTCTGCAGCACAGATTCAACTGATTGCAGGCCGAGCACTGGAACCTCACCGACTGCTGGCTGGGATAGGGGCAACAGCCGCTAGGTCGGAGGTCCAGTCGGGGACAAACTACTCCTCGTTCGTCAACAATGACGTCACGTCCGCCAACTGAGTTGCGACACGTGAACTGACTGAAAAATTGGGAAAGAATTGTGCCTGTGGCCTTCTTTTAAATCAACATGGGTGTCGCAATAAACTTACTCAAGACGCTGAGGTGACAATGAATCTGAAGAGTTTCTTTTTCTTCCAGCGCCAAATTCTGAGCTGGCAACGCCAGCGCTGTTATTTCTGTCCAAGTCTGCCTGCTCTAGATCGAGTGGGTGTCGAGACTGCCACTTGAAGGTGAGTGGCTGTTCAGCAGGGTCTGACTGGCCACCCAACAGTGCCTAGTTATGGTTGGAGGAGATGAAAGTAAATTTCAAAATTAAGCATTTACTTTTTTATTCTTATTAATTTTTTATTGAGCAAACCATGCATGATAATTATTGATAAAAAATTTTATACTAAAGATGTATTGCATATACTTATAATAATTGATTACAATCTATATTCTATAGTTGTATGCAAATTCCTCCAAATTATCTTTTAGAATACAATGTGTTACCCTTTCTGGGAACCCAGGTAAATGTCCAATTTCTTTAAAGAAATTTCAGACAGTTTCTTTAAAGAAATAAATAAGATAAATATCTTATTTATTATTATAGTAATTAAACTATCAATTAAAAAGTACTGATTATTTTCCAAACCTTTATATTTTATTAAAACTTAGTTTCCAGACAAAAAATAATTTTTCTAACCTTCTTTAGTGTCATTTGTTCCAAAAAGAAGTACACAAGCCATATTTAATTATAATCAAAATATAATTTTGCTTTAAATCAGATTACTATTTTCACCATTAATATAAGGATAATATATTGTAGCTAACAATATGCAATAAAATTTATTTATATTCTGACCCATAAAAATTTTCATATTCTATATAAATATAGTATGATAAAAATAATTAATATAGATAAATGAATAACAATGCTAGTATTGATAAGCCCCTATACTTGAAGGTTTTAAAATTAATATTAACTAAAAATTTGATACCAACTATTATAGGCTAAGTTAACTTTTTAGATATTGATCTAAATAATATATTTGGGCTGAAAATCTTCTTATTTATGCCTTAATAATAATGATATGACTTAGGAAATATTGTTCCAAAAGGACGATAAGTATAATAAGGTTCACTTTTTATTTTAGATTCAACAGTTTACAATTTATAAATTACAAAAAACTGAAAGCTATTTACAAAAATGCACAAATATAGTACACTAGTATAAGTATTATATAACAGCAAACAGTTTTAGAGGAGTGGGGTTAAGAGAAGAAACTTTAGGCTTAATCTAAACTCAAATTTTTGACATCAATAAGTTCCTTACCTCTGGATTAGAGAATATTACAAATATAAGTGCAACAAGCAATAGCAATGGAAACACAAGGTAGATTCGCTTCAAACGGTTTAATATCCAAGCAATAAATTGCAAACGCATTAAATGTCAACTACTTAATTTAATTATAAGGAAATTTAAGCATTAGAAGCTTGAAACTTTGAAAAAAAGTGGAAAACGACTTAAATATTAATCACAAAATTTTATAGGCTATGCAACGTGGTCACATAGGCCAACAGAAAAATTCCAACAAGGTTCGAGAAAGTTATTTGCGTTCGCCGTTCTGAATCAAAATACTCCCTGGTGGAGTGGGTGGCACAGCAGATACAGAAAAATTTATCGAAGTCAAAAACTCACAAGAAAGCAAACAATTTAGGGATTAACATGCTTTCACAGCATTATATAAATATAAGAGAATAGCGACTACTATTTATCTAATATAAATTAGCTACTTTTACCATTTTTGCTACATAAACAGCAATAAGAAGTACAATTTGTTTTTTCCGCTAAAAGTCGAAGAACCCCGTGATCATTTGTCGAATTTTTAATTTTCGGGTTTCCATATTTGCAAAAGCCTAGCTAGCGGGATACAGGGTACATCCCCCAGATTTCGGAAAATTTATGTTTTTTACAACGGCGAAAAATAGAATTTTTGCCCCCCCCCCAAACTCATCTTCCTGCCAAGGACATCTTAAGCAGTCCTTGTTTCCTGCGCGCTGCAATGCATCTGCATTCGTATCTGAATCCTCTTCTTTAATCACAAGCGAAATCATTTCTATATGTGATATTCCACTCATCTGGATTACTCGTCATGTCAATTTTCCTAACCTACACAGGCAACTTTTGGGCAAGGAATTCTAGAGTAAAAGGACGCTACACTCGTAATAATAGAAGGCCGATTTCACACTTACCGTGGTATAAATTCTACAATTTTGTCTATGGAAAAAACTAATTCTGTGTGCTTTCAGCCTTCATATTTTTAGAGTGTAACGTCTCTTTTACAAAAGTGACTCCTAGTGGTCCTTGTGATGGGGACGCACTTTGTCGCTCACTCTGCAGATTTCCCCACAGCAGGTTCTTTTCTTCTACTATCCAGGAGTAGTATGACGCTCCTGTAGGGAATTTTTGTCGTCTTTACCCGCTCTAATCTAGCTTCTAAAGTTCCCCCTGTACGCGCGTACCTAGGTATTTTTGGGCTATAAATCTTCTGTGCCAGACAGTCTGACCTTTGCCTCTGACAGTTTTTGGCGCCAGATGGCGCTCGTGAGTCACGTGTCTGCCACTTTTTTATGCTCTTTTTATGACATCTGGAGGGGTTCAGGAAGCTCGCCTATTGTTCTATTTTTACTTTTCCTGTCAACTCTTGACAGCTCAGCTTCCGACCCTCAAAAGTAGCTTGGGATTTAGGATTATCTCTTCCTCTTCACTTTCTTCACCTTCTGCTCTTCGTGCTGATTAACGCGCATATTTTTATTAAGCCATAGGACCTCCTGCTGCGAAAACCCATAAATCATTTTGCTCGTAAATTCTCCTCCTCTGCGCTGATTTACGACCCCACCTGTCATCTTTTTAATGATCCCGGGTAGACTGGTGAGACCACCTGGTTGGGTTGGGTCACGTGACTAGCTTGCCAACCAATCAGAAAAATGCACGACCGTTATAACAAACGTGGCTGGACCAATCGTAAAATTCGGCGATCATTTTAACAAATCAGCGCCTCTCGCGCCTATTTAACGGCGCCGTCGAGCGCGCCCCAAGATCAGAACGCTCTGAAGGTTCGGTGTGACGCTCTGAATCACACTCCGACATCTAGTTCAGACGGTCACTAGTTCTACAAGTATCTTCCCCTTTAGCTTGCGAACCTCCCCCTAAGTTATCGGCAATCAACATCAGTGTTAGTGTCAGCATCAGCTAAAAGTTAGCCAGAAGCGACTGGTCATCAGAGGCCCTTTGCCTGCGAGACCGACAAGTACTAACGGTCGAGTACGAGATCTACCTCGGCCACTGTGGAGTTCGAAGGCATCGAAAGTGCATTAATCTGATTGGTTCTGGTGAGAGATCGCGTGATCTTGCCTTATTGGGTGTAGTCTCTATCGGTTCCCCTCTTAGCATCTTAATAGGGATTCGCGTATTTGCTTATTGCTCATTTTGTGCTAACTTGAGGCAGTAAGAAGTTCAAATCATAATATATTGCCAGTAGTATTTGAAGTGCTCGAATATCATAGGCAGTCGAGTGATTAGGTGTGAAAGCTAAATCATTCAATTAATCGCTTTTTGATCTCTTTATTTACTCGCCATGCTGGCTCAGATGAGCAGCTAAATTAGTTGGCGCCGGTCATGGTGGACCAAAGGCGGATCAGTCATGCAATCAGTCAGTCAGTAATTCATGCGATCAGAGTCCGGATTGAGGACTCAGCTTCGGCTGTGCTTTAGTGCAGTTCGAGGCGGCGCGGCAGACAAATTATTAATGTAACTTAATGTAATCATTAGAGTAGTTAGGGCTTTCGCAAGAGTCTAATTAGGTCATTTCAGCGCTTTGCGGCAGTTAGTTGAAGCATCGAGGCTAAATGCTGGGATATTCCCTATCTACTCCTCTTAGTAGGACTCCTCTAGTGCATTTCCGAGTCCACATAATCCGATCCATGCAAGAACCCCTTGCACAAGTCCTCTCTGAGCCTGCCTTGGTCATGCGATCTAGTCCCTGCAGTGTCCCTTAGTCGGCTATGACTTCGAGATTGACGGCTAAAAGACACTAGTTGTAGGTGGAAATCAGGCCTCAATTAGTCGGGAACTTGGTTTCGATAGGGCTGTTTTGGTGATGCAGTCCACACAAGTTGGTGGCGGCGGGGCTGTCAGCTTCCCTCTGGGGCTGGCGGCTCTCTACCTTTCTTTATCTCCGTGTCTGTCTCTCGCTGTCTTCTCCTAGCATAGGACCTAGCCGCTCGCCACATCTATCATGCTACCCCTGGGGCTGACCTCGAGATGGGGAATGGGAGGCCAGAGTAGTCGATATAGGCAATAAGATCGGCGCTCTGAGGCCGCGTCGGTAAAACGACAAAGCCGAAACCAAACACTTGCTTTTAGGTTTCTCCATTGAAGTCCCAACCCCGATCTCCCACATTAACTAAATGAGTGCCATGAAAATGGCATTGAAGGAAAAGCTCTATCTGAATGTTTTTACCGTTTTAATTAGGGATTTTGCCCAAAACCTCAGCGTTATCCCTGGATTCATATCCCAATTTTTTTAGTTTAAGCGTATCACAATTTACCGTGCATCCATCGGCGCTCTAGATCATTCTGGGTGTTAAAGCTCCAGAGGAAGTGTAATGTCGGGAAGGCGCTGCCGGTTGTTTCCTGGGTCGATTCGCATGTGTTTTGAAAAGGATGCATCCATACCCGGCCTGCGCCGACTGACTAAAAGAAGTGCATTTTTTATACGGCATAGCTAAACGATCTGCAATAAGCCATGCGGGAAGCCTACATACATGCATACTTGTACACTGTAGCACAGTCCATAATCTTAAAAATTGCTACTACATGTACATGTACATGTACTACGCCTGCGAGTATATAAATCTATATTTCTTATTTCATTATTTCATGACTTCATATTTCATTATTCTCATGAAGATATTTTTACAAGATAAGTTTAAGGTAAAAAAATTTTACCCTCCTCAGATTGGCCAATCAGAGGAAAACCTTGAAATACTTATAAGTATAGGCAGGCAAAAAAAGTTTAATAATAAGCGGAAATGCTACCAGCGATTTTCTATGTAGTTTCAACACACAGTTTGGTAGCAAATCTTTTAAAGAAGAAAATGCGATTAAATCTGAGCTCACACAAAACTTGGCCTGGGATTAAAGCGCTTTTAAACTTGCTGATGCTTCTGTGTATAACTGTTAAGGACGTTTCGGAAGCAAGAAATCAAGGCTACTGTCAGGCAGGCGACATTAACTTGGCCCTGCTGCACGGCACCAATTACTGCAATCACCGACTCGATGAGCAGGACTTTCTCCGTCAGGCAGTACCTCGATTCCTGCTCGAAAAGCTCCCTTCAATGCCCGGCACCATCTTCAGTCGGACTGTCGGCAGCTCCGAAGCCAAGAAGAGCCTCAGCCTCGGCATCGTGTTCCTTGAAACCTGCTACACCGAGGCGAAGGGAGCCGCTGTCGCTGGTCGAGTTCGAGCCGCCTGGACCAGACCTGCTCTGCTCGAAGCGGCAGCCTCATGCGGCCTGCTGAACGGCATTGATCCCGACCCGCTGTTCCTCGTGCACGGAGTTGTGGGCGGCTGGTCCAGCGCTGTGACGCAGGCGATGCTGTTCCCGCTGCAGAACGAAGCCCTGCCGACAGTGGGCACGGAGTGCAGTAGCGACTCGCTCAGCAACCGAGCTCGCTTCCCCAACTTCGTCCGACTAGTGAGTCCAGACTCCTACCAAGCTATGGTGATCGTTGACCTGCTGCGCGAGTTCAACTGGACATTTGTAGGTCTGGCATACGATCCGGGAAGCGTCTACAACACCAACATCGCACTGCAGATTTCATCAAGTCTGACAACAAGATTTCCACAGGCCTGCTTGGCATTTATTATTCCGCTGCTGCAGACAACGAAAAACGCTGAAATTTTGAATGCCTTTAAATCGCGGTCATATTTGCGAGCTGTAATTTGGCTAAAAAATGTCCAAACGGAATCAGATACTCTTCTGCTTTTTCGCGCACTAAAAACGATGGGTGTGGTTCTGCTTATGGCAGACGGAAACTTCGGTGTTGACTTTTATGACTTCAGTTCCTTCACAGTATACTTTAATCCGTTTCCAACACCTGATTTGATGCAGTGGTACCTCAACCTCACTTACGCCGACGTCTTCGACATGTACAATGGACCACTCATGTTCGACCAGATCATGAACTGCTCAGCTTGCTCCTGCTGCACACTGAACTCAACCCGTAAACTCTCCGAGTCGAGCAAGCTGACCCCGAATAGCGTTGTGGCAGATTCCGATCGCTCGAATGCTGCCACGCTCCGAGCTCCGCTCCGATGACCGACCCGTCGTGGAGTTCCAGTGCGACTACTTCTCCAGCAGCTTGTGGATTCCCTACGCGCTCAACCTGCTGCTCATGCTGGCCACGTGCTCGTTAGCCGTGCGCATTCGGAGCCTGCCGGATAACTTTCACGACAGCAAGTGCATCCTGGCCTTCACGGCGTGCGCCACCTTCGTGTGGATCGCGTTAATCCCCAGCCTGGTCACTTTGACGTCGCTGACGTCAGCCGCGGCTCTGTTGGTGTTTGTTCTGCTGTTCACGAACGTGTTCGCCGTGTGCATCCTGTTTCTACCGAAGGTGTACGCTGTTGTATTTATGAAGCCTGATAATGTCAGGCACCCATGAATTACGAGCGTACAAGCAGAGAAGTGCGATGTTTTTTATGAATAAGTTTTCGTTTTTATAAAATGCATGATTTGAGAAGCTTCTCAAACGCCAGAAAACGTTTCTTGCTCGATAGTGCATAAGATGTACGTTTTTTTATTTTAGCTTGCATTCAAAGCTGTGTTAAAATCATGATCAAATATCCATGTACCGGTCTGTGTTTGTTCTTTGCTTCTCCTAAATAGTGCAAAACGAAAACATTTAAAATTGACTGACAGATCGTTGTCTCTTGTTTTTGTTATTTAAGTTCGTTATGGAATGGGGTTGCAAAAACTCATTTTTGATTATCGCGTTGAATGGCAGAATTAACCATGGTTAAATTAAGGTCCTATTTTTCCATTGATGCTTAAGTAATTCCCGTCTTAAAAAAGCTTTTGTTAGAGGACCTCTTGAATGCAGAAATCTACATGTATAGCTCTCATTCTTTTCTAAGAAAAGTAGAACAATGCATACGATCGAATTTGTACTGGTTTCGTAGGGAAAGTGCAATCAAAAGAAAAATTTCCAGCTTATATTCAAAAGTGAGATTAGTGGGATAATTGGGCCTTTAAGCCTTTCATGGCTTATCTGTCTCCAATTCTTCCCATTGAACAAGACTTCCATTCCAATTGCACATATTCCTTAATGCAATTGCTTTTTACGGCTTCAATTATTCTATCCACGGAAGTAATTTCTAAGCCAAATACGAGCGTATGTATTCTATATACCGCATAGAAAGTGCACCATATTTTAGTAACTTTTAGCTGCTGTTTCCAGCTTTCACAAATGCATAATTTAATGGAAAGTTAGCTGCAGTACAGAGTCTATTCGTGTATCCTTCAAGTACTGAAACCGGAGCGCATCAGTCAAACAGTTGATGGACTAATCCGACGCGGTTGGCAAGTTAAAATTTTCCCAGTTAAGTTAACTTCGTGCAGTCTTTGTTGTTTTGAGGTTGTAGTACGAGTCACAATTGCTGGTTTTTTATGGTTAAAAGTATTGAAGCATAAACAAGTTTTTTGAAGGAGAAAATTGTTAAACTATTTGTCGTGAAGGTAAATTGGTGTGACTCGAATAATCTTTAAGTCTAATTAAGGGACAAAAGTGCTGAATTGCATTGCGTTTGTGACAATTTTGGTGATTAAAACAACCATGTTAGCCATCGAATTTTGGACACAGACTGCGGCGTCAAAGCACTAGCCTTTCAATATATATTTTAAAAACAAATTTAGTAGTTTACTGAAAATTTCGACGCATATTCTTAATGCTACTGTTAATTCTATGAGTAGTATCTAGCGAATACTATATAAAAACATGTTTTTGATTTTTTTCATTCTTTTTATTATAGACCCTCCAAATTATATGCATGCTGATTTCAAATTCTTCTGGAAAAGTTTTTTAAAACATAAGTAGATTTCAACAATCCATAATGATGTTTGGTCTTTAGATACTTTAAATTTTAACAATTTAGAAGCATGCCTGAACATTACTTAATTGTTTAAGCAGTACTGCACTCATGATTGAGATCAGCTTCTTAAAGTAACAGTTCAAATTAAATTTACTTTTTAGTGACAATAGTGACAATATTATGTCCGAAAAAGTTTTGTTTACCCATGTACATGGATCCAATACAGCTCTTAAATGTATTTTAGAAGTAACTTTTGCAAGTTGCAACGCACTAAATACAATTTACTGTTTCCAAAATGCTTTGTTTTGTAAAAAATTATAGCAGTTACACCCCTTTAATTGTCGATTTGTGCAACAATCCATCATTAGTATTGATGAAATGCAATCAGAATTTTTAACACGGAAATTATTTCATAAACAAGAAAGTTAAAACAAGACATGTAACATCGATATCGTAATACATGTAATTACGATATCGATTCTGAAATAACTTGTAGCAATAAATTAAGATATTTCAGAGATAAAAATTTGATAAAAATCAGAAAACTTTGGTCTCACAGCACCTCCACGCGCGTTAAGATCAATCCTACCCTCATCAACATATCTCCTGATGATGTCACTGGCAGTTGTCCTCTTGATATCCAGTTCAATTGCGAGTTGTCTCCAGTCTCGTCCTTGTTGAAAACATCGCACAAGTCTAGAGCGATCCACAGACGAAATTCTCATGTAGGGCATGTCTGAAAACAATCAAAGCATGAAATGAAGATTTCAAGAAATTGGGCTACTTTTCCAGAAACGAAATTCACTCACTTTCTTATTTAAATTTACCATAGACACACTCTTTTCTTACCATAGTAAAGCAAAAACTTTTTCTGGTCAGGCTGTATTTGCACTGACGAATTTCACTTACTTAGACGAATTCGAAGCATGGATGAAGGAAAAGAAAGGATTGCTCATCTGCGAAATGTCTATGGCCCAAGCTCCCCTCAATCCTGGGAATTACCCCTTTACGAATTATATTGGCTGGCGAAATTCATTTTTACTTCCCCTTTAGGCTGTTCATTGGCTGCTCATTTATGTCCACTCATGGAAAACAAATATTGCTGGACTCTGTCAACGCGCTCTTTTGTGATCCCCGCCGCACGTAAACGTTCATTCCCAGGAGAATCCATGTGTCTTTTAAAATTGGAGCCACACAAACAGAAAAATGAAATATGTGCCGTTTAGTCAGTGATGCAAATTGAAGCACCGCTTTTTCCTCTGCTCGACTTCCATAGTAATCTCATGCCATCCTTCGTCAGGAAGGAATGTGGCCGTTTGCGGATCTCTGCTGAAACTCTTCTCGCCTTGTCCGCCTGCAACTGTCTTGACTCCATCATCTTCAACCTCCAAGTCAGCTGCACTGGCTGTCTCCTGTACTTTTTCAACAGTCTTCGAGGTGTCAGGTTGATCATCTGTCTTCTCTTTGGTGCTGACGAGACGATCTGCTCTGAGGCGATGTCTTCTGATGAGGCGATCTGCTCTGATGAGGCAATCTGCTCTGAATGAATCACGGGTACAGCTCCAGGCTTCAGTACCTTTCTGTATCCTGGGGCGCGTGATCCCTGCAATACTTGCGAGCATGCGTCTGCAGCGAAATGCATGTCAAAATTTTTGTGAAGTTTTCACACATGATAGCCAGGAAGTCAGTTGAGCAGTACACTTAACAGGGAACGAGAAAAAAACTTATGAGACTGCCGTTCTCATTTCTTTCACCACCCTTCGACTTGCAATCCACGGCAGCGCAATACCGCTTTGTCATTTATTTGTCAACAGACAGACGCGAAGCTTTAGCCGGTTGGAGAAGACGTTTGCTTGTGAGCCTATGTGATGAAAAATTTTCTGATAAGAAGTAGCTTTAAATTTCTTCAAGAATGCGTGAATTCTTAAACCTTTCGTCCCCTTGGGATTCTCCTCTTGATTCTAATTGACCGGCAGCTTCTTTTGACCTTCGGGGTATGAAATTCTGATGCCCCATTTGATCTCTTTCACTCCTTCCTACCCATCTCCTTCCACCTGCGCCCAAATGAGCAGCCAATGAAAAGCCTAAAGGGGAAGTAAAAATAAATTTCGTCAGCCAATAGAATCCGTAAAGGGGTAATTCCCAGGATTGAGGGGAGCTTGGGCCATAGACATTTCGCAGATGAGCAATCCTTTCTTTTCCTTCATCCATGATTCGAAGTCACTTTCTCTGAAAAATTACCATAGACACTCATTCTCTTCCCCTTGGGCGCTATATAGTTTTGCATAGGCTGACGAATTTGAACTCACTTTTGACGAATCCGAAGTTGAAAAGGTATATATTATTTCCGTTTACTTTAGTCTATGGTCTGAATTATCGGCCTCGGCCAAGAAACGAGTCCTCTGCCGATAATTCAGACCAAAGAAATAAATAAACGGAAATAACTTACACTTAATTCGGCTAAATCCAATTAAAATAAATGGTTCAATCCAAATAAATCCCCTAAACTGATAAAAAACGACTTCAAAATTTTGTCTATGGTTCAGTTTCAACCCGTAAAGTCTACTTGAAGGGATTGAAGTTGTATTAAGATTTTTTAAAGTTAGGTTGCACCACCTAGACTACTGTTAAATTGCCGCCGTCGGGCTCGTCAGCGGATGCGATCAGATGGCGCTGACGCCCCTTGTGTAGATATGATCGATTTTATTCGTCAACCCTTTCTCATGGGCAAAGTATACCTGGAGTACAGGGGTGTCCAAAATGCATTGAAGTCAATAGGAAAATGGCGACCTTCAGGCAGAATCGTTGAACATCTCGACGGTCGGGGTTGTTGGCGACTCGGTTGATGCTCCATCAAATGCGCAACAAAATTTTAGCCCGTGCCCTGGAATTTCATGTGCCTGCGTTGCCCCGTTCGGGCACAGTGAAAAAAAATTGTCAGGGGGGAATTTCCCCCCCCCTCTTGGGGGTTCTACGGGCGGAAAAAAGGCTTGGTAGTCCTACTGTTGAATTGGAAAAAACTGCTCTATAAGAAGTAGCAAAGCAATCCGTAAATTAAGATCAGAATATAATCCTGTTAGAAAGTTCAAACACGAAAAATGCAACATAATTAATCTTGCCAGAAATGAAATCCTTTGATAACACTTTCTTTTACGATCAATTGTCAAACGCCATCATATCAGAAAAAGGGAGCAATAATCAAACAATTTAAATGACTAAATATTTGTAGAGAAGACCCTAGAATTAAGACTCTAAATTCAGTGTAGTTGAGTGCTCGAAGTATTCAATTGCTTGACTACTGGAGACAATTTTTCAACTTGAAACAAAACAATCAGAAAGGGCCCTAAGGCCAAAAATTGTAATAATAACAATCGGTTGATTCGATGCTAAAAGTCCACTAGAGAAGCTCTCCTGCACCGAAGCGCTTCTTGGAAAAAACGAGTTAGTCGATCGTCAGGATGGGAAAAACAATAATAACTTGCTGATCAATATCAGCTCGATTACATGGGCGGAAGCAGAAAATCTGAGCAGCTCCATTCGTTGCTGATCATAAAACCTCTTTTGGGCGCGACAATACAAATATAAAGTAGCGAATAATATTTTTGCTCCTAATGGATCGAAGAAAGTGGGCAATCAATTAACATTAGCTACATGCATACAATGCTGGTAAAGATTCCTAAGAGACTTAGGCACCAAAATTCACGTCTTAATTGATGCTTTAGTCGTAGTTTTCAAAGAGAAAGTGGAAGCTGAGCCAAGGCCCATTTGCTCAGTTTTTAGGTGCTGTATTGCATGGCTTAACACCCAGTCCGGAAAAATTTGTAAAATGATCCATGTACTTGTCGAGCTACTTAAGTTAGTTATTATAAAAAATAGTAAAAATCATTTATATTTCAACTTTTTTTCTTGTTTCAAAGAACAAAAATGGATTGCAAACCAATAAGTGGTCACATTGAACTTGTTTCGATTAAGATTTCATTAAAGATTTGAATCTATAACCATCTATGTTTTTTAAATCAATATTTCATTATTCGTCATGTTAATTATAAAAAATCTGGCTGGATCTATGGATCTAAATTTTATATTCGTTTCAGAGCTCGTAAGGAATCGATAAAATCTTGCAGTCTATATTCGATCCAACTAAAAAGGATTCAAATTGATTAGGAAGAATTTTCATCTCTTAAGAATTTATACCAAGCATTAGCAGTGTCTCAGTAAATACTGGTTTTTTCCTGCTCTATATCTTAAAATTGCACACTTAAAGCTCAAATATTAAATTTCAGGTGCAAGATCCAACTAACACTTTCAAGACAATTTTAGCCTTTAAATAAACAGACATAAATTGATTTGACAATGCATTTAGGAATTGAGAATCTTTGGCAATGGAAATTTTTCAGCGAATTTTATACGTCCAATAGTTATTGTAGAGTTGATTGCTTGACGATAATTAACTAACGAAAAGTTAAAATCAACATAAAACGAATTTTACATTTTAAATTTTCTGCCAATGCATTTCGACCACAATCGGTCAGTATCAAAGCAGAACTTGAACAAAACACGGAACAACAACAACAACAACAACAAAATACGCTGTCAAGATGGTGAAAAGCAGCGTCACAGGGCGCGCCTCAGGGCCTGGGCGCGAACGAAGGCCGCGCCGCCGGCAGAATCGTGGGCGCCGGCGTCAGCCAGCAGGCAATCGATGAAACGCCGAGTTCGCGCTTGTCCTCGCCGGTAGGGCGCCTGCAGCGTAAGCAGCAGCACCTCCTGCACCGGCTCGGGGCAGTGCGACTCGGCGCGGATGACGTGGCCTGCCAGCTGGAGTCGCCGTCGGCGCAAAAGTTCGCAAAAAACACTGAGCTTGGAATTAATATGCCTTAAGGAGTTGTAGCCTAGTGGCTAGGGTGGCTGCCTTATGACCGGAAGGTCATGGGTTCGAGCCCCGGCTCTAGGAGACAATTTGTGCCCTTGAGCAAAGCACTTAATCCCGCATTTCTTCAGTCCACCCAGCTGAGATTGGGTACCAGTTTGAGCTGGGTAAGTTTAGGGTAGGTGTTGCGGCCCTCCAGCTCGTCAAGCTGAACTGCTGTACACAGCACTCGGATGCGCCGCGCAACTAGCTGCAGCTGTGCCACGGGCTGTACATCTGGTAGGGTGTCTAAATTTATTATTATTTATCTTTTGGAAAAAATTCTTTAAATTCGATGCCCTTTGTGGAAAGAAATGGAAAGACAGTCTGATTTGATGTTTCCTTCAAAGTTCCTGGAATCTTTGTCATGTTGAGCTGGAGCAGCTCAACATGACAAAGATCTGACTCCGCTGTTAATGATGAATGGACACGCCCGTAGCCACATCTCCAGCATTATTAATAATTTTCTTTGCAAAAAGCTTTCCGTGTTTCTTTCCGTACTAAAATATTTCTTGGTTTGTTCTTGGTAATTTCCAAGGTTCCTAGACCTATTGTTGCGGGTGTACTTTATAAATTTGATTTCTGTGAGGATCATAACATCTTCTACGTCGAAAACACTAAGTGAAACCTGCACACGAGGGTTAAAGAACACTGGATTCGAAATTACGCCATCAATTAGCACTTTCTCACTGGCAACTCATGCAGCTGTAGTAATAACTGTCTGGATGATGTTTAAATATATTGGTTCGTATAGCCATGAAAACAAATCGAACATTCCGGAAGCTATTGTGGTTGAAATGCAAAAAAATTAATGCTACCATGATAGATAGCCACTAAGTCGCACATATACTATCTGACTATCTGAAATAAGACCCATAGCTTCATATCCTTCCTCGAACTATGCCAATTTTTAGTCCTTTGTTAGACCTCTGATTAATGCAAAATTTATTAAAATTTTTCAAGGCTTACCAAAAACAAGCACACATCAATGTAAATCAAATAATAATTGCTCTTTCGAAGCAAATTAATTTATTTAATAAATGGCAATTATGCAGCTTCAGGAGCTTGGTTATTGCGGTTGCTTTTTAACATTAATGCCAGTATTGAGATGTCTAGTTGCTTTCCCTTTGACAAACTGTAACTATGTACTGGGAACTAAGCTCTGTCTAAGGAGCATATCACTTTTGAGCTCGTTTATCTTTTATAAGAGAACTTAAAGAGTTAATTCTGCAGCTAAGAATTTTTATATAAGTAACAGAAATACACCATGGTAAAAAAGAACTTTGGACGAGATCTAAAGGTCCAAGATCAAAGCAAATGCAGCTGAAAAAATCCACTATACCCGAGTACAAGATAAAAGGCAAACTAGGACTAGGAGGCTAGCATTGCAGGAGCCAACAATGATGTCTCTGAATTTATACTACAACATAGCTTCTAATTGACTTCCACACCGTAAGATTCAGTTAATTTGCTAAGGCAAGTAGCGAAAACAATTTAAATCTTGCTTAAATTTTATAACAAGCATACTTCATTTGAGAGACTGTAAAAATATCTCTCCTTGTCTTCGTATTTATTTCCTAGAAAAGCGAAAAGATGCATTTCTCACGACAAAAACGATATTGAAATAAAAGCGGTCCATTTGACCTTTGACCCTTTGACCCTAACTTTCAACCCCGTGAGTTTTGTTGCGCAAGAGTCATTGGATTAGCTAGTCAGTCTGAGTTTCATCAGCTCCCACTCCGATAATCGAAGCGTTGTAGTTTTTGACCAGGTCAGCTCGGTTCCACACCACAGCGTACACCTTCGGTAGAAACAGGATGCACACCGCGAACACATTCGTGAACAGCAGAACGAACACCAACAGAGCCGCGGCTGACGTCAGCGACGTCAAAGTGACCAGGCTGGGGATGAACGCGATCCACACGAAGGTGGCGCACGCCGTGAAGGCCAGGATGCACTTGCTGTCGTGAAAGTTATCCGGCAGGCTCCGAATGCGCACGGCCAACGAGCACGTGACCAGCATGAGCAGCATGTTGAGCGCGTAGGGAATCCACAAGCTGCTGGAGAAGTAGTCGCACTGGAACTCCACGACGGGTCGGTCATCGGAGCGGAGCTCGGAGCGTGGGAGCTTGACAGGTCGGATTGGACGAGTGCTGAGAACAGAGCTCAGCAGCAACACCTTCAGAAAGGTTGAGAAATAAGGCTTGAGTTCTAGTGCTGTGCAAATTTGCGAGATAAATTTGAATTCAAGAGGACAATGGCTGCCAAATTTATTTTCAAAGGCACTTTTAGGTAAGACCACTCACTGCGGCAACCACTCAAAAGACCTACCTGCAAGAGACAGATGATAACAGTCATGGCAACTACTGCCCGCCGTCCTGTAAACTTCAATCCTGTTAAGCCGCGCATGGAGCCAACAAAGACCCGGTAGATCCGAGCGCTCTTTGTGAGCAGAGCCGCGTACACCATCGTCAGACTAAAGTGGTACAGAAACGCCTGCACATTGCACACAGTCAGCGAGGGCTCGCCGAAGAACAGCGCTACATCGACAAGTCCCAACTGGATGCCGACCTGCTGGAACACGCTCAGCTCGAGCGAGGTCGCCTTCAGTAGCGGCTCGTTCGATCTGGCGATAAAGAACACTCCAGTCGCTATGGTGACGAGCGAGCCGAGCGCCGACACGCTGATGAACACGATGCCAGTGACGTCGCTCGGTCGCAAGACGGTCAGAGCGAGTGGCTCGCACTGAGAATAGTTCGAGCTCGGCCACGTGAGCGACGGACACCTCTCGCACACACTGCCGTTCGATCCTACGATCTCGTCGGAGCTGCAAGGCCTGCACACCCAGCAGCACTTGCTCACCTCTACTCGGTACTCGTGACTTGCACACGGTAGAGAGCACACACTCGCTGGAGCTCGGTTGCTCGCATTTCCCGGCCACGAGATCAGGCTGTGGTTCAGACTCAGACCGTGCTCCGAGCTCCACACTCCTACAGTCACACTCGAGCTGGCCTGCTGACTACTCTGGTAGATCACAACGTAGGAAGCGGGACCGTTTCCGATGCTGTCCAGCTTGACGTATCCTGTGTAGCCGGTCAAGCTCGAGTTGTAGAGCTGCTTCAGCAGTAACGGTCCCGTCACGCACTGGAGCAACGCCGACTTGTTGAGCTCTGGCTCGAGGCTGTGTTTGCACTCGGACTTGGCCACTGCGTCGATTGCGTGGGCGAACAGGAGAAACGCGTCCTGCATTCGAGCGATCGGAGCCACGACGCTATTCGGGGTCAGCTTGCTCGACTCGGAGAGTTTACGTGTTGAGTTCAGTGTGCAGCAGGAGCACGCTGAACAGTTCATGATCTGGTCGAACATGAAGGGTCCATTGTACATGCTTGAGACGTCAGAGTATGCTAGGTTGAGGTACCACTGCATCAAGTCAGGTGTTGGAAACAGTCGAAAGTATACTGTGAAAGTTCCTCCAAAGTAGGAATTTTTTTTATAGTTTTCATCTGCTAGTATAAAATAGAGTCCAGTGCCTTGCAGTGTTTGCAGGAACCGGTTTGTTTCCAGTCTATTATCCATGTCTTTCAGCCATATTAATGCCTTCATATTTGGTTGGTCCCTAATGGCTTTCATCAATTTCTCATGCTCGCTTGTATCGCTGATGGGAATAATAAATGCCAAGCAGGCCTGCGGATATCTTGCTGACAGACTGGACGAAATCTGCAGTGCGATGTTGGTGTTGTAGACGCTTCCCGGATCGTATGCCAGACCTACAAATGTCCAGTTGAACTCGCGCAGCAGGTCAACGATCACCATAGCTTGGTAGGAGTCTGGACTCACTAGTCGGACGAAGTTGGGGAAGCGAGCTCGGTTGCTGAGCGAGTCGCTACTGCACTCCGTGCCCACTGTCGGCAGGGCTTCGTTCTGCAGCGGGAACAGCATTGCCTGCGTCACAGAGCTGGACCAGCCGCCCACAACGCCGTGCACGAGGAACAGCGGGTCGGGATCAATGCCGTTCAGCAGGCCGCATGAGGCTGCCGCTTCGAGCAGAGCAGGTCTGGTCCAGGCGGCTCGAACTCGACCAGCGACAGCGGCTCCCTTCGCCTCGGTGTAGCAGGTTTCAAGGAACACGATGCCGAGGCTGAGGCTCTTCTTGGCTTCGGAGCTGCCGACAGTCCGACTGAAGATGGTGCCGGGCATTGAAGGGACCTTTTGGAGCAGGAATCGAGGTACTGCCTGACGGAGAAAGTCCTGCTCATCGAGTCGGTGTTTGCAGTAGTTGGTGCCGTGCAGCAGGGCCAAGTTAATGTCGCCGGCCTGACAGTAGCCATCATTTCGTGGTGCTTTAGATCCTTCGATCGAAATGACTGTTGCAAACAGCAGTATCTGCGCTTTAAACATTCTTTAGTCGCCGCTCGACCTGTTGTTGTAGTTTTGTGGAGGGACTATCTACAGTCCTGTTGTTCTAGTTTAGTAGAGGGACTATCTACAGGCCTGTTATTATAGTTTAGTACAGGGACTATCTACAGGCCTGTTATTGTAGTTTAGTAGAGGGACTTTCTACAGGCCTGTTGTTATAGTTTAGTAGAGGGACTATCTACAGGCCTGTTATTGTAGTCTATTAGAGGGACTTTCTACAGGCCTGTTGTTGTAGTTTAGTAGAGGGACTTTCTACAGGCCTGTTGTTGTAGTTTAGTAGAGGGACTATCTACAGGCCTGTTGTTCTAGTTTAGTAGAGGGACTATCTACAGGCCTGTTGTTCTAGTTTAGTAGAGGGACTATCTACAGGCCTGTTATTATAGTTTAGTACAGGGACTATCTACAGGCCTGCTATTGTAGTTTAGTAGAGGGACTTTCTACAGGCCTGTTGTTATAGTTTAGTAGAGGGACTATCTACAGGCCTGTTGTTGTAGTCTAGTAGAGGGACTTTCTACAGGCCTGTTGTTCTAGTTTAGTAGAGGGACTATCTACAGGCCTGTTGTTCTAGTTTAGTAGAGGGACTATCTACAGGCCTGCTATTGTAGTTTAGTAGAGGGACTATCTACAGGCCTGTTATTGTAGTCTAGTAGAGGGACTATCTACAGGCCTGTTGTTCTAGTTTAGTAGAGGGACTATCTACAGGCCTGTTGTTCTAGTTT
The DNA here is from genome assembly GCA_950096795.1 of Macrostomum cliftonense. Lineage (NCBI taxonomy): Eukaryota > Metazoa > Platyhelminthes > Macrostomidae > Macrostomum > Macrostomum cliftonense. Next base: position 2,114,384 of record CATNEM010000149.1, read on the forward strand.
AGTAGAGGGACTATCTACAGGCCTGATGTTGTAGTTTAGTAGAGGGACTATCTACAGGCCTGTTGTTGTAGTTTAGTAGAGGGACTATCTACAGGCCTGATGTTGTAGTTTAGTGGAGGGACTATCTGCAGGCCTGTTGTTGTAGTTTAGTAGAGGGACTATCTACAGGCCTGTTGTTCTAGTTTAGTAGAGGGACTATCTGCAGGCCTGTTGTTGTAGTTTAGTAGAGGGACTATCTACAGGCCTGTTGTTCTAGTTTAGTAGAGGGACTATCTACAGGCCTGTTGTTCTAGTTTAGTAGAGGGACTATCTACAGGCCTGTTATTATAGTTTAGTACAGGGACTATCTACAGGCCTGCTATTGTAGTTTAGTAGAGGGACTTTCTACAGGCCTGTTGTTATAGTTTAGTAGAGGGACTATCTACAGGCCTGTTATTGTAGTCTAGTAGAGGGACTTTCTACAGGCCTGTTGTTCTAGTTTAGTAGAGGGACTATCTACAGGCCTGTTGTTCTAGTTTAGTAGAGGGACTATCTACAGGCCTGTTGTTCTAGTTTAGTAGAGGGACTATCTACAGGCCTGATGTTGTAGTTTAGTAGAGGGACTATCTACAGGCCTGTTGTTGTAGTTTAGTAGAGGGACTATCTACAGGCCTGATGTTGTAGTTTAGTGGAGGGACTATCTGCAGGCCTGTTGTTGTAGTTTAGTAGAGGGACTATCTACAGGCCTGTTGTTCTAGTTTAGTGGAGGGACTATCTGCAGGCCTGTTGTTGTAGTTTAGTAGAGGGACTATCTACAGGCCTGTTGTTCTAGTTTAGTGGAGGGACTATCTACAGGCCTGATGTTGTAGTTTAGTAGAAGGACTATCTACAGGCCTGTTGTTGTAGTTTAGTAGAGGGACTATCTACAGGCCTGTTGTTATAGTTTAGTAGAGGGACTATCTACAGGCCTGTTGTTGTAGTTTAGTAGAGGGACTATCTACAGGCCTGTTGTTCTAGTTTAGTGGAGGGACTATCTGCAGGCCTGTTGTTCTAGTTTAGTAGAGGGACTATCTACAGGCCTGTTGTTGTAGTTTAGTAGAGGGACTATCTACAGGCCTGTTGTTCTAGTTTAGTGGAGGGACTATCTGCAGGCCTATTCAACATCTGTGCTGCATTAAATCTAATTATTTTATCTGGAATTTCGCCTCGTTAGCAAATTTGAACTGGTGCATGGAGTCGCAAAATCAAGTTTTCGGCCTGCGCACAAAGGCTCTCTTTGATAGAATTTCTGAGCCTAAATACATTTCCGACTGTAATCCAGTTGTGATATATGCTCTATATGATTTGAATGATATTTTTTCGGCTAATTCAATAGAAAGACACAACGCTGGCAGTCGACTCACGAAGAGTATGAATATGAAATACAAGGCGTGACACGTCACCGTGGATCTAAAGAGTGCCCAGGAGTGCCAAATCTCTACAAAGCAAATATGAAATTTATAAGGAAAATTTTTCTACCTTCTGAAATTGCACTCCAGTTTAGTATCCGCTACGTCTTTTATTGGCGAATTTTTATTTTTCAAGGGAAAAATTTATAGCATTGATTACTCACAGATCTAAGATGAGCGTCTGCAGTTATGGCCAGGAACACTTACTTACAAGGAGCAAAAGCATTCAAAATAGGTTTTAATGCATCACTAGATAGCTATATGTTATTCTTCAGTTCGTATGTGCAAGTTTATACAGTGCCTCAAAGCATCCTGATTGGTTAGTAAAGGGATGAAATTTTGGCCCTACTGTAATCAGATGCTCGATAGTAATTGACTTCTTGATGCATAAATTATCAAGCTTACGAGTATTATAATAGAGAAACTTCTCATTCTTAATTTTATAATGATTGCAAGCTAACTTAAAGGCCACGAGAAAACATAACAAGTTAGAACATTAATTCTCGAGTCCTGGTACACACGTAAACTATTTTATAAAAATGAAGCGATACGAACAGAGCATAATTAGTTGCGCCAACTTCTCCCGATAAGAATGGACTTTATTTAGCTAAGAACACTGCTGTTAAAGAGTCTGATTTTACCGAAGTATACTATTGTACATCTGTACTTTGACTACTAGCGGCAGAATTTCAGTTGCGTTTCGTTGAGTTGATTAATACCGGTTCAGCACAGGCTTCTTCAAGGACCTTGTAGCTGGGACACCAAGTTCACCTGCCGCGCCTTCAACGTGTTACTGACTCCGTGCCGTCGAACGTCGAGCAGCTTTCTCAACAAAGCTAAGGCCGAGCATTTTCCCAGGTATCGCATTTAGTACCAATACCCAGTTCAATAAGCAATAAGCTGATCACATTGGAACGGAACTAAAATAATTTCGACCAAGACATTACTTTGAATGTTTTGAATTGCCTACTGCGAGTAGGGCATTTGAAAAAACGAACCTTAAAAAGATTAAATGATCCTAGGGAGGCACAAGCGGAAACCAATATTTCTCATGTCTGTAATCCGAGCCAGCACTTTGAAATTTGCTTGATGCAACTTTGAAACACGCTAATCTCTAATCGTAAGAAGCTCTCTGTTTTCTTAGAAAGTGACTCTCATTAGTTGCCATCTGGTGCTCACGTAAAGCCAGGCTCAATGGATTAGTATTGATCAGGATGTTTTAACCGAGCGTGGATTCGAATAGCAGGTCCAATCGATACCGTCTGCTAACGAGTCGCATATCGAATCCCAACTTGCATCCTCGATTGGTGCAAATCCTAAGTGCAATTTTCAGAGTCAGATTTCAATCGAGCAACCGTTAATTCCGATATAAAGTGGGCGGAAGCGATGCTTTTAAGTTGAATTCAAGCTTACAAAGTTAGCTTGACTCGTTCTTAAGTTACTCGTAAGCCGCACCGCCAAACTCGTTTGCTCAAAATGCGATATGAAAATCTTTGCGTGGACTCCAAATATGGAAAGTTAAAAATGAATAGACGAACGGATAATTCTGCATCAGCCTGGACCCTTTTTTCAATGCGTGTTTTAACTTTATTTCTTTGCTAGTATTTCAGGCAGTTCGATGTAATTTAGAGGATATCTCAATTTCAGGTCTTTAAGTAGACGCAAAACATATGTACACAGACACACCCAGTCCCTAGGAAAAGTTTCAACAGGAAAGTCATTCAACCTGAAGCAATCATGACTTGAATCAATAGTCTGGATTGAACTATAATCAAATAATCGGGTAGGAAAAAACGACGCTAATTTATTACAAGTGCACCTGCAAAATTAATTCATTAAATTATTAGAAAAAAATTGTACTTTTGTAGCCCAAAGTTAATAAGTTTTTACCATCATTTTATTTTTTTTGTTACCCAATATGAAAATGCTTGATGCGACTTAACAAGAAACAAGAAACGAAAAAACCAGCGAATTTTGTATCCAAGCCGTCTTCAGTGCTCATTCGGAGCAGTTTTAAGTGAGTATTCCTGGTTGAATTATAATCCAGTTAAATACAAAATGCTCCAAAGAATCGTCGAACCTGTACAACAGTAGCGATAAATATTCCAAAAATTTAGCGATGATTTTGTCCATTCTGCGTCAAACGAAACGCATCATATGGCCTCGCTATTATCTTAACTAATTACTAAAGCCCGTAACAATTTTAGTTTTGCTAATCCGCTACTGGCTACAGCTCTGAATCTGTCCCAGATCCTATGGCTCAAACAGATACTACGGGATTAATTCCCACAAAATTTCTCTCCTCTTTGCTGATCAGCCAATAGCAGTCATCGTAGTTGACTCAACAAATCATATTTGCCAGTTGTCAGCTATTTGGCAAACAGAAATATCATATTGCTAGTGTAGCTGCCTTTTCTTCCAATCAATGTTTTGACTAGCTGCGCTCAGGTGATTGACTAAGTGTTCCGGCATTTCGTGAGTATATCCGCTTTTTTGTATTTTGTGTTACTTTACTGTATCCCATCAAGTAATTTTCAGTTTGTAGTAACGATCACCCCAGTTCTGGTATAGAATTTTTCTTTACAAATTCCTTCCCTCGTCGAATTCTGTGTGCCCTTGGGGTTTGCAGAACGTCCTAAACCAATTGAGCAGGTTATTAATTCAACAGGGCCTCAAGGAATGCACCTCTACTCTTCGTACTCTACAATCCTGCCTTCGTTTCCTTAGTTCATCAGTCTTGCTTGTTAGCAGATTTTTGCTTGAATAAATCAAGTTAGAGAAAATTTGTGCTCTATTTGCTCCGAAATTTCTCACGCAAAAGGGATAATTTTAAGCAAGAACTTTGCTAAGCAGAAACGCAAAACCAGAGAAGATGAATGTCAAAATCTGCATGACGCTCGAAGCTATCAATTAAACTGTAACCTAGAAATTCAAGGTTCAGTTTCCCGTTCTGATATTGCCAGGTAGCGTTTTAGTGTGATTTGAGCTATTCCTCGGTATAAAATATCAATCAAAATGTTATCCGGATTCCGAAATACACTGCTGGACTATTCTAGAGATAGAAAACTGTTTCTTAAGCCAAAGTATTTTGCTTTGTGATAGGGGCTTTTAAAGCAAAATGATACTAAATCTATCAGCGCTTTGATCTAAGTGTACATTTAAGTTACTACTACCAGCAGGAGGCAGGCTATAGTCCTAAAGTTCTTTAGCTTATCCCCTGAGTAAACTAGGGCATGGTGTAGGTATACCCAGGTAACACTTTTACTGCCTCTATTTTTAGCCTGATTAAAGCATGAAGTCCTCAACGGCGGTTATCCTAATTACGCTACTGTGGCTGCAGCTCCCACCACTCTCCAAGGCTGCTGAGGGTTATTGTATTCCTGGTGACATCAACATCGCCCTACTGCACGGCACATATTCTTGTCCTGCCAGCATCACCGAAGGAGTTTTTCTAAGACAAATCTTACCCAGATTCGTAAGGGAAAAAATCCAGAGTCAACCAGATCTTCTGTTTGCTTCAAAGAACCTAACACTAGGAGTGGCTTTCCTGGAGACTTGCTTCAAAGAGACGAAGGCTATTCAGGCAGCTCAGAGGGTTACACCGGCCTGGACACGCACCAACTTAGAGTCCGGCGTACCTGGCGGGTGCAATAGTACCTCTTGGCTGGGTGGAAATACAAAGTTGCCAATTCACGGAGTCGTCGGAGGTTGGTCCAGCGCGGAGACGGAGGTACTGTCCTTTTCACTGCAGCCATATGAAGTCCCAATGATCGGTACTGAATGCAGTAGTGACTCACTCAGCGATCGGTTGCAGTTTCCTAATTTGGTCAGATTGGTCAGTCCGGACTCGTACCAGGCCGTGGTGATGATTGATATTATTCGTCAGTTCAACTGGACCTACGTCGGTCTTGTCTACGACGCTAGCAGCCTGTACTACACTAACATAGCTCTTCAGTTCTCTGCAAGCCTGCCGACTAGATTTCCAAACGCATGCATGGCTTTTATAATACCAATCACCGGAGCAACTCGGGACAGCGAGATCCTTGAGACAATCAAGGCACATAAGAATTTAAGAGTGCTGATTTGGCTTGCCGTGGTCAGCGAAGCTACAGATGGCATTTTAAAAGAACTTGGCAACAATGACATCATTGCAATCTTCAGTGATGCAGCCTACAACAAAAATATATACCGCAATGCGTCATTCACGGTTTACTTTAGTCTCTTTCCGACACCTGATTTGATGCAGTGGTACCTAAACCTAGCATACTCTGACGTCTTCGACATGTACAATGGACCCTTCATGTTCGACCAGATCATGAACTGCTCAGCCTGCTCCTGCTGCACACTGAACTCAACCCGTAAACTCTCCGAGTCGAGCAAGCTGACCCCAAATAGCGTCGTGGCTCCGATCGCTCGAATGCTGGACGCGTTTCTCTTGTTCGCCCACGCAATCGACGCAGTGGCCAAGTCCGAGTGCAAACACAGCCTCGAGCCAGAGCTCAACAAGTCGGCGTTGCTCCAGTGCGTGACGGGACCGTTGCTGCTGAAGCAGCTCTACAATTCGAGCTTGACCGGCTACACAGGACACGTCAAGCTGGACAGCATCGGAAACGGTCCCGCTTCCTACGTTGTGATCTACCAGAGTAGTCAGCAGGCCAGCTCGAGTGTGACTGTAGGAGTGTGGAGCTCGGAGCACGGTCTGAGTCTGAACCACAGCCTGATCCCATGGCCCGGAAATGCGAGCAACCGAGCTCCAGCGAGTGTGTGCTCTCTACCGTGTGCAAGTCACGAGTACCGAGTAGAGGTGAACACGTGCTGTTGGGTGTGCAGGCCTTGCAGCTCCGACGAGATCGTAGGATCGAACGGCAGTGTGTGCGAGAGGTGTCCGTCGCTCACGTGGCCGAGCTCGAACTATTCTCAGTGCGAGCCACTCGCTCTGACCGTCTTGCGACCGAGCGACGTCACTGGCATCGTGTTCATCAGCGTGTCGGCGCTCGGCTCGCTCGTCACCATAGCGACTGGAGTGTTCTTTATCGCCAGATCGAACGAGCCGCTACTGAAGGCGACCTCGCTCGAGCTGAGCGTGTTCCAGCAGGTCGGCATCCAGTTGGGACTTGTCGATGTAGCGCTGTTCTTCGGCGAGCCCTCGCTGACTGTGTGCAATGTGCAGGCGTTTCTGTACCACTTTAGTCTGACGATGGTGTACGCGGCTCTGCTCACAAAGAGCGCTCGGATCTACCGGGTCTTTGTTGGCTCCATGCGTGGTGCATCCGGACTTAGTTTTACTGGACGCAAGGCTGTTGTAGTCATGACAATTATGGTCTGCCTATTACAGGTAATTACATAATCTTTTTATCTTGGTTTTTAGGTTGAAAACCGAGTTTTTCTGTGTGCTTTGACACCTCACTTCTCCTGCCTAAACGGCCACAAATTTTTCTACGCTAGCATTGGTTTGTTTGCTTTGTATGGAAATAGATTTGCACGTAAAATTGGGATCTTTGAAAGTCATAGCTAGCTGAGAAGTTGAGGTTTAAGTGGAGCGAAGATCTTGATTGGATCGAGATGAGCAAATGCAACAAGACAAAGAAGCTTAAAAAAATGAAGGAATTTTCTTTGTTTTGGGGAGCAATGCTACCATCTGCGCAAAAATAATTGCTAACCATGTAAAATTCCGGCGTTGAAGTCGATGGGACTATAGCCTAAAATTACACACCAAGTTTTTTTCGCAGATTTTAGCAAAGCGAAAGCTTATGATATTTAGCAACGTAAAATATTCGAGCACTATACAGATCACACTTCTCAACCTTTCTAAAGGTGTTACTGCTGAGCTCTGTTCTCAGCACTCGTCCAATCCGACCTGTCAAGCTCCCACGCTCCGAGCTCCGCTCCGATGACCGACCCGTCGTGGAGTTCCAGTGCGACTACTTCTCCAGCAGCTTGTGGATTCCCTACGCGCTCAACCTGCTGCTCATGCTGGTCACGTGCTCGTTGGCCGTGCGCATTCGGAGCCTGCCGGATAACTTTCACGACAGCAAGTGCATCCTGGCCTTCACGGCGTGCGCCACCTTCGTGTGGATCGCGTTCATCCCCAGCTTGGTCACTTTGACTTCGCTGACGTCAGCCGCGGCTCTGTTGGTGTTCGTTCTGCTGTTCACGAATGTGTTCGCGGTGTGCATCCTGTTTCTACCGAAGGTGTACGCTGTGGTGTGGAACCGCGCTGACCTGGTCAAAAATTACAACGCTTCGATGATTGGAACGGTTGGAGATGACACGTCAACTACTAATTGATCAGCAATGCGACTACGAAACTCGCTACATACTTGCCGATATTTTACCACCCACGAGTGTTGCTTACAGCAAAGAGGCTTAATATAAAGTAGCAACTATAAGGCTATCATACTCGTAGACTTTTTTGAAGTATTGCACACAATCGTTTATCAAATTCATTTAATTTTGAGCATCCGATTGTTGTTGTTTTAAGCGGTAAAAACCCAGATTGCACACGAGCTTTTTAGCGTTTACTTGCGGCTTTTTTAACCAATGACGATTTTATTTTTGTAAACGCTTACTGTGGTTTTGCAATTTTTTTGTAATACGCTACAGAGTTTTTGTATTGCGATAGTTTTGTCCCCGAACTATAATCCTGTTGTAGAAGGTTTTTTAGAATTTTTTGCAAAACAGGTTGCCAGATTTCAGTGAAGAAAGAATTTTTCAAATCCACTATGTGTTTTTACTGTACTATTCTGCACGAAACTTTATCGCAGTTTAACATCTCAGTGTAAAGGGATATTTCTGCACAAAATTGTCGTTGTTTTTCAAAGGAAGTCTTAAATTTTATTTTAATTGTGTGTTCAAATAGAATCAACGCATCTTAGATAATTAAGATCTCGGATTTTTATTAGTAAGCACAGGTTTTGCCTCGCCCAAGGACAACTAAAATAACTTGTTTTAGTTGTCTCTGGCCTCGCCCACGCATAATAGATTGCAAAATATTCGGTTGCATCTAATTTGCACTTTTATCTATTTAAGTTCAATAAAATGTGAAGCTAAGATAGTTAGTATTTTTAATGGAATGGAAAAATATTATGACAGTTATTGCTCACTTACTCAAACGAGTCCACTTAGCTCGTAATCATAGCCGATCAAATGCATAATGACAATCAGTTAAAAGCATCCTGACACAAATCAATCATAATTAAGCTGCGATCTGTAGCATTACCCGATCTGCCCAAAATCCAAATGGATCTGAAATGGTTTATAAATATTTGGCTTTGGCAATCGCCAATTATAGCAAAGAGAGCAACAGATGCATTAAATAAGTAAATGCTTCCTAGCAACAACCAAGAGCAAACGATGTTTGTGATTGTAGCGACTTTGTGTCCCTTTAGTGAGTCGCGGGGGGCGCTGTTCTTGTGTTGTCCGGTGCGCCCGTCCTTTAGGGTGTGGAGGTTGTTCGCAAAGTTGAGGCTTAGATGGCGGCCTGTTTTGTTATTTTCGGCTCTCGCGGTTGGGATTGGCCCGGCCCGGCCTTGCTAGCCGGTTTAGGCACGCATCTCGCGTCGTGGTTGGCTGGCCCGTTGCTCTCTCGGTCGGGGTTAGCCCTCGCCCCACCCCCACTTTTTTGGCCTCGTGCCTGTCCCACGCGCGTATGCGCACTTACTATTCACGAGTACTCGTACATATCCAGTACGCCCAAGCGTCTGATTGTTCTCATATCGGTTCAAATGGTCAATAGGTAAGTTTTAGATGGTCTCGGCCACAGCTTTAGCAGCCAGTCAACGCGACGTCAAGGGCCGTCAAGATGCTCTTGACTGCTACACTGATCTGTGCAACCAGTGCAGTGTATAGAATTTTATTTTGCCGACTCAATCGTTAAAGAAAATTGTCAGCATGTCTAAATTCTTGATTAGTTTTTTTTCTAATTAGAAGACCTATAAATTTGACAAAAGAATTCATGAAAAAAACTTCTTCAATAGTTCCAGAGACATTTTAAAATATTTTTTAGAGATATACCAATACCATACAACTTCTCGAAAAGTTTATTGATTGTGGTTGTGAAAAAAACTATTTTCTCAACTGAGAACTACAGTGCAACGTTTTTTGAAATAAAAATGTTAAATATAGCTAGTTCACGATACTCATAGTGATTGAATTTTCACAACATGCATGGACAACAAATTTTAAGTAGAAGAACATCATCGCGACCAAATTGATCGAATGTTAACAAGTAATCAATCATAGAAATCATCGAAATCTTCATCGTCATTTTCAGTGTGGGTCGGCGGTGGCTTCTGCTGCTGCTGCTGCTGCTGCTGCAAGTGGGCGCTAAGTTGACTTTTCAGAGTGCCTCCGCCGCTCAGCCGAAGCCGGAAGGAGTTCTCCAGCTCCGAGTCGATGTCCGACTCGAGGTCGTGGTCTGGACGGTGTGTTAGAAAAAAACTATTTGAGGCATAAATATTTTTGTAATGCTGCATCAATAATTACATCATTACGACTGTTTTAATGAACTGATAAAGTTAACAAGTGAAAGTAGCGACTTGGAGGCCCAAATCTAAAGCCGTTAAGGTTGGTAAAAATTGAACTCGATTTGACTCAAACAGAACGCACAGAATTAAATCCTAATCAGCTACCCTTGTTATTTTTTACAACAAAATGCGACATGCTGGCGCTGATGAGTGAAATGAAAAAAGTGACATAAAGCCGATTTGACAAGAAGATAATAATAAGAAAATCGACAAGTATTAACTGCCGGATATTAATCCCATTATCCAACTGTGAGATATAAAAGTCCGCGTTTTGATAGAGAACTTTATAAAGAAAACAGCTTTTTTCCTTAAATAATCTATTGCGCTGACCCCCTGAAGCGCGTTCAGTCACGCTAAATACCGTACGCAGGCATAGACACACATGTTGCTCAGCGGAAATCCCAGAATACGAGTAGCACCTAGTCACGCACTCACATAGGGTGTACAAACCGGTAGTTCCAGGAATGTATACTCTCTATGCCTTGGGGGGTCGCCCTCATGGGCGTAAATTGCGCAACTGGCCCATAGCTCAACAATGTAGTGCACAAGGCCCCAAATTAATGTGACCCTGCACACGAAACCGCGCTAGGGAAAGTAGACGACCAACAACAACAACTTGGACCAGTGGCACATAATGCAGACGCGCTAGACCGCCGAGCCACTCGCCCCATTCATATCACACCCATCAACTTAATACTAACACTATCTTCTCAATAGAATTTTCTTTGACAAATTTAGCTAATTTCTTGTGTGCCAAACTAAATTATAAAAATTCGAAAATACTTTTTTAAAATTTTGTTTACCTGTATCATTTTCTTCAGCGTCTGATTCAAAATTAGAAACGAGAGAGTAAATTTTGCTTTAATGGACCTTGGTTGAGTAATTAATAAATTAATAAAGCGATTCACTTAATATTTTATGATCCAAAACTTACCATCTTTAGCCAGCGGTTGAGATTTCACCGGCCCATCGTCAGTGGTTTTAGCTCCGACGCCTCCAATTGGCTGCTTTGATCCAGCCGCCGATTGAGCTGTCGGCGCCTTTGATGTTAGCGTTGTTGTTTGATCGTCCGACGATTTGCTGAGATTGGCGCTCGCTCCAAGCGCCCCCTGGAGTAGCTTCTGATAAGCGTTTGAGCCTGTTGTTTATTATTTTGGATTTCAAATAGTGTTGTATCATTAGTTCAGAATTGCATTCAGCAAAACGGTTTGACTCTGGCCAATATCGTAAGTTTAGTTGTGTTAACAAACTCTTCTTGATAATTGATTCACCTGCTAGTCACTTATCTGAAAATTTTAAAATTCTGCATCTAGCTAAGATTACCCATATCGTTTTTTTAAAAACGGCTACGACAGATTGTTAAATAAGCTACATTTTGCAGTACATAACATAGCTCGTATCTCTTTTATTACCATCTAAAACTACAAATATACTTTAGCTATCTAAATGAGTTCCACTAACAAAAAATTACTGTGAATTGACTTGGTCAGTTCACGTTAAGTTTCGCCATTCTCTCTACCTGATATGAATGTGAGCGGCCCACGAGTGGTGACTTGCTAGACGGTCTAAAACCTGCTAAAAAAGGCAGGGGGCGTTATCTAGAGGTTCAGCGATATCTCACTTTGTTGCTATAGGCGCCTAGCATTCTCGCTAGCTGCCTTATCGATTATCCAGCCAAACCGCTATTAAGCGCATGGCTACAACCGGTTGGAGCCAAAATTGTTCGACAAATCTGCGACAGCCAGGGACACCCAACAGTCCAGAAACACACTCGACATCAAGCATGGCAAGCTCTCAAGGTGGCAGCGCCAGCGGCAGTTCCAAGCAGCTCCAGGTGGCCGAGTCCGAAGTTCGAGTTCAAATGGAAGACGAGTCCAAGGCCGACGTTCACGAACGAGACCCGTTGAAGATCAACGACGATTTGTACGTCAGATGGGAGGAGGTGTTCGGCGAGCCGCATCACACTGTCTATTCATTCGACGGGGTTTGGACTCTGGCGCACACCTGCTACTACACCACCAAGCTGTGGACCTACCGGATACTCACTCTCCTGTGCGCGGTTCCCGCGGCATTTTACTGGGGCTGCGAGTTCGCCTGCCTGGCCTGCAACATCATCTGGTGCTGGCGGCCGGCACTGCGCGCCTTCGAGATGCAGGCCAAAATTCTCAAGCTGTTCTACTCTATTAGTCTCTCCATCTTTCTAGAGCCGCTTGTCAGTACCCTGGCTCTGTGCTTCTCCAGAATCAAAGTCGAAGTCGTTAACAAATAATTTTTCTTACAGTTCTATTGCAGATTTTGAACAAACTTATTTTAACCGATTATATACGAGCTATATATATATATATATGTGCCAGCTATTTAATACACAATTATAGTTTCGATTTATAAGGCTTTGGTCTATAATTTAGTTCAAATTAACCGGAACATTTTTTAGACAGAATTTTCGCGAAATTCACTATTTACGTTTCGAACTACTACTAGTAGTACGAGTATAACTCAGCGTTGTTTCTATAGTTGTTTGTTTTTTTAACTAACCTTTGAGATTCGGTTGAGGTGAATTGTGCGAAAAAAATCCGCTACGATTGGTGCCCGACTGCATTGTGAGCTCCGTAATGCTGCTCTCGTCAGCGCTGTCGTCTTGAAGGGCTGCGGCGTACGCTGTTTAAGTAGGAAGGCAGGGGCATTTTATTCTTATTTGATTTCAGTACGAGCGTGTTAAATAAGCGATCTATTCCATCCCTTTATTCATGGGTGTTAAATTTGCCACGATTAGCAATGATTAGCTAGGATTAGATTAGATTAGATCATATTAGATTACTTTAGATAAGATAGATTAGATTAGATTAGATTAAATTGGATTGGATAAGATTGGAATAGATGAGATGAGATGAGATTGGATTAAACTAGATTACAGTAGATTGGACAAAATTAAATTAGATAAGATTAGATTAGATTAAAGTAGATTGTATAAGATTAGAAGAGATTAGATTAGATTAAATAAAATTAGATTAGATTAGATTGGATTAGATTAGAATAGATTAGATATTAGATTAAATTAGATTGGATAAGATTAGAATAAATGAGATGAGATGAGATTCGATTAAGCTAGAATAGAGTAGATTAGGGTAGAGTAGATTCTATAAGATTAGATAAGATAAGATTAGATTAGATTAGATTAGAATATATTAGATTAGATTAGATTAAATTGGATTGGATTAGATCGGATTAGATTAGATTAGATTAGAGTAGATTAGATCCCTACCTCTGACGTGCGAATCGGAGCTACTCGCGCGCAGTTCGGGATTTTTCGTCACATTCAAACTGTCCCGGCCGGCAACCCCCGACGCCCTTCCGCTGGCCACCAACTCCTCGTCGAAGTCCTCGCCATCCTCGTCATCGTCGGGCTCGTCAACGAAGGAGCCGGCGGTGGCTTGCATCGACTCGCCGACAGCTTGAACTGGTCGAGCTGGCTGCGCCGGCGTCGGCTGCTGCGGTCGTCGGTCCGACGCGATCGTCACAGACTCCTCATCCTCGTCATCATCGTCTCCAGACTCGTTTCCAGCTTCATCGTCGTCGGCATCGTCGGGCAGTTCAAGGATGCGCACAGTTTCGCTGACTAGGCGGTCGGCCACGCTGGCCGGACTGGCCTGCGGCAGCAGCGACGGGCAGAACAGGCGCGCCACGTCCAGCGCCGAACGTCCGGTGCGCAGTTTCAGGCGCCGCATGTGACGCAACAAACGGCGCCACAGATCGCGCGCCTCGGCGTCGCCGAGATTCATGTCGATTTGGCGGGCCAGCTGGCGCGGGTCTGACACGCCAGACAGAGCCGAGACCAGCCGGTCGTTGAATACGCATCCGCCTGGCAACCGGGTGGCAACCAACAGGTCGAGCTCTTCTAGTAGCAGACCCGTTGCAGACACCTGCGAAGTTTGGTTTTATTTTCCAATTGAATAATTTATTCGAATCGAGCTCTGGTTAACTTCATTGTTTAGTTACTGATTGGATAACCTGCGCCACAAATCAATAAATCATTCAATCAGCAAATCACTCAATCCACACATCAAATCTATCTATCTATTGTTTAATCAATAAGTCATTTTATCAGTCGCTTTATTATTATTTAAAATTGAATCAATTAATCCGTCAGTCGATCAATTTATTAATTGACTAAAAAATTAACCCATCAGCCAATCAACCAATAAATAAATAAATCAGTCAATCAAACAATCAATCAACCAATCAACCAATCAATCAATCAATCAGTCAATCAGTCAATCAGTCAATCAATTAATCAGGCAATCAATCAATTAACTAACTAATTAACCAATACTCAATCTGTCAACCAGTCAATCAATCAGTCAATCAATCAATCAATCAGTCAATCAATTACAGCAGACAGATGACTCGGCAATCCGTCTCCGCTATTCGCAGCCCGACAAATCTCAGCTCGAAGCGCGTCCGATGGAGGCGAAGTTGCGTAATAGCCAGCCAAAATGCGAGGCTGCGCTCGCTTCATCTCCGCGTCAACAAAGTCCAGCAGGCTGTGCAGGCCGGCCAGAGTCAGATCAGATTGGTCGGCCTGATTGTCGACACTGTCGATTGGTTTTGTCGGCGCCTGCTGCCCCGTCGGCGAAGTCGCCTCCCGAGACGATCGCGGCGTCTTCCGCCTAGCCGTGTCGCCTAACTGGCTCCCAGATCTGGAAGCGTTTTTTAATTAACCACGTGATAAAATGCTCAGCTAATCCCATCCTAGAATGCGATTTATAAAGACTGCTCACTTTGAAAATCCAGTTGAGTCCATCGTTGATTCTGTCAGGCCTAGCAGTGCGCCGCTGGTATTCCACCCACCGCCACCGCCGCCGCCGCCGCCGCCGCCGCCGCTGGCGCCCGAAGCGGCTGCTCGACCCGCCCCGGTGCTGTTGCCAGATTTGCTCAGCTGCGACAGGTGCAGCGGTGGCACGTCGGCGCCCAAGGTGGAGCCGCTTTCCCTCAGCGAGGCGGCGGCGGCCACAGTAGCGTCCTGTGCACCTGCTGGGACGGCCGATTCCGCCGTAGAAGTTTGCCGTCGAAGATGTTCGATAACTTCGTCGCGCCATTGCGGACCGCGTTCGGCAAGAATTGCGTCGCGTTTGGCGCGCAGTTGAGCAACCCGACGGTCGAGAGAACGCAACGCGGACTCGGAACGCTCCAGATCGGCTAGGAGCAGCTGAGCGCGGCGTTGCATTGACGACTCGCGTTGGCAGAGGTCCCGGTAGTAGCCAGACAGAGCTGTTGAGGTGGCTCCACCGGAGCTTGAGTGATGAGCAAGAGAGTGAGTATCACAGGCAGAGTGCAGTAGCTACATCAAACATTAAATCTGCTTACCCGCTTTTTATAGCTTTGAGCTTCTGCTCCAAACTGAGTCGCTCTGATTCACTGTAAATTTTAGGATAGAAATTTTTTTCACTTTTACTGAGGCTGATTCGCCAAAACAAATTTTCTTAGAAATAGGAAAGTAAGTCAGTCGATTACTTTAGAGGTACTGAACCGTGGCGAAAAAAATTGTACAAAGTGTTCTGAAACTTCCCCTTCGTCATGCAAGTTTTATTTTCGCGTCCACAATAAAAAAATATGAAAAAAATAACCGAGAAGAGTCAAGCATTGTGACTGTTTTAAAACTGAAACTCAATGCGGTGCAGCGAGGCGATTGTCAATAGCGCACCAGACGCTTTTGTTCCAGCCGACGCATGCGAGCTTCCAGTTTGCGTCGGGCGTTGTTTTTGGCCGCCACCACGCTGAAATCGCAGCAGCGCTCGTCGTGCAGATGCTCGCCGCCGGATTCGGCTGAACTGGCCTCAGCGGCTCCTTTGTTGTTGGCCTCTTGCCGACAGCAGTGACTGTCAACCGGCTCGGTGGATTTGACCTCGTCCGCTGCCGCCGATTTGACGTCCCCAGCGAGGTCGGACGACTCGTTCTCAGTGGGCGGCGCCGTCTTCTTGGCTTTGTTGGTGCGCCGTTTCGGTATGGGCCCGAACTGGATCAGCGGGCACGGCAGGCTGGTGTCGATGCTCAGCGGCTTGTGAATGTTCGGATTGTTGATTTCGTCGCCTTCAACGTAGTTTGGCTCCTCCTCCTCGGCTTTCTGGTCGAGCTCGGCCATCTCGTTGCAGGTGAGCATGTCGCTCCACACGTGAAAGTAGGTCCGGACGCCTCGCTCGTTGAAGTGCGTTGACCCGTCGCTGCTGACGCTGGAGATGTCGGACGCGATCGAGGCGCCGTCTTCCTCGTCGTCGTCGTCGTCAGGTCGGATCGGCGTCTTGGCGAAGGCGCTGTCGTCGGAGTCCAGCTCGCTCTGGTCCGACGGAATCGGCCCGCTCTGGCTGCTGGAAAATTCCATCGCCGTTCTAAGAGTTTCGCGGGGAAAACAAGCCGGATAGCTGTGAGCGATTTTCTGGTTGCCGATTGAGAGATCTGTCAGAGCAGTTTCAAGCGTTATAAGCCAATATGGCTGTCAAATAGCTTTGAGGCTGCGCCGATGCTGGCCATAGACAAAGTTTTAGCACCTGACTCGGGTCGTAGTTTCAGTTAGATGTCAAGCTTGAATCGGCATCGAAGCGCATTTTCTTTGACTAAAACTAGGGACTCATAAAAACAGGCATTCAGAGCCTCTATTCGGATAATTGTAAACACTGCTGCACAAAATATATAGATTTCTTCTACTGTTTGAAGCTTGAAGGCCTAGCCTTCTGAATAATTGACAAAATGAATGTGGACGCAAATGTGAACACCGCGAGAGCCTTATATGCATGTTGTAATGCTGGTATATTCTGAAGAAATCGGAAAGCAGAGCAAGTAATTTATATTTAATTGGGCTTAATTTTTTCGGTTTTTCAATAACTGGGAGAACTGTATGTAAACAATTATGTAGAAATTAACTTCTGAGCTAATAGTTTGGAAAATTCAATGAGTTATTATTTTAATAAAAACGTCAACTGATACTTTACACTGCCCTTAAAATACTCTTCTGGTGAATAATGGTTTCGTTTTTGCGCGATGACCACTCTGAGCTTTTCACAATTCTGCATTGAAAAAAATAAACTACAAATGACGTTTCTTGATTGAAAAAATGTATGAGATACAAATCGATTCTCTGAGTGGAATAAAAATAAAATTAAACAAGCAAGTTTAACTTCAGGCAAGAATTTTTAGGATTTTGTGGCTAAGTCTTTATTCTCCATCTTCATAAGAATAATAATGAGCTATGTAACCAAAGTACATTATTTTTATGCATGTTAACGTTTTCACTCATAAACATCAGAATTATGGGAAGTAAGAGTTCTGCAACATATGAATATTAATATTGCTACAGATTAAGAAATACTTCCGCAATTTTTGCGACAATATGATAAATTTAAAGTTTAAACTTGAATTCTGATGACCCTTACCAACTCAATATGGATTCCTGAAGACGCGCTGTTGACTTTAAATATTCCACTGAAACCATTCTTAAGAATGTATAGTCAATAAAAATTATAGCCTATTTTGTAACAATGAAAAGAAACTATGCTATAATTAACTTATTAAGATTAATCCTATTGCATCTCATGCTATGTACTAAGCTATGCAGCTTATTTGATAAAAAAGGTCAAATTTTTACGAAGTTGAAAAAGCACATTTTAAAAAAGTGTCTTTGAATTGGTTTTGGTAGCGATAAATTATTACACATAAAATATTATTTAGATTAAAAAATAAAACAGTTCTATTTACTACCTAGCCTTCTAACAAGCAATAACTTTTTGTTAATATTTTTGAAGTTATCGCGCACATCTTTTATGTGCAAGAAAAATCTAAGAAACATTTAGCACGCGCTTGGTGGTCGAAGCTGCAAAAGTTATAAGTTTGGCTTCGGGCAATATACTTCGTTCAGATCGTTTTTTTGCTTAAGCTTTCTTCACCACCTGAGGCCTATTAAGATGCATAAAGTAGCTACTGTATTTTTGTTGCTTCTAGCATTTATGGAGTTCGCAAATTCACGGCAATGCACTCAAGTATGTTGATGACTTGCATATTTTCAATTTATTTCGTAGTTAAGTAAGGAAGAAACAATAGTTTTATTCCTCCTAAAAAGTGAGATTTAATTTTTTTTATAAAAGATTGCCTTCTTCCATGACATGAGTTCTAGAGATCTTTGTAAAAGAAAGTAAAAAGAAAAATCAACTCAGAATTTTTAAACTGTTGCATTATATGACTTAGGCTGGATAATAAATATAATTTTTCTGGTATTTGCTCCTGTAACTCCTACCCAAGTTATTTAAAATTACATAAATTTATTCCTCCTTTTATTTTATCCATAAGCTAATAGGAGGTAATTTTTTGAATCATAGATATTTCCTCTTAACCTAATCATGTTTGTTTTTTATTCTTTGCATTAATACTAGTCAACTTAGCAGAAAAATCTTCTATCAAAGAGAAAATCTAGTCTGATAAATAAATCCATAAGATGTAAAATAGACAGAATATATTTATATTATACCATTAACTATAGCAAAATTAATTGTGTAAATTTAAAGAATTTTTTGTTAGCTTAGTAGGCCTTTTTTATATTATATAAAAAGATAGTCTAACAAAAATTGGAATGACAAATGTGTATTAAAGTATATACTTTGAAATTTTACTTTAGCAATTATGTAGTACTTTGTTATTTATATTTATATTTCTTATTTATACTTGGTTATTTATAAATCTTCCTTTTGCTTTTTGATAATAATTCAAAATTTTATTTTAAATTTAGGCTGACCTTCAATATGCTCACACTGAATGTAGCAACAATATGCGCTGGCGTGTACAAGTGCCCAAGCCTGAGGCTGATTGTACTGGCGATAAAGTTGCCTTTCCATCTCTTGGTCTGCCCTGCAGTAAGTTTTTATATTATTTGCTTTGTTTAACTCTGAGTTTTTCAACAACAGAATGCAAGATCACATCACTCTTATTACCAATCTAATTGCCATGCTCAGATTTCACATGTCCAGCTGGAAACTATTTGGACATTGAGAAGTCGCAGTGCAGCCAGTGTCCTATTGGCTATTATTCGCTTGGCTCTGGGGTGCTGTTTGACACATTCCATTCTGTGCCATCGGAGTTGCTAGTCACAGCTGAGCCACTTGGAACCGAGACAAATGTCTCCTGCGATGGGTGAGCTTCGTCTCAACTCTATAGTGCAATAGATTTTAGACGGATATTGTTGTCTGAGCTCTGGTCACCTTTCTCTTTAACAGAGCCACCTGGCTACCAATGGGCAGTTTTTTGGCTGGCAAACCCGACGGTCGCTGCTTGCTTAAAATGATGTTGACGGTGAACTTAGTTACCGAAGGCTATGTGACCTTTCGTTATCAATACCGGCGAAGCGAAGCTCTGTTTATGTTTGACGTGCAGAATGACCGCTGCGAGAGTCTGGGTGACGCTGGGCCCGGCCCGTGGATGGAGGAGACCGAGCAGGGGGAGATCGGATACAGAACGGTTTGTGTGTGGCTTGATTTAGAGCTCATGTGCTCACACGGATGTTGACTTCTTTTTACTAAATCAACTTCTTTCATTATAGGTTCTAATCTCATCCTGCTCCCACTCTAATCTCATCCTGCTCCCACTCTAATCTCATCCTGCTCCCACTCCAATCTCATCCTGCCCTCATCCTGCCCTCACTCTAATCTCATCCTGCTTCCACTCCAATCTCATCCTGCCCTCACTCTAATCTCATCCTGCTTCCACTCTAATCTCATCCTGCTCCCACTCCAATCTCATCCTGCCCTCATCCTGCCCTCCCTCTAATCTCATCCTGCTCCCACTCCAATCTCATCCTGCCCTCACTCTAATCTCATCCTGCTTCCACGCTAATCTAATCTCATCCTGCTCTCACTCTAATCTCATCCTGCTCCCACTCTAATCCCATCCAGCTCTCACTCTAATCTCATCCAGCTCTCACTCTAATCTCATCCTGCTCTCACTCTAATCTCATCCTGCTCCCACTCTAATCTCATCCTGTTTTTATTCAAATCTCATCCTGCTTCCACTCTTATCTCATCCTGTTTTTATTCAAATCTCATCCTGCTCCCACTCTAATCTCATCCTGTTTTTATTCAAATCTCATCCTGCTTCCACTCTAATCTCATCCTGTTTTTATTCAAATCTCATCCTGTTTTCATTCAAATCTCATCCTGCTTCCACTCTAATGTCATCCTGTTTTTATTCAAATCTCATCCTGCTCCCACTCTAATCTCATCATGCTCTCATTCAAATCTCATTTTGCTTCCACTCTAATATCATCCTGCTTCCTCTCTAATCTCATCATGCTCTCACTCTAATCTCATCCTGCTCCCACTCTAATGTCATCCTGCTCCCACTCTAATCTCATCCTGTTTTTTTTCAAATTTCATCCTGCTCCCACTCTAATCTCATCCTGTTTTTATTCAAATCTCATCCTGCTTCCACTCTAATCTCATCCTGCCCTCATCCTGCCCTCACTCTAATCTCATCCTGCTTCCACTGCTAATCTAATCCCATCCTGCTCTCACTCTAAACTCATCCTGCTCCCACTCTAATCCCATCCAGCTCTCACTCTAATCTCATCCAGCTCTCACTCTAATCTCATCCTGCTCTCACTCTAATCTCATCCTGCTCCCACTCTAATCTCATCCTGTTTTTATTCAAATCTCATCCTGCTTCCACTCTTATCTCATCCTGTTTTTATTCAAATCTCATCCTGCTCCCACTCTAATCTCATCCTGTTTTTATTCAAATCTCATCCTGCTCCCACTCTAATCTCATCCTGTTTTCATTCAAATCTCATCCTGCTTCCACTCTAATCTCATCCTGTTTTCATTCAAATCTCATCCTGCTCCCACTCTAATCTCATCCTGTTTTCATTCAAATCTCATCCTGCTTCCACTCTAATCTCATCCTGTTTTTATTCAAATCTCATCCTGCTTCCACTCTAATCTCATCCTGCTCCCACTCTAATGTAATCCTGCTCTCATTCAAATCTCATCCTGCTTCCACTCTAATCTCATCCTGCCCTCATCCTGCCCTCACTCTAATCTCATCCTGCTTCCACGCTAATCTAATCTCATCCTGCTCTCGCTCTAATCTCATCCTGCTCTCACTCTAATCCCATCCAGCTCTCACTCTAATCTCATCCAGCCCTCACTCTAATCTCATCCTGCTCTCACTCTAATCTCATCCTGCTCCCACTCTAATCTCATCCTGCTCTCACTCTAATCTCATCCTGCTTCCACTCTAATCTCATCCTGTTTTTATTCAAATCTCATCCTGCTTCCACTCTAATCTCATCCTGTTTTTATTCAAATCTCATTTTGCTTCCACTCTAATATCATCCTGCTTCTTCTCTAATCTCATCATGCTCTCACTCTAATCTCATCCTGCTCCCACTCTAATCTCATCCTGTTTTTATTTAAATTTCATCCTGCTCCCACTCTAATCTCATCCTGTTTTTATTCAAATCTCATCCTGCTTCCACTCTAATCTCATCCTGTTTTTATTCAAATCTCATCCTGCTCCCACTCTAATCTCATCCTGTTTTTATTCAAATCTCATCCTGCTTCCACTCTAATCTCATCCTGTTTTTATTCAAATCTCATCCTGCTCCCACTCTAATCTCATCCTGTTTTTATTCAAATCTCATCCTGCTTCCACTCTAATCTCATCCTGTTTTTATTCAAATTTCATCCTGCTCCCACTCTAATCTCATCCTGTTTTCATTCAAATTTCATCCTGCTCCCACTCTAATCTCATCCTGTTTTTATTCAAATCTCATCCTGCTCCCACTCTTATCTCATCATGCTCTCATTCAAATCTCATCCTGCTTCCACTCTAATCTCATCCTGCCCTCATCCTGCCCTCACTCTAATCTCATCCTGCTTCCACGCTAATCCCATCCAGCTCTCACTCTAATCTCATCCAGCCCTCACTCTAATCTCATCCTGCTCCCACTCTAATCTCATCCTGCTCCCACTCTAATCTCATCCTGTTTTTATTCAAATTTCATCTGCTCCCACTCTACGTCCACTCTAATCTCATCCTGCCCTCATCCTGCCCTCACTGTAATCTCATCCTGCTTCCACGCTAATCCCATCCAGCTCTCACTCTAATCTCATCCAGCCCTCACTCTAATCTCATCCTGCTCCCACTCTAATCTCATCCTGCTCCCACTCTAATCTCATCCTGTTTTTATTCAAATCTCATCCTGCTCCCACTCTTATCTCATCATGCTCTCATTCAAATCTCATCCTGCTTCCACTCTAATCTCATCCTGCCCTCATCCTGCCCTCACTCTAATCTCATCCTGCTTCCACGCTAATCCCATCCAGCCCTCACTCTAATCTCATCCTGCTCCCACTCTAATCTCATCCTGCTCCCACTCTAATCTCATCCTGTTTTTATTCAAATCTCATCCTGCTTCCACTCTAATCTCATCCTGTTTTCATTCAAATCTCATCCTGCTCTCACTCTAATCTCATCCTGCTTCCACTCTAATCTCATCCTGGTTTTATTCAAATCTCATCCTGCTTACACTCTAATCTCATCCTGTTTTCATTCAAATCTCATCCTGCTTCCACTCTAATCTCATCCTGCTTCCACTCTAATCTCATCCTGTTTTCATTCAAATCTCATCCTGCTTCCACTCTAATCTCATCCTGCTTCCACTCTAATCTCATCCTGCTTCCACTCTAATCTCATCCTGTTTTTATTCAAATCTCATCCTGCTTCCACTCTAATCTCATCCTGTTTTTATTCAAATCTCATCCTGCTCTCACTCTAATCTCATCCTGCTTCTTCTCTAATCTCATCCTGCTACCACTCTAATGTCATCCTGTTTTTATTTAAATTTCATCCCGCTCCCACTCTAATCTCATCCTGTTTTTATTCAAATTTCATCCTGCTCCCACTCTTATCTCATCCTGCTTCCACTCTAATCTCATCCTGTTTTCATTCAAATTTCATCCTGCTCCCACTCTAATCTCATCCTGTTTTTATTCAAATCTCATCCTGCTCCCACTCTTATCTCATCATGCTCTCATTCAAATCTCATCCTGCTTCCACTCTAATCTCATCCTGCCCTCATCCTGCCCTCACTCTAATCTCATCCTGCTTCCACGCTAATCCCATCCAGCTCTCACTCTAATCTCATCCAGCCCTCACTCTAATCTCATCCTGCTCCCACTCTAATCTCATCCTGCTCCCACTCTAATCTCATCCTGTTTTTATTCAAATCTCATCCTGCTCCCACTCTTATCTCATCATGCTCTCATTCAAATCTCATCCTGCTTCCACTCTAATCTCATCCTGCCCTCATCCTGCCCTCACTCTAATCTCATCCTGCTTCCACGCTAATCCCATCCAGCCCTCACTCTAATCTCATCCTGCTCCCACTCTAATCTCATCCTGCTCCCACTCTAATCTCATCCTGTTTTTATTCAAATCTCATCCTGCTTCCACTCTAATCTCATCCTGTTTTCATTCAAATCTCATCCTGTTCTCACTCTAATCTCATCCTGCTTCCACTCTAATCTCATCCTGTTTTTATTCAAATCTCATCCTGCTTCCACTCTAATCTCATCCTGTTTTCATTCAAATCTCATCCTGCTTCCAGTCTAATCTCATCCTGCTTCCACTCTAATCTCATCCTGTTTTCATTCAAATCTCATCCTGCTTCCACTCTAATCTCATCCTGCTTCCACTCTAATCTCATCCTGCTTCCACTCTAATCTCATCCTGTTTTTATTCAAATCTCATCCTGCTTCCACTCTAATCTCATCCTGTTTTCATTCAAATCTCATCCTGCTTCCACTCTAATCTCATCCTGCTCTCACTCTAATCTCATCCTGTTTTTATTCAAACCTCATCCTGCTTCCACTCTAATCTCATCCTGTTTTCATTCAAATTTCATCTTGCTCCCACTCTAATCTCATCCTGCTCCCACTCTAATCTCATCCTGTTTTTATTCAAATTTCATCCTGCTCTCACTCTAATCTCATCCTGCTCCCACTCTAATCTCATCCTGTTTTCATTCAAATCTCATCCTGCTCCCACTCTAATCTCATCCTGTTTTTATTTAAATTTCATCCTGCTCCCACTCTAATCTCATTCTGTTTTTATTTAAATTTCATCCTGCTCCCACTCTAATCTCATCCTGTTTTTATTCAAATCTCATCCTGCTCCCACTCTTATCTCATCATGCTCTCATTCAAATCTCATCCTGCTTCCACTCTAATCTCATCCTGCCCTCATCCTGCCCTCACTCTAATCTCATCCTGCTTCCACGCTAATCCCATCCAGCTCTCACTCTAATCTCATCCAGCCCTCACTCTAATCTCATCCTGCTCCCACTCTAATCTCATCCTGCTCCCACTCTAATCTCATCCTGTTTTTATTCAAATCTCATCCTGCTCCCACTCTTATCTCATCATGCTCTCATTCAAATCTCATCCTGCTTCCACTCTAATCTCATCCTGCCCTCATCCTGCCCTCACTCTAATCTCATCCTGCTTCCACGCTAATCCCATCCAGCCCTCACTCTAATCTCATCCTGCTCCCACTCTAATCTCATCCTGCTCCCACTCTAATCTCATCCTGTTTTTATTCAAATCTCATCCTGCTTCCACTCTAATCTCATCCTGTTTTCATTCAAATCTCATCCTGCTCTCACTCTAATCTCATCCTGCTTCCACTCTAATCTCATCCTGGTTTTATTCAAATCTCATCCTGCTTACACTCTAATCTCATCCTGTTTTCATTCAAATCTCATCCTGCTTCCACTCTAATCTCATCCTGCTTCCACTCTAATCTCATCCTGTTTTCATTCAAATCTCATCCTGCTTCCACTCTAATCTCATCCTGCTTCCACTCTAATCTCATCCTGTTTTTATTCAAACCTCATCCTGCTTCCACTCTAATCTCATCCTGTTTTCATTCAAATTTCATCTTGCTCCCACTCTAATCTCATCCTGCTCCCACTCTAATCTCATCCTGTTTTTATTCAAATTTCATCCTGCTCTCACTCTAATCTCATCCTGCTCCCACTCTAATCTCATCCTGTTTTCATTCAAATCTCATCCTGCTCCCACTCTAATCTCATCCTGTTTTTATTTAAATTTCATCCTGCTCCCACTCTAATCTCATTCTGTTTTTATTTAAATTTCATCCTGCTCCCACTCTAATCTCATCCTGCTTTTATTCAAATCTCATCCTGCTTCCACTCTAATGTCATCCTGTTTTTATTCAAATCTCATCCTGCTCCCACTCTAATCTCATCCTGTTTTCATTCAAATCTCATCCTGCTTCCACTCTAATCTCATCCTGTTTTTATTCAAATCTCATCCTGCTTCCACTCTAATCTCATCCTGTTTTTATTCAAATCTCATCCTGCTTCCACTCTAATCTCATCCTGTTTTTATTCAAATCTCATCCTGCTTCCACTCTTATCTCATCCTGCTTCCACTCTTATCTCATCCTGCTCCCACTCTAATCTCATCATGCTCTCATTCTAATCTCATCATGCTCTCACTCTAATCTCATCCTGCTCCCACTCTAATGTCATCCTGCTCCCACTCTAATCTCATCATGCTCTCATTCTAATCTCATCCTGCTTCCACTCTAGTCTCATCCTGTTTTCATTCAAATCTCATCCTGCTTCCACTCTTATCTCATCCTGCTTCCACTCTTATCTCATCCTGCTCCCACTCTAATCTCATCATGCTCTCATTCTAATCTCATCATGCTCTCACTCTAATCTCATCCTGCTTCCACTCTTATCTCATCCTGCTTCCACTCTTATCTCATCCTGCTCCCACTCTAATCTCATCATGCTCTCATTCTAATCTCATCATGCTCTCACTCTAATCTCATCCTGCTCCCACTCTAATGTCATCCTGCTCCCACTCTAATCTCATCATGCTCTCATTCTAATCTCATCATGCTCTCATTCTAATCTCATCATGCTCCCACTCTAATCTCATCATGCTCTCATTCTAATCTCATCATGCTCTCATTCTAATCTCATCATGCTCCCACTCTAATCTCATCATGCTCACATTCTAATCTCATCATGCTCTCATTCTAATCTCATCATGCTCTCATTCTAATCTCATCCTGCTCCCACTCTAATCTCATCATGCTCTCATTCTAATCTCATCATGCTCTCATTCTAATCTCATCATGCTCCCACTCTAATCTCATCATGCTCTCATTCTAATCTCATCATGCTCCCACTCTAATCTCATCATGCTCACATTCTAATCTCATCATGCTCTCATTCTAATCTCATCATGCTCTCATTCTAATCTCATCCTGCTCCCACTCTAATCTCATCATGCTCTCATTCTAATCTCATCATGCTCTCATTCTAATCTCATCATGCTCCCACTCTAATCTCATCATGCTCTCATTCTAATCTCATTATGCTCTCATTCTAATCTCATCATGCTCTCATTCTAATCTCATCATGCTCTCATTCTAATCCCATCATGCTCCCACTCTAATCTCATCATGGTCCCACTTTTATCTTATTCTAATATTTTCCTACCCCCAGTCTGATATATTTTACTTCTGCGGCCAGTGTTATTCAATACGATTATTATTCGATTTTTTTCATTCTATTCATTTTATTCTAGCTTAATATTATTTCAAATTTTTGCCTCCAATCTTAAACCATACTCTCCCTATAATATTACTTCGAATTCGATTTCAGACGGCCCTCCACATGGGCATGAATGTTCTTCGTTGGACTCTTGTGGCCCCAGCTGGAGGGCATCTCCTGCCGTCTATTGACCTCGGCGACGTCGGCGGAACCGGCTCAAAGTCCAGCATCAACAACGACAACAACTTCGCTGCGTTGATGCACTCAATCGAAGTGACAGGCCTGCCATTTGTCTATAGCTGTCAGCCCTGTCACCCGGGCTCGCACACGTCCTCAGCTGGGCAGACCAGGTGCGCCGCCTGCCCCAGAGACCAATTCTCGCCTGGTGGCGGCGTGGCTTGCCAACCCTGCCCGGCTGATCAGTACGCTGCTCCGGGCTCGGCCAAGTGCCTGCCAAGGCCTGTCTGTCGGCTGTTTGAGCCTTGGCAGGCACCGGCTTGCACAAGCCGCTCCGGGGTCACCCGGTTGCAGCACCGATGGGTGCAGCCGAAGGTTAGTGACGGTGTCGAAGTGATCAATTTGTGATAGACTTGCCTTAAAAAAATCTGCCTTGAAAGCTTGCAACTAATAGCCTAAAAAATTACAACAATCAGCCTAGAATACAAGCAAAAATTTGCCTACAAACCTTGCAACAATCAGTCTAGAAAACTTGCAACAATCAGACTAGAAAACTTGCAAGAATGAGCCTAGAAAGCTTGAAAGAATCGGCCTAGAAAACTTGCCATAATCAGCCTAGAAAACTTGCAACAATCAGACTAGAAAACTTGCAACAATCAGTCTAGAAGACTTGCAACAATCAGCCTAGAAAACCAGCAACAATCGGCCTAGAAAACTTGCAACAATTGGCCTAGAAAACTTGCATCAATCAGACAGTGAAGAGACCTGCAAGAATCAGCCTACAAACCTTGAAATAATCAGTCTAGAAAACTTGCAAGAATCTGCCTAGAAAACTTGCAACAATCAGCCTTGAAATATTGCAAGAAGTATTTTTTATGAATTAAGCCGAATTTATCTTTAAAAAAACAAAGCGATAAAGTTGAGCAATGGTGGCGCTAACAACCCCACACAGGTGTGCAAAGAGTCCGACCAAGTCGCTAAGCTACCCGCGCCAGGCCCAGAAGAGTCCTGCTCCACCAACCCGTGCTACCCCGGCGCTGAGCTGGTCGAATCCACCGGCAACATGCGCTGCCGCGCTTGCCCGCCAGGCCACTATTCACCAGACTCTTCGGGTCGTTGTCAACCGTGTCCAGCCAACACGCAGCCTAGAGTTGAACTGATGGTTAACAACTGGTTGCTAGCGCCGTTGGAGGAGAGGTCAGTTGGAATCTTCTTATCTGGATATAAATTAGTAGGGTTTTGAACTTTTTAGTTCGCAAAATTTGCTGGAAGGCTACTCGAGGCAGAGCAATAATGGAAAACTCATTGGCCTATTCATCACCCGTCCCAAATTTTAAAGTGCTTAAAAGTCTTCGAACTCTAATTTCTCTCACCTCATGATGTACATTGCCTGAGTGGAAATCCCAGGGGATCTTTAATTCTCTCACCCACATTGTACATTGCCCGAGTGGAAAACTCCGCGACCTTAATTCTCTCACCCCACAGTGTACAGTGCCTGGGTGGAAAACTCCGAGACCTTAATTCTCTCACCGCACAGTGTACAGTGCCTGGGTGGAAAACTCAGCGACCTTATTTCTCTCACCCCACATTGTACATTGCCTGAGTGGAAAACTCAGCGACCTTAATTCTCTCACCCACACATTGTACATTGCCTGAGTGGAAAACTCAGCGACCTTAATTCTCTCACCCACGCATTGTACATTGCCTGAGTGGAAAACTCAGCGACCTTAATTCTCTCACCCCACATTGTACATTGCCTGAGTGGAAAACTCAGCGACCTTAATTCTCTCACCCACACATTGTACATTGCCTGAGTGGAAAACTCAGCGACCTTAATTCTCTCACCCACGCATTGTACATTGCCTGAGTGGAAAACTCAGCGACCTTAATTCTCTCACCCCCACATTGTACATTGCCTGGGTGGAAAACTCAGCGACCTTTCTTTCTCTCACCCCACATTGTACATCGCCCGAGTGGAAAACTCTGCAACCTTTGTTTTTCTCCCTCCACTGCATATTTCTTGGATGCAAAATCAATTCGAGCTAATTTTTATCCGTCAAAAAAATAAAGATACTATTTAGACTTGAATTACTAAACATTGAAATGCGCCAACACTTTTAAGCGAAAAAATGTAATTTCTAACTTTTAATTTACAGAAAGCAAAGCAAGAACACTCAGACGGGCAGCAACTCTCTTCTTCAAGGAGAAACTGCCGATTTCTTGAGCGTGTCCTGTCAGGCAACCGACCCTGATTTGGGCTGTCCCGGAGGTACCGGCTGGGTGTCAACCAGGTCCTACATCCGCACAGCATCGGCCCGCGCCTTCAGTTCTCGCGCTCTGCAGATCCGATTAGCCCGAGGCTTTCAGCCGGCCACGAGTGATCTGTTTGGCCAGCAGGGGCCGCCGTACGCTGGCCGGCTGCTTATTGAGTTCGCTGTGGAATGCCGCATGCCCTGCCAGCTGGCGCTGTACGAGGTATAAGCTGGTGTTTTTAGATCTGTTAATGCGACTAAATAATAATTAAAACTGCATTTAGTTCTTGCCTTTTTGTGTTGCAGAATTCTCCCCAGAGAGGCTCCAGTTTGCGTAAGAAATGGAGCAACAGTCAGCCAAGGCAAAACCTAACGTAAGTACGTGTCTGTCTGCCATTCTGTCTGCCCCTGTTTATCTGTCTCTCTG
Source organism: Macrostomum cliftonense (assembly GCA_950096795.1). Taxonomy (NCBI): domain Eukaryota; kingdom Metazoa; phylum Platyhelminthes; family Macrostomidae; genus Macrostomum; species Macrostomum cliftonense. The sequence continues at coordinate 2,143,819 of CATNEM010000149.1, forward strand.
AATCTGTCTGTCTGTGTGTCTGTCTGTCTTTCTGTCTGTCTGTCTTTCTGTCTTTCTGTCTGTCTGTCTGTCTGTCTGTCCGTCCGTCTATCTGTCTCTCTGTTTTTGTGTCTGTTTGTCTGTCTGTCTCTCTGTCTTTGGCCTGTCTGTGTGTCTGTCTGTCTCTCTGTCTGTCTGTCTGTCTGTCTGTGTCTGTTTGTGTCCCTGACAGTCTGTCTGTCTGTCTGTCTGTCTGTCTCTCTGTCTTTGGCCTGTCTGTGTGTCTGTGTGTCTCTCTGTCTGTCTGTCTGTCTGTCTCTTTGTCTGCCTGTCTGTCTGTCTGTCTGTGTCTGTTTGTGTCCCTGCCAGTCTGTCTTTCTGTCTGTCTGTCTGTCTGTTTGTCCGTCTGTTTGTGTTCCTGACAGTCTGTCTGTCTGTCGTTCCGTCCATGAGTCATTTTCCTTTTTGTGTAAGTTTTTTACTGCTTGTTTTGTCATTTTTCTAATAGAAATGAGTTTCATTTTTGTTAAATTCGTAGTCTTGATTGCCAAAAACATCAAATGTTTCACTACCGCATAGCTACGAAATCAAAAGGCCCACGGCGGTCACCTTCCAATTCGTATTCGAAACGATAGTTTCAATTGATTCGGCCGTCAGAGAGAATGCCACTGCCGATCATCTGAAAGTGTTCTCCGTCCAGGTCAGCAATGCTAACGGCTCGGGGGCAGTTGAGTGCATTCCCTGTCCGATGGGGCTCAAGAACGCCAAGTGAGCTTTCGATTGTTAAAATAACCAATCTTTGCTTATAAATTGATATGTAAAATCTGTTTTTTACTTTTGACCTCAGGGTGCTTGTGGTTTTTATTTGCAGTTGCTCCTAGAGGAGTTGTCTGTCTGTTCTAGAAGAAAATTGTGGCCCTTATGCAATTGGAAGATAATCCCGCATTGTTTTAGTTTTAGAGCTAGGAAAATTTAGGGTGGTTGGTGTTGCGCCCCCCCCCCCCAGCCCGTCAGGACTGAGCAGCTGTACACAGCCCTCGGATGCGTCGCGCAACTAGCTGCTGTCTTGCCGTTGGTTACAATATCGGTGCCCTAGCTACCAAATATTTCTTTCTATCATTCTCGAATCCTTAGTACCAATTTGTCCACCCTTTTACGGAGATTCTTCCTTAGCAACCAGTATTTGGGTCCCTTGCTAACTAAAACGACGCCCTACGTCAACCAGAATGTGTCGTTTTGAATCTAAAATGTATCCTTAACAACCTAATAAAGTGTTCCTAGTAACGAAAACCGAGTCCCTAGTAACCGATTCGAGTCCTTAGAAACCAAGAACAAAGCCATTTAGATCTTTAATCAACTCGTCGCAGGTGCATCCCATGCATGCCTGGTCACTACTACGAAGAATCCCATCAATCAGGCGGCAATTCGAGTTCCAAGAGTGACAGCTCGGGTGACGGCACCTGCTTGGCCTGCCCGCCGGGCACCCGGATTGTCCGACATCCGGCCGTTGGCGCCGACTCCTGCGCTGCCTGTCCGGCTGGCCTGAAGGCCATCAACGGCGTCTCCTGCCAGCTGAACAATCGGCCAATAGATTCGCAAGGCCGAGTGTACAATCTTGACCAGTTGTTGAAGTCGGCGAAACCGTTGCTAGCTAGGAGCGGGAAAATGTTCGCCCTGAGCGGGGCGCAGTACAGCCACCTGTACAATTTGTCTCTGACTGGCGAAGCCGTTTGTCAGTCCAATGCCACCAAGGTGAGCGGCTTGCTTGCTTCCATTCTCCCAATCTTCCTAAATATCCCATTCTCCCAATCTTCCCAATTCTCCTATTCTCCTAATCTTCCCAATTCTCCCATTCTCCGAATCTTCCCAATTCTCCCAATCTTCCTAAATCTGCCATTCTCCCAATCTTCCCAAATCTTCCAGTCTCCCAATCTTCCTAAATCTCCTATTCTCCCAATCTGCCTTAATCTCCCATTCTTCTGAGCATCCTAAATCTCCCATTCTCCTAATCTTCCTAAATCTCCCATTTTCGTAATCTTCCTAAATCTCCCATTTTTTAATCTTCCCAAATATCCCATTCTCCCAATCTTCCCAAATCTCCCATTTTCCCAATCTTCCCAAATCTCCCATTCTCCCAATCTTCCCAAATCTCCTATTCTCCCAATTTTCCTAAATCTCCCATTCTCCCAAACATTCTAAATCTCCCACTCTCCTAATCTTTCAAGATGTTCAATTTATCCCATTGAACGCACATCTTCACTAATCTACCATCTACCGTCTACATCTATTTTCGCATGTAGGAATTTCTTCAGGCCATGAAAGGAACCGAATTTGCTGAGAGCGTAAGAAAATTTTCTTCCATTTTTACTACTAGATTTGTTTCATAGATGCGTTGAATTGATAGAATAATATTCTAGGTAAATCAATACTTAAATGATTGATTATTGATTTCAATAGTTTCTAAACTTCAATGAAACTTTTTGCTCTATTAAAGCGTTATGACTGTTTTTTTCGGAAAAGAATCTTGCTCCTATTAAGTATTGCGTTAGATGCTGGCATTTTCACGGTTTCCAAGAGCCCACTGGTTACTAAGGACGCCAAGATTTTCGAATTTCCCCCAGATGGTGACCCGCATCTCGGACACATTCGCCTGCCGAAGCACCCTCGTGCCGCAACGCGTGGCTCCCGGAGGAGGAGGAGGTGCGGCAAGCGGTGGCAGCAGCAGCAGCAGCAGACCCAGCCTGCTGCTTCCCATAGGCCTGGCTGACAGGCTGGTCAATGCAACCTTCACTGCCAGACCCGAAACCGATGCCCGACTGAAAGCGATCGGGTACAGCGGCGAAGTCATTGAAGCGGGCGCTTTTTCTGAAGGCTTCGACCTGGACGTTTGGTTTGGCGCTTCAAGTGTCGGCGATGGAACTGGCCAAATCGGCACCGAGGCTTGTCGGGAGGGTCGCCTTGTTCGGCTAACTCTGCGCTGCGATCCCAGGGACTCAGCTGATGACGGCGCCGATGCTGATTGGCTGCTGCTGCCGCCAGCCTGTCCGGACGGCACCTGCGACGGTTGCCAGTTCCAGTTCCTGCTGATGTCGCGGCTGGCCTGTCCGATCTGCCGGCGACGAGATTTCGATCGAGTCCGAGGCGAATGCGTGCTCGGCAGGCAGACTGTGCACTTGTTTCCGCCTAGGTGAGCGAGGCCACGAAATGTACATCCTTTGCTTTACATTTCCCGTGGTGTTTCCCCGCTGTTTGGTATTCTAAAAATAGAAACTGCTTAAACGGCTACCAGCCAATAAGCATTCCCCGTGGTGTTTCCCCGTTGTTTGGTATTCTAAAAATAGAACCTGCTTAAACGGCTATCAGCCAATAAGATTCAAACGACCTTGTGTATAGGTCTCTCGGTGTACAATTATTGTGTACATTGTACGCTCGGATAGCATGCAGCTTATAATATGGAAAAAATGTACGCAATTTATTACAGCTTCTGCTTTGAATTGGATGGCAGCGCGCCTAAACGGCTTACAGAAATATCCGTCTGTGCAATTGTCAGCGGGCCAATACTGGTGCTGCTGCTCACTCTGCTAGCCATGGGCGTCTTCAGTTGCCTGATTGCCTGCTATTGCTACCGCAAGAACAAGTCGTGAGTTACTATATTTGTTAATGAAGCTACTCAATCCTAAAATCCCATCGGGACTACACAACTGGGATGTACCGTTAGCTCGTGTAGCTTCTGAAAATATTCAAAGATACTCCTTGTAGGATTCTTCGAAAATAGTTTTGACAGAAACATGGTTATATCACTTGGTTCTAATGCTAAATTATGTTCATTATTTAAAGAAAGAAATAGCTGAAACATATTTACTCAAGAACTGTTCGTTAGGGGGACATTTTGCGAGCATTTTTTCCCTAGTATCGATTTCCTCTCTTACCACAGTTGTTTTATTCTCCAACTGATTTTTTCTACAGGCCCCAGGTCTACTGTAAAATTTGCTTCACTTCACTGACTTTTATGCTCCTGGGACCCTCGAAGGCTGCTCCAATTTCCGTTAGGAATTTCTTTCTCAATTTCTTTGTTTTCCTTGCCTCGATTTCTCTCCCGCTCAGTTTGTTTTATTGATCAAAACCGTGGCTCATGAAAATTCGGCCTGCCATTTTTATGAGTTGGGCACTTTAGAATCCTTGCAGAAAATGCCTTTCCGCTGGTTTACGCAGGCAGGGTGCTTAGCGATTTGCTTTTCCTGCTGTAAACTTCTCTTGAAAATTTCTTTAATTAAGGGAATTGTAAATTCAACCTACGCTCGTATATCCATGGTATTAATCTCCCAACCATAATATCTTATTTTCTAACCAGTGACTCGCCCGAAAATATATAGATCGCAAGCAACACTCAATAGCAACAACTAAAAGATAGGACACCCGGTATCTAGCTTCACTAATTAACAGCCCTGCTATCAATGTACACTCGCTCCCCATAGACAAATTAAGAGCCCCTCCTCACGCAGTCACTGTACACTCGCTCCCCATAGACAAATTAAGAGCCCCTCCTCACGCAGTTACTGTACACTCGCTCCCGATAGACAAATTAAGAGCCCCTCCTCACGCAGTCACTGTACACTCGCTGACCATAGACAAATTAAGAGCCCCTCCTCACGCAGTCACTGTACACTCGCTGACCATAGACAAATTAAGAGCCCCTCCTCACGCAGTCACTGTACACTCGCTCCCCATAGACAAATTAGGAGCCCCTCCTCACGCAGTCACTGTACACTCTCTCCCCATAGACAAATTAAGAGACCCTCCTCACGCAGGCACTGTACACTCGCTCCCATAGACAAATTAAGAGCCCCTCCTCACGCAGTCACTGTACACTCGCTGACCATAGACAAATTAAGAGCCCCTCCTCACGCAGTCACTGTACACTCGCTGACCATAGACAAATTAGGAGCCCCTCCTCACGCAGTCACTGTACACTCGCTCCCCATAGACAAATTAAGAGACCCTCCTCACGCAGGCACTGTACACTCGCTCCCATAGACAAATTAAGAGCCCCTCCTCACGCAGTCACTGTACACTCGCTGACCATAGACAAATTAAGAGCCCCTCCTCACGCAGTCACTGTACACTCGCTGACCATAGACAAATTAAGAGCCCCTCCTCACGCAGTCACTGTACACTCGCTGACCATAGACAAATTAAGAGCCCCTCCTCACGCAGTCACTGTACACTCGCTGACCATAGACAAATTAAGAGCCCCTCCTCACGCAGTCACTGTACACTCTCTCCCAATAGACAAATTAAGAGCCCCTCCTCACGCAGTCACTGTACACTCTCTCCCAATAGACAAATTAAGAGCCCCTTATCATGTCATGAATTTGCAAACGCAATAAAAACCTACCACTAACATTCGCAGCCTGCAGTACAAGTACACCCAGCTAATTGAAGCCAACGAAAACGACCCGTCGTCTGGCTCGGCAGTTGAATCCTGCGCAGTTCACGAGGGTGAAGAAGACGAAGAAGAAGAAGTCAGCACTAGCAGGAGCGCTGGTACTGCGGTCTTCACCCGTCTGAGCCGTTCAGGCAGGAACAAGGCAACTGATAAAGCCACTCTGATGGAAAACCTTGGCGATGTCGACCTTTGAAGACCGAATTTACGTCATTGGATTTAATTAAACAAATGTATTGAATTTTTCTACTTCCAAACAAAGTTATTTTTTAAATTCATTTTAACAGCCAAATTTTTTTATTACTGCTAGTAGTCAATGTTGCATGATTAATTTTAATTATTTTAAAAGTAGATTTGTTAAGCCAATTCTGGTCTTCCTGATTTTTCAATTTTTTTCACACCATGACAAAAATTTTTAGCTTTTTTAGCAACAGACCAATCTGCTTCCAAATTGTTTACAAGTGTGTTTTTTTAATGTGATTTTTCATTCGTATGATTACAATTTTAGTGCAATTTTATTCCTAATTTTTGCTTGTTCCAGTCTTATTCCTATATTTTAAAAAAAGCGTTTTTATCAATCACAATTTTTATCCCGCTTTTATTAATGTGTTGTGCAACTTTGTTATTGTTTGCTTTTTAATAGTTTATTTCGAGCGTGTCAGATATATACCGTATGCTATCGTTTTTTGTACCCTGTTTGTTGTGTGCTTTTCTTCTGGTTTTGGAAAGTCTGTGAAACAAAATTCAAAATTTTAACCACAGATTATATATATTTTAGATAGGTCACTTCCTATCTCTACTATGAGTCCATATATGTGACTACTCTTAGGACTGACCGACAGTAGTCTTATTTGCGCATTGAAAAATAATTGAAAAATTCTCAAAACTGTCTTAAATTACATTGATTTTTAATGCTATGAGCGTTAGTAACAAGCTTTCTTTACGATTATTACGTAGATATTATCGCACTGAAATGAATAGCGATGCTAGATAAAAATCAATTAAGCTTTTCGCTGAAATAACACTACTTATAACTGGTCCTAAGAGTAGTGTGCAAGTAAATTAGCGAAGTGGCCATGCAATCTAGTATATATATATATATTATCTGTGATTGTAACATACGTTTAGTAACCTTCCTCAACTGTCTGTCTGTCTGTCCGCCTGCATCTAATATTTAATTCGTTTTGAATATGTTTTTTCAGTCTGTTTGTGGCATTGTGTTTTGCTTTCATGTCCGCAATAAATCGATACTAAATTCTAAATATTGTTGGCAATTTCTCTACAATATTTGCTTACAAAAGCATTTTTTTCATTTTATTATACACAGAATATGTATGCAAATTGTGAGGAGCCTGTGACCGTTAGTGAGGTCCTGGGTTCGAGTCCCAGCTTGAGCAAGGCTCTTAATCCCGAATCCGCATTGCTTCAGCTTCCACCCAGCTGAGATCGGGTACCAGTTGATTAAATTTTTAATCAAATATTGCTTGGAAAATTGAGAAATACAGAGTTTAAACAAAGCATTTTCAGCAGCCTTAGAAAACTTGCGAACACAAAGTGAGTTCCATTGAAGCAGAAAATTTTTTGGAAATTTCCACGCAAATCACTCTGGCATAAATTATGTGAAGAAAATGTGAACTGACTGCTAGTAGCTGCAGTATTAAATGTAACAACGAATCTCCTTGTTGCCGAAATTTCAAATTACTTCTACGGTACAAAGTTCTTTCAGAAATTTATTATTTATGTCGATGAGCTAGTAAGCAGAAGCACCATTTATCTGCTCGAATGATTCAACAATCGTTGATGTCATTTAAAATTTCTGTAAAAAGACATGTTTTTTGTTGTGTAGTTTGACCTGTCTGTGTGTGTTTGCCGATCTGTGTGTGTCTGCCTGTCGGTCTGTCCGTCTGTCTGTCTTTCTGTCTGACTGCCTATCTGTCTGTCTGTCTGTCTGTCTGTCTGTCTGTCTGTCTGTCTGTCTGTCTTTCTGTGTGGCTGTCTATATGTCTGTCTGTTTGTCTGTCTGTCTGTCCGTCTGTCTGACTGCCTGTCTGTCTGTTTGTCTGTCTGTCTTTTTGTGTGGCTGTCTACATGTCTGTCTGTTTGTCTTTCTGCCTATCTGTCTGTCTGTCTGTATGCCTGTCTGTCTGTCTGTCCATCGGTCTTGGCGTTGCATTCTTGTTTCAATTTTCTTTTAAAACTATTTTAATTCACTCATTCATACTGTTTAAATCAGAATTTGAAATCAATTAAATAAAAAAGGACAATGATATTTTTAATAAACCCAGTCCTATGATTTTAATTTAAATCATACATAATCTATGGATAAATACCCATAAATGAATAAGCAATTTTATACTTAGCAACTTATCATTAACTATAATATTCAGCGGAGCTTGAGTTATCAGTGTTGCAGTGCTGTGTGCCAGTTTTTTAAAAAAGCAAACTGAATTTCTAGTCGCAATTTCACTTCCGCGTCACGCGCGCAAGTTAGGTCAAACTGCTAACCAGACGTGCAGCTTGGAACGGAAGTTTTAGATTTCAGCGGCTTTTGAAAAAGCGTTTTTAGTCGAATTGGTTTGACCAAAGTGTACAGCTAGCTAATATGCTATGTCACTCGGTGCAAAGCTCAGTTTATAATTAGAAATTGAGCTTTAGTTAGGTTAAAAATCCTTTAAGAATGAATATTTACCTGCAACAAACAAATACTGGTAGTAATCTTAAAGTGCATTGTTTATTTTTGCGTATTGTTAATCAGGGTGGTAGGACATAGTCAGTTGTTGCAGTTACAGTCTGACCCTCACACATTTACATAAGCTAGTTTAAGACATCCAGTAAATTAACAAATAATGCCCGTCGGGGGGTTGGAGGGAGAACCGGGAAACAAGAGTTCCCACTAAAATTATTCCGCTAGCTGCTGATTGGACTCAGCCTTGATGGGCGGCTCCAACCCCTCATTAAGTTGATGTCTTGCCTTGATTGCAAATGCAAAATACATTCGTTAGATGCTGCTGATTATGCGATTTGAATTTTTATCGATTCCGAGTACAATTGTCAGTTCTGCGCGTCGCGTCCATCGTTTTCTTTTCACTCACTGACTCATTCTGACTCTGAAGGGGGGCGAGTGGCTCGGCGGTCTAGCGCGTCTGCCTTGTGTGCCACTGGCCCAGGTTCGACCCCGCGTTGTAAGTTGGCTATTTTTTCCTAAGCGCAGTTTCGTGTGCAGGGTCACATTAATTTTTGGCCTTGTGCACGAATTGGTTGGCCTGGGCTATGGGCCAGTTGTGCAATTTACGCCCATGAGGGCAACCCACCAGGCATAGAGAGTGTAATTTCCTGGAACCACCGCTTGTACACCCTATGTGAGGCGTGACTGGGTGCCGGCCTGTGTGTGTGTTTAGTGTCACTTCACGCGCTTTAAGAGTCGCTTTAAGCGTCAAGGTACCTACAGCCCTCCTGCAGATTTAGCTTTTAAAGACCTATAAATTATCCCCTTGACAAATCGGCCTACAAGCCACACTGTCAACAGTCTTCGAAGCTGCCATTTAGACAAACCAATTCAGGCCTCAAATACTCTAAAACAAACCAAAAAGGGAAAACTCTCATAAAAAAAGTAAAAAAATGATGAACCCATAAATGTACAGGACTAATAAAGTAACTTATAAACTCATCAATGAGCCATAGAACTCAAAGAATCTTCAAATCACTTTTGAGCTAACTCACCAGCTATTACTCGTTAGCTTACTCAATAACTCGTGGCTCGTGAAATTACCCGTAAGGTCATAAAACAGCTCACGATATCACCAAAGAACTCACTAAGTCTCCCTCATGAACCGACGATTTCTTTCACAGAGTATCGATCTAAGAAAATCGAAAATCTCTCTCATACAGGAAGCAAAACTGGGCAAAATTTTACAAAAGATGTAAGCATACGTGACATGCGATTCCTGGATCCCTGGCATCCAGTGGCTCCGGTGTTGGGACTCGGATTTCAACTGCATCTGGCGGATCAGTTCGGCCTTGTTTGTTCGGGCAAACGTAAAATGGAGCAAGGCTCAGGGGATCGGGAAAGAAAGCAGCTTTCAAACGAGTAAAAAAAAATTATGAACACGACTTCTGCAAGAGTTGCTTTCCATTGAATTAAGTAAACTTGGAGCTAGAATGTGCCAAAGTCATCGCTGGTTCTGCGTTTGAGGGAAGCAAGTATAAATTCTTTGAGCAGGGAAGCTTTAGGTAGAAATTTCTGGGATCAGAGAGGACTTCTGCAGGTACAGAATCGTCTACTTAGCTACAGAATCGTGTGATCAGTTACAGAATCGTCTATCCACCTATAGAATCGTGTAATAAGCTACAGAATCGTCTACCCAGCTACAGAATCGTCTACCCAGCTACAGAATCGTCTACCCAGCTACAGAATCATCTAATCAACTACAGAATTATCTAATCAGCTACAGAATCGTCTACCAGCCTACCGAATTATCTAATCAGCTACAAAATAGTCTACTCAGCTACAGAATCGTCTACCCACCTACAGAATCATCTAATCAGCTACAGAATCATCTAATCAGCTACAGAATCATCTAATCAACTACACAATCGTCTACCCACCTACAGAATCATCTAATCAGCTACAGAATCATCTAATCAACTACACAATCGTCTACCCACCTACAGAATCATCTAATCAGCTACAGAATCATCTAATCAGCTACAGAATCGTCTACCCAGCTACAGAATCGTCTACCCACCTACAGAATCATCTAATCAGCTACAGAATTATCTAATCAGCTACAGAATCGTCTACCCAGCTACAGAATCGTCTACCCAGCTACAGAATCGTCTACCCACCTACAGAATTATCTAATCAGCTACAAAATAGTCTACTCAGCTACAGAATCATCTAATCAGCTATAGAATCCTCTACTCAGCAGCTACAGAATCGTCTAATCAGCTACAGAATCGTCTACTCAGCTACAGAATCCTCTACTCAGCAGCTGCAGAATCATCTAATCAGCTACAGAATCGTCTAATCATTATTGTGCAAACATCTGACAGAAACTTTCAAACTTGTGAATCCGTGAAAAAAAGCGACATGACCGCTGAAAGCAACCGCAGGACCAGCAACTGGAAGCAGTACTCCGAGGAGCAATTGTTGATAATTCAATTAGCCCACCTAGACCGGTGCAAAGTTATCGCCTGTAGAGAATGGGAATCAGCCGAGAGAGTGGTATTGCTCCGCAGAAACCAACTGCTGCTGACCTCAAAGACGTCTCTAAAGCCGCCAACTTCTGCAGAGCAGCAACAGCAGCAGGAGCAGCCCTCGTCCGTGTCTATGACACCACAAAGAAAGCAGCAGCTGCTAGAAGCCGAACGCGAGAAGCTGCTGCGTCGTAGCGACCAAGTCGCTCAGTTTTGTCGACGTCTCGCCCGCGATCGTTCGAGCTTCGAAGCAGCCGAAAGGCTTCGGCGGATTCTGGACTCGTTGCCCAGGTCGGCAACCAGCATTGATGGCGCAGCTTCGACTGATAAAACCAACACAACAGGAGAAAGCCCATGGAGACTGCCCAGACCGGGAACCTGTCCCAGCCTGACATTCAGATCCGTGACTCTGCCAAATTTGTCGGCTAAATTTATTAAGAAAAAGATTTCCTAGAATTAGGGAAAGACCATCTATCGTTAAGGCACTTTTAAACGTGAGCAAAAAGTTTCAAATTAAACCAAAACACACACTCTAACCAGCTACTGGAGATAAATTGTCCTTTACTTTTAAAGTGCATTCCCTTGTGCAAAAAAGCCATACCAATACGTTTCGTTCACTGCCTTGGCTGGTTACGTAATAACCTCTTCATGGTACAATTTGAGTTGACTTTAGCCTGTATTTTTATAGTATTTGGGCAATTCTTGTCACTTCAGAGTACAATATTAATATTTAAGCATCCAAGGAAAATTGATTCAAATTAAATCGAAATTTATTTCGTCATGTACATAATTTTAATAGTTAATATTCGCATGTATTTTGTATGGCATCGTATGCAAAGACGAGATAGAGACACACGCGTTAAAACAAAATTTAAATCTAAATGAATGTTAAGAGGGCTGCGTTAATTTAAATAAACGCCCTAATAACTATATATGTTCAAGATTTTAATGCTAAAATATACTCAATTGAATCATTCTATACTATTTAAAATACTTTCCAGTGCAATAGTCTATCCTAAAAGATAAATGTCCCTCTTAATTTCATGCAAAAATGAATATAATATCTGCATTTTTCACTTTGTATATTCTAATAAAAATGTCATAAATTCAATTTGACAGACCTGTCTTAATTCTTCACTTTACAAAAACGCACTAAACGAATGACAAATATAGGATTTTTTCAGTCACAGACAGCCTCAAGGGTGCGCCTTGAGGCTGATTCAGAAATCCGAGTGAAGAAAAAAATAGATCAAAAATAATTTTCCAATACAGTCTTGTATCTATCCATCAGTTTGATTGCAACAGACAAATTTGTTCTAAAAATACATTAAAGATTTTTAATCTCCACAAAAATATAACGGATGCAAAGATCAGGGGCAGCGTGCTCAAAACAGACATTTGAGTGCTTAATAGTAATTAAACGGTCGGCTAACAGTAGCGCTTGTCCGATGAATTTGGCCTATTTAAATCCACGCGTTAATTTCATTTGTTGATTGAATTTTAAGCTACCTTTTTCAGCTTTTTTATTACTAAGCTTAAAATTCGTCTCACAATTAAAGCCGCTTCTTTAAAATCTTAAAGAAAAAATTGGGTGGAGATGCTGATAAATGGGATAGAAGAAGCAGATAAATGGATAAAGAAGGAGAAAAAATAGATTTAGGAGAGATTACAAAAAATTGCGGATTAAGGATAGAGAAGGAGCGGATTAAAGGATAGAGAAGGAGCGGATTAAAGGATGGAGAAGGAGCGGATTAAAGGATGGAGAAGGAGCGGATTAAAGGATGGAGAAGTAGCGGATTAAAGGATAGAGAAGGAGTGGATTAAAGGAAAAAGAGCGGATTAAAGAATAGAGAAGTAGCGGATTAAAAGATAGAAAAGGAGCGGATTAAAGGATGGAGAAGGAGCGGATTAAAGGATGGAGAAGGAGCGGATTAAAGGATGGAGAAGGAGCGGATTAAAGGATAGAAAAGGAGCGGATTAAAGGATAGAAAAGGAGCGGATTAAAGGATGGAGAAGGAGCGGATTATAAGACTGGTATACTTCGTAAAATTACTATTATAATAATATCTTTCAGAACAGATCACTGTGAACATGTAGCAACACTTAAGTATGAAAACCAAACATATTAATATTAATACGCATTTCCATAAATTTGTTACAATGTTATTAAGAGTGTCAAAGAGCATGAACATTTTCTGTGGTATTGATTTTGTTATTTTATGAGATCAAATACAATTTTGAAGTTGCAATTCACGTGATAAAGACAGGTAAAAGTCCACTTGTGGGTTGGTGAGGACAGTTCTACAACCGGTTACAGCTCCTATCAGTGGCCGCCAAGACTTGTAAAAGAGGACGACCCGGCGCTACCCTTGCCGGCGTCTTTGAGATGATTCTGATAGACTTCAGAGCGCAGGAATCTTTGGTAGGAGTCCTTCTCCATCAAGGCTTGGATTCGTTTTTGAGCCTGTTCGAACAAGTGCCCGTCTGGACTGCCCATGGCGTTGATGGTTGTTAGGCGGGTGGTGCTGTCGAGGTTTACCTGGAGATTTTCGAATTTTTGATAATAGAAATAAAACGCATCTTCAAATATAAAAATTTTAGTAGGGCAAAAAGTCATTTTCTTTACGACAGACAGACAGACAGAGAGATAGACAGACAGAGAGACAGACAGACAGACAGACAGACAAACAGATAAACAGGGGCAGAAAGAATGGCAGACAGACAGACAGACAGACAGACAGACAGGCAGACGGATATACAGACAGACAGACACACAGACAGACAGACACATAGACAGACAGACAGACCGACAGACAGACAGACAGACAGACAGACAGACAGACAGACAGACAGACAGACAGACAGACAGACAGACAGACAGACAGACAGACAGACAGACAGACAGACAGACAGACAGACAGACAGACAGACAGACAGACAGACAGACAGACAGACAGACAGACAGACAGACAGACAGACAGACAGACAGACAGACAGACAGACAGACAGACAGACAGACAGACAGATAAACAGGGGCAGAAAGAATGGCAGACAGACAGACAGG
>CATNEM010000149.1:2165000-2175000 GCA_950096795.1 Macrostomum cliftonense
ATCAATCTGTCTGAGTTGGCTGCAACTGCTAAAATATCGCGATCTAGGTCTATTTGTCTGTCTATCTATCCATCCATCCATGTATCTATCAATCTATCAATCAATCAATCTATCTATCTATCTATCTATCTATCTATCTATCTATCTATCTATCTATCTATCTATCTATCTATCTATCTATCTATCTATCTATCTATCTATCTATCTATCTATCTATCTATATATCTATCTATCTATCTATCTATCTATCTATCTATCTATCTATCTATCTATCTATCTATCTATCTATCTATCTATCTATCTATCTATCTATCTATCTATCTATCTATCTATCTATGCACTACGTATCTAACGATGCTACATGAGGCACCCAGCCCGTCACTCACCCCTCTTTGCCGCAGGAACAGCGCATGCGCCGCAGAAGCCTCTGAGCCGCTGTCCGAATGACACCGTTGAATGTCGGGTCGGCCGCCGCTCCGATTGTGCTGCCGATCGCCGCCAACGGTGAGGGATGCCGCCGACGAGTTAGAAGCAGCCGCGCCGCCGGCACAGCAGGCTCCTTCTGACTCCCGGTCAAAGCTGCTGCCCTCCTCGTCCTCCTCAGCCCCGTCGTCCTCAGCTTCATTGTCCTCATCGCCTTCCAATTCGTCGTCGGAGCAGACTCCGGACGGGAAGCGGAACGTGGCTTGTCGCTGGTTGCCACCCATCGGCGCCTCCTCCCTGTCGGACGAGGACACCAGCACCGTCGGCGGAGTGGACGGCAGCCGTGGCTGTTGCGGCAGCGGCAGCTGACTGGACGAGTCCGGCTCCGACTGCCGACTCGGCGGCGACTGAGCCGCTGGCACGCAGGAGGTCGAGTGCGACTTGCCCGACCGCTGAAATGTCAGCAGGTTGCCAAGCAGGGAGGTTAGCGGCTGCTGCTGCTGCTGCTGGCGGTGATTTCCCGGGGCGGAAGATTTTCTTTGAGCCTCCTGGCTCATGCTGTGCCCTAATTATTATTTATTATTCTGCTTTTTAGGAGAAAAAAAATCGGCCAAGAAATTGGAGCTACCCTAGGCTAAGCTAGTCTGAAAGCCGAGGCTATTTCTTATTGCTTGGGTATCGTTTTGCTTTATCCATTTTTCTGTCCCTGCACTGCGATTGGCCTCTGTGAGTTCAACCAATGATTTGTTCTGGGGCAATCGTATACGAAATGAGAAATTACTCGTACATGAGCAGTTCTTGTTAATGCAGATTGATAAGTGACGCTAATGGATGCTGATTGATTCGGTTGGGTGGAGTTTCGGGATTCCTAGAAAACGAACAATAGGTCCTTTTCTAATGTGGATGCCCTAGTTATTGCGTTTTATACGACGCGCTATATGATTTAGACTCTTAAGCTTTGTTGGTTGTTAGGTTATTTTTCGGTTAGTTTATTTTGATTGTTACATGCGTGCTGTGGGGTGCTGTGTGTTGTGAGCTGTGGGGTGTTGGGAGCTGTGGGGTGTTGTCTGCTGTGGGATGTTGTGTGCTTTGGGGTGTTGTCTCGTGGGGTGTTGTCTCGTGGGGTGTTGTGTGCTGTGGGGCGTTGTGTACTGTGGGGTGTTGTCTGCTGTGAGGTGCTGTCTGCTGTGGGATGTTGTGTGCTGTGGGGTGTTGTGTGCTGTGGGGTGTTGTGTGCTGTGAGGTGCTGTGAGTTGTGTGGTGTTGTCTGCTGTGAGGTGCTGTGAGCTGTGGGGTGTTGTGTGCTGTGTGGTGTTGTGTGCTGTGGGGTGTTGTGTGCTGCGTATTTAAAGGTCCAATCAAACTAAATTTATGTCTCGGCTTGATATCACCTCATGTAATTCAACAAAATTTGCTTTAAAAGGAAAGCCAAAATGATAAAAATCTAACTGCAATTGCAGTCAAGCTTGCTGGCACCACTCAATAGTCCTGGTTGCTGTTTGTTTTAACGCCGAACAATAGATTTAAAATATCCTGAAAATGCGTTTATAGAGTTCTATAACTGCTTATCAGTTTAAAAAGCAGTTTGGCCCTATTGTATTGTTTTGCAAGCTGTTTAAATTTAGTATTTTTCTGGCCAGAAAGTAAAAAATGTGTGAGTACGCATAGATATAATTCGGTACATGTCTTTAGGGCCTTATATGGGATTTTCATATCGATAAATTCCCATCAAATTGTCAGATAAAAATACACTAATGATGAATAATGCATACGCATTATACGCCCTTACAGGAATTGCTTATTCGGAACATGCAAATTAACTTTCAGGACGGGGTTGGGAAATCAATGTGCGCATTTGATGTCCATACTTGTCACGCCAGGGAGTGGGTGTCTAGAGTCTGAGCTGAAAATGCAGGACTGGAAAACTGGAAGAAGAATAGTAGGCAAGACTTGTCTTAACCGCATCTGCCATTGAAGCCTCTATCCTGGGTGTCCCTGTCTCCCTGACTGTACACCCCAGCTAACCATGGAGATAAGGGTTCCATCTCTATACCATGCTTAAAAAATATCGAGACAGTCAAGGGTAGGAAGGTACTGGCGTGCACTTCAGCAGGAACGTTGGGGAGAACTACAGTATGTCAACTGTCAAATTCTTTCCTCGCCTTCACAGCCTGCGAAGCCTGAGATCATTTTGTCATTTGCCAAAAATCCTACCAGCTAAGATCAGCAAATCCACGAGTGAAATGAAAATTTTAAGCCAAGTGGCATATTTTAGGAGTCTCGAAATAACGAAAACTCGTTTGTCGCTACTTCTAGTAGAAGAAATGGAATTTTACGCAAAAAATTTTACCTACTATAATTCTTACCATTGAAAATTTTTTAAGCCACTTTTAGCAATCCAGACTGACTGACAGGGTGACTGACTGACTTACTGACTCACAGGGTGACTGACTGACTGACTGACTGACTGACAGACAGGGTGAGTGACTGACTGACTGACTGACTGACTGACTGACTGACAGACAGGGTGAGTGACTGACTGACTGACTGACTGACTGACATGACAGGGACTGACTGACTGACAGGTGAGTGACTGACTGACTGACTGACTGACTGACTGACTGACAGACAGGGTGAGTGACTGACTGACTGACTGACTGACTGACAGACAGGGTGAGTGACTGACTGACTGACTGACTGACTGACAGACAGGGTGAGTGACTGACTGACTGACTGACTGACTGACAGACAGGGTGAGTGACTGACTGACTGACTGACTGACTGACTGACTGACTGACTGACTGACTGACTGACTGACTGACTGACTGACTGACTGACTGACTGACTGAAAAATCCGTCAGATTCCAACTGAGGCCACTGAAAAAAAGCAACTGCAAGTTAATTAAGCCACAATCAAGAAACGCTACTCTAGCCAAATAGTTCAGTCAGAAACTCCGCATCAAGTCAGGTGTTTCGTACGTGCGCCGAGAGAGAGTTTTGCACTAATCGGGATAGCTTGCCTTACCCGGTGTGTTTACGCAATATAATTTTAGTAGTGAAAAACTACTCGACTGCAATTTCCGCAATCCAA
The DNA here is from genome assembly GCA_950096795.1 of Macrostomum cliftonense. Lineage (NCBI taxonomy): Eukaryota > Metazoa > Platyhelminthes > Macrostomidae > Macrostomum > Macrostomum cliftonense. The sequence continues at coordinate 2,168,515 of CATNEM010000149.1, forward strand.
CAGACCGGAACTGCGCAGCCAAGGAGGGGGGGGTTGTTGGGCAGATTTCTGCGTAGGATCCCCAGACCATAGTCGAGTACACCTCTTAGCTATATGGCCTATGATTTTTTTGAAATCCCGGGAATATGCTTTTTAGACTGAGACCCAGCTTGCCAGGACATTCAGCAGACCCGTGGGAACTGTTTTACTTTGGGGCTTGTCAAAATGCAAATTTCTTTTGCATTATAGATAAACGTGTGCGCTTGGTTGCTCGGGGAGGGGGGGGGGTTTGCTGCGTTGAGCCATCCAAAACATGGCACGGCGTAAGTCTTATTTTAATGTTATTTTAACAGGGCCAGAGGTATAGAAGAATGAACAACTACTAATGTCAGAAGTGAGTCTGAGGTAGCCAGTCATTCTGGTGATTAAAGTCGAATTAACGCTTGTTAACAGAAGCAAAAGATAGACAGACCGAATGGAGACAGAAAAATAATAAAAAAGGATAACAATTTGAGGCAGCCATCGAATGCCAGCTAAAAGTGCAAGCCTGACGTGACAGAAATCAAACGGGAAGAAACGAACGGCAACAATCCATAAGGCCTGACTGAGAATCAGTAGCAAACCCCCGTTGGAGGCGGCAAAGAGTCAAACGAGGTCGTTCTCGCTTTGATTAATAAAAAAAGGCTAAATCAGTCGCAGCCTTCCCGATATCCCCAGTGCCAAGCTTCAGCTCGCCATATTCAATCATTTTCCCCCTGAAAGTCATTGCTAGCCTAGCTGAGCCCTAATCTCGCGTAGCTTTTTCCCCCTATCCTTGGCTCCGGCTTAAATACAGTTTTGTAATGTACGAAGTTTCTTTTAATACCGATTTTCTCTTTCACGTAATCCTTGCCCGCTTTTTCGGCAACTATTTCCTACCGAGTACAAAATGAAAGTGAATTAGGATTGAGTAAAAAAATAATCATATAAATCCCCTTTTTATAACTTGCAATCCATACTTATGAGCAACAAAAAACTGATCGATTTGAATAATAACTTTTATTTGGACTATCAATGCGTTTATTTAAACCTTAAAAACCTAAATTTAAATCTTATAAAAGACACCTCCTTGAGCTCTTACGCTCGTTTGTACACTGTTTTGATGTCGCAAATCTAAATGTAAATCTTATAACAGACACACTACTGAGCTCTAATGTACGCTCGTACATTGATATGATGTCGCAAATCTAAATGTACATCGAATAACAGACAAACAATTGAGTTCTTGTGTACATTGATGTGATTGTGCATCAATCTTTCAATGTGATTAGCTTTTGCTTGTTGCTATTTTTAGAAATTAAATAATCTATTAATTTTATCATTTGAGGGCACTGAGAGAAGAGAGCTACGAGCTCGTACTAAAGAAAGTTGATTCATGGAAAACTATGACGCATGAATTTCAATGGCTTTTTGTATTCTAAATTTCTCATTGAACTTTTTAAAGTACTTTTCGTCTTAAAAAAACAACATCAGAAGAAGCGCCGTGGAATCGCTCCGATTTCATAGGTCCCTCTGGCAGTCTAGATGGAGGTCAGGAGCTTTCAGTTCTTGCATTTCCAGTTTACACGGATTTTCAATCTGTCTATTCGTCATACCCCATTCGCATTCATGTTTTTTTCACCAGTTTACAATTGCTTTGTTCTATAATGCGAAATTTCCGATTAGAGTTGAGAAATAATTTTTTGGAACTTTAGCGAGCGTTTTTTCAACTTACAGGCCAGTGCTTGAGGAAGACAGAAATACGAGTAGTCTATATGTCTTATCCTAATCTCAAATCAATTCTGGTTTATTCTAGCTTTGTGATGCACGCACCCGTTAAAATTAATAAAGCATAATTATAAAACATAAATTAGCTCGTTTAGTTTAAATCTTGACTGAATAAGATAAGGAGCTATGTAAATAGGCCTCATAAATATCGGAATAATATTCATAGGATGTATGAACTTCGGAGGACTGCACATTGAACTGGTGAAGAAAGGAGTAATGTACATTAGGCTAGTCAGCATGGCTGTAATGTACATTAGGCTAGTCAGCATGGCTGAAATGTACATTTGACATGCGCACAAATGCAGAGCAATCTACTAATAGATTTCCGACTAAATGAGTTGCTAGGTAAGTAGCTAGATTATTTAAAAATCTTGCACCTTTAATTACATCGACAATTGAATTCCCAACAGCTTAACACCCTGCTTGATAAAATCTGATTTAAACGTGGATCAACTGTTCCACGTTTAAATCAGTTGCTGATTGCGGAACCATGCAGGTGAGCGATTATTTTCATTCACCTCCCCTTGCAGGGATTTAAAACCGGCAGCAGGTGACATCCAGATGCAGATTATCTGGGCGTTAATTAACAGTAATTCAATCGGATTGCCCTTCTGTACCGCTGTGTTGACAGTCAAATATGCGTCTTACTAATTAGAGCTAAATGTAATTGGGTACTTCGATTAATATACTCACTGGCTGGTCAAAGGGAAAGATTAATAGACAGACATATTAATATATCGTTTGGGCTTAATTAGAGACAAGACAACTATCAATGAATGGGGACGCTTTCACATTCTGGAAATTTCACTTTCTCGAAAGCCACAAGTGTCAGACACTTTCACTTTCTCGAAACTTCCCTTTCTCGACATTTCACTTCGTCGAAAATAGAGAGCGCTTTCGCATTCACATTTCACGGAAAAATAAAAGTATAGCTAACACTTTTGGCTTTTGAGAAAGTGAATTTTTAAGAAAGTGAAACACCCCCCCCGAAATAAAGTTTTAGCGCACTAGCAGCGTACATAAAAATGTGTCAAGTGGTTTATTAACTCATCAATCAGGTTAGACACATTTTGAGAAAATCCTGCACTTTAGATGTATTTGATTAGCTCAGATAATGAATAAAGATGGAAAGCTTAGGCATGTAATTAGAGGCATCTATATAAACAAGAGTTAACGAGAGAGAGGTGCGAGATAGTAAGAGACAAATAGGTGACGTCATCTCTAAGAACCTATGCAGTAAGCCGCATTGACAATAAGAATAAGCAAAACATTCCACGCAGACAATGAAGAATTGGTGTCTCTCTAAAAGCAGCTTCGAATCTCATTATTGCGCACTAGCATTGCAGCAAGATTTGCATGAATGAATGAGAAGCAACAAGGAAATATATAGGCCTCTCTGAGCTAAAGCTGGGTGCCGCAGTTTTCACACCTGGCCTGCAGCCTGCAGACGTTTGAGAGCCCTCAGAACGGAGGTTAGGGCTGCGAGAGTTGCTTGCTTGCCTAAGCCATTCTTTCTTTTCGTAAACGCGAGGCCCATCTTTTGAGGAATAGGTAGGTAGGTAGCTAAGCAAAAAGGGAGACAAGGGTGTGGACTAAATGGGCGGAAGCTGACAGGTTTGGGTGCTGAGCAAGATTAGGGAAAGGGAAGATGCCGACAGCGGCAGAGCCAGACACACAGGCTGAATCCCGCGGTGAGCAGAAGATACTCTTATCACTTCGCACCCTCAGCGTGTGCCAATGTCTTGTACGCATTTCCCCGATTGCAGAAATGTACTTTATTGCCAAGCAGCCTGGCTGTCTTTCCCATCTTATTGCACAGTTTCTGCTAAGTCCGATTATAAATCATTCATTAATTATTATCGCACTATAGAAGAGGCCGGAGGAAATTAGACTATAAGATTTTATTGGCAGCACTAAGTCTACAGCGGCAAAGTATGTGAATTCATAAAATAGATAGATAGATAGATAGATAGATAGATAGATAGATAGATAGATAGATAGATAGATAGATAGATAGATAGATAGATAGATAGATAGATAGATAGATAGATAGATAGATAGATAGATAGATAGATAGATAGATAGATAGATAGATAGATAGATAGATAGATAGATAGATAGATAGATAGATAGATAGATAGATAGATAGATAGATAGATAGATAGATAGATAGATAGATAGATAGATAGATAGATAGATAGATAGATAGATAGATAGATAGATAGATAGATAGATAGATAGATAGATAGATAGATAGATAGATAGATAGATAGATAGATAGATAGATAGATAGATAGATAGATAGATAGATAGATAGATAGATAGATAGATAGATAGATAGATAGATAGATAGATAGATAGATAGATAGATAGATAGATAGATAGATAGATAGATAGATAGATAGATAGATAGATAGATAGATAGATAGATAGATAGATAGATAGATAGATAGATAGATAGATAGATAGATAGATAGATAGATAGATAGATAGATAGATAGATAGATAGATAGATAGATAGATAGATAGATAGATAGATAGATAGATAGATAGATAGATAGATAGATAGATAGATAGATAGATAGATAGATAGATAGATAGATAGATAGATAGATAGATAGATAGATAGATAGATAGATAGATAGATAGATAGATAGATAAGCAGGCAGATGAATAGCGCATCCTTGATTCTTCAACTCTGTTGCCCTTTGAAAACAAAAGCATGTCTATCCCAGCAAGAGAGGGGTGCTTCAGCAGTTAGAAAATATCCCAGCATATCAGCCGTTTGCTATGAGGTGAAAATTTCCCCAGACTGGAGCAAAGCTGCCTAGGGTAGAGGTGCAACTGCAATGAGCGGCATCGATCGATTCAAAGCCCGAGGCAGCGGGCATGGCAGAGGCTGAGTCCTGTAACTCCAACTATTTTTTCAGTTTTCTATTCCGCATAGACCCGTTCAATTTTGCGCACTTTTATCCAAGACATAGTCGAGAATAGGATTCAAATAGAGCCATGAGATATGGTGGAGCCGAATAATTTAAGGATATCCTTAACCTTAATCTGCCTCTCTTCTATTTTCTCACATCCTTAATTTCTCTCTGTGTTGAAGGTGCCAAGAAACTCAAGAAATAATCAAGAAATCATTCAGATTCGGAACATCTGTTGCATCTACTCGTATTGACAGCTATTTTTAGTAGAGCATGTTGACAACATGGGGCCCTCTTCTCCCCATGAGTGATGCATCTGTATTAACGTTCTTTTTTTCTGTTTGCATTCGCTTTTTAGCATATAGTTCGCGGCCTTGAGTCTGACTTCACTCGCTCCAGTTCCACTCCCCCTGCAGCCAAGGCTACTGAGTATCTGTCAATCAATAATTTACGAATTGGCCAAGACATATTCGCGATGCTGGGGTTAGAGACACGGGGCTGGCTTGTACTCGCACTCCCAGCTATAGCTCATCCCTCTCTGCTGCTCAGACTGGCTTAGCTTAGGCTGCAGAGGAAACTCTGACCTAAAAGAAATGCGACAGAGAAAGAAATAATCTGAGAAGAAGCATGACGTGCCCCCCCCCGTGCTGGGATGCCTGTCCCAAGTTTGGCCCCGCTCCCACAGTATGACGAGAAAGTTGGAATTGTAAATCTTTGAGCATTTGTCTTGGTATTGGAAAGTTTATGATTATAAAATCCCGGCAGTTTAGACAGGGAAAGTAAAAAAATATGATTTCCCATAGCTACATCCCTGCGTTGAGTAACTGTGGAAGAGTTTAAACAACCTATAAAGTAAACTGGAGCTTAGTAAGCTAATCCTGAGTAATTCGGTGATAGGATCTTCTAGCCACAGGATAAAGAAAAGCAGTTGAATTGAAGCGTTGGGTCATTCATTGCTCCTAATCTCGTGAAGGGTTAATTGAGAATCTCTCAATTGCCCGCTCTCTTCTCTGTCAGTCTCTCTCTCTCTCACCATCTATAGCGGAAGCTGCAGTTCTTTTTCAATGGTGGCTAAATTATGGTCACTATGACTCTTGTTTAGCAAGTGAGAGCTTTGAAAATAGTTATGAATTGGTCGATAATCATCAATATGATTATGATATTTCAGGTGATAATAATAGAGGGTGTGATAGTAAAGGGAGGGTGTGATAATAAAGGGAAGGTGTGATAATGAAGGGAGGGTTTGATAATGAAGGGAGAGTGTGATAATGAAGGGAGGGTGTGATAATGAAGGGGGTGTGATAATGAAGGAAGGGGGTGTGATAATGAAGGGAGGGTGTGATAATGAAGGGGGTGTGATAATGAAGGGAGGGTGTGATAATGAAGGGGGTGTGATAATGAAGGAGGGTATGATAATGAAAGGAGGGTATGATAATGAAGGGCTGTGATAATGAAAGGAGGGTGTGATGATGAAGGGGGTGTGATAATGAAGGGGGTGTGATAATGAAGGGAGGGTGTGATAATGAAAGGAGGGTGTGATAATGAAAGGAGGGGTGATAATGAAGGGAGGGTGTGATAAGGAAGGGAGGGTGTGATAAGGAATGGAGGGTTTGATATTGAAGGGAGGGTTTGATAATGACGGAAGGGTGTGATAATGAAGGGAGGGTATGATAATGAAGAGGGAGGGTGTAATAATCAAGTGAGGGTGTGATAATTAAAAAATGTTGCGATTATTAATTACGAGTACAAAGAGATGATAAAGTACAAAATGAATCAG
>CATNEM010000149.1:2177500-2190000 GCA_950096795.1 Macrostomum cliftonense
TCTATCTATCTATCTATCTATCTATCTATCTATCTATCTATCTATCTATCTATCTATCTATCTATCTATCTATCTATCTATCTATCTATCTATCTATCTATCTATCTATCTATCTATCTATCTATCTATCTATCTATCTATCTATCTATCTATCTATCTATCTATCTATCTATCTATCTATCTATCTATCTATCTATCTATCTATCTATCTATCTATCTATCTATCTATCTATCTATCTATCTATCTATCTATCTATCTATCTATCTATCTATCTATCTATCTATCTATCTATCTATCTATCTATCTATCTATCTATCTATCTATCTATCTATCTATCTATCTATCTATCTATCTATCTATCTATCTATCTATCTATCTATCTATCTATCTATCTATCTATCTATCTATCTATCTATCTATCTATCTATCTATCTATCTATCTATCTATCTATCTATCTATCTATCTATCTATCTATCTATCTATCTATCTATCTATCTATCTATCTATCTATCTATCTATCTATCTATCTATCTATCTATCTATCTATCTATCTATCTATCTATCTATCTATCTATCTATCTATCTATCTATCTATCTATCTATCTATCTATCTATCTATCTATCTATCTATCTATCTATCTATCTATCTATCTATCTATCTATCTATCTATCTATCTATCTATCTATCTATCTATCTATCTATCTATCTATCTATCTATCTATCTATCTATCTATCTATCTATCTATCTATCTATCTATCTATCTATCTATCTATCTATCTATCTATCTATCTATCTATCTATCTATCTATCTATCTATCTATCTATCTATCTATCTATCTATCTATCTATCTATCTATCTATCTATCTATCTATCTATCTATCTATCTATCTATCTATCTATCTATCTATCTATCTATCTATCTATCTATCTATCTATCTATCTATCTATCTATCTATCTATCTATCTATCTATCTATCTATCTATCTATCTATCTATCTATCTATCTATCTATCTATCTATCTATCTATCTATCTATCTATCTATCTATCTATCTATCTATCTATCTATCTATCTATCTATCTATCTATCTATCTATCTATCTATCTATCTATCTATCTATCTATCTATCTATCTATCTATCTATCTATCTATCTATCTATCTATCTATCTATCTATCTATCTATCTATCTATCTATCTATCTATCTATCTATCTATCTATCTATCTATCTATCTATCTATCTATCTATCTATCTATCTATCTATCTATCTATCTATCTATCTGTCAATCCAACAATTGATCCCGTGAACTCACAATCAGCGCATGCGCATCGCCAACCAGGTCGCCACCAACAGAATCCTCCCCTGGGTCGGCAGCGTCGCCGCCGCAGTAAACTCCGCCGTCGTCGTGGAAGTGCCGATGCTGGTGCAGCAGCTGGTGTGCCCGACCGCCGCGGCCCGGACTCGCCGCCGTCCTGGCACCCGGCGCCCCGGTGGGAGATTCCGCTGTTGCACAAGACGATGCCTGCTGCGGCTCCTTGGAGAAAATTCTCACGGTGCGAATCACGGCGAGACGTTTGCGCAGAGGCGCCCAGGCCGCCTTGCTCGAAGCCGGCGGCTGCTTCTGCTGCTCCTCTGACATGAGGCGAGTTTTCTGGCTGGCCTTCAGACGTAGATGAGGAATACTGGCGTGCAGTCTCGCAGCACGGGAGTTTTCTATACTGATTGATGCAATCAGCTGCACTGATCAGCTCAAAATCGAATACCGTATTGGTCGCTTAGTTGCTAAGCCAATCGGCGAGGATCTTGGGAAACCCCAATCCCTGTTAGTGAATTTCGTAGACAAGAGATGGCACAGCGATTTTGCATAACCATGTGTGGGCATGGTGGGCTCATGTAGGGCTTTTGGAGCCTATAGGGAACAGAGATTGGCAAGGATTGTACAGTTTTATTGATAGCTTTGCAGAGCGATGGGAAGCAGCAGGTTGCGAGAGGCAGAAGAAGAGAGACACAAATGGGGAAGAGGGGATGGGCGGACAGACAGGCTGTCTCTCTAGTAGTCAGTCTAAAATTTTACATTTATGGGATGGTTTGTTTCGGGGCGGGGCGCTGAGGAGGCAGACAGACGGACCTGCACCTGCGCTGGCTGACGGATTGCTGATGGATTAATTTTTGATGCAATCCGTCAGGCCCGCTCTGATCTTCCCCTCCCGGTTGGAGACGGGGAGGCCGGTTGGTCCGCTGCATGCCGCTCCTAATTTCCTGCTCCACCTCCCTCATCTAGCATGATCGTTTCCCGGGCTGCCGGCTCCCAAGACAGTCCCCCCTCCCCTCCCTAAGTCTGCTTTGCAGCTGGGCAGATACTGCAGACTACGCCAAATAGAGACGGGGATTTTTTAATTGACATTTGACAAACAAAGCCAAGACGAAATGGGCAGCAGTTTTGTTTCTCAACAAGAATGAAGGGCAATTTTAGATGGCTCAGTTTTCATTTTTCATTGGATAAAGTTTGCAGACTGAGATTCAGGTTTAGATGGAGATGTAGATTCAGACTGAGATTCAGGTTTTGATTGAGATTCAGGTTCAGATGGAGATTCAGGTTCAGGTTCAGATTCAGGTTCAGGTGGAGATTCAGGTTCAGGTGGAGATTCAGATTCAGGTGGAGATTCAGGTTCAGACTGAGATTCAGGTTTTGATTGAGATTCAGGTTCAGGTGGAGATTCAGGTTCAGGTGGAGATTCAGGTTCAGGTGGGGATTCAGATTCAGACTGAGATTTAGGTTCAGATCTAGATTCAGGTTCAGATTCAGGTTCAGATGGAGATTCAGGTTCAGGTGGAGATTCAGGTTTTGATTGAGATTCAGGTTCAGACTGAGATTTAGGTTTAGATTCAGGTTCAGGTGGAGATTCAGGTTCAGGTGGAGATTCAGGTTCAGCCTGAGATTCAGGTTCAGGTGGACATTCAGGTTCAGATGGAGATTCAGGTTCAGGTGGAGATTCAGATTCAGGTGGAGATTCAGGTTAAGACTGAGATTCAGGTTTTGATTGAAATTCAGGTTCAGGTGGAGATTCAGGTTCAGGTGGAGATTCAGGTTCAGGTGGAGATTCAGGTTCAGGTGGAGATTCAGGTTTTGATTGAGATTCAGGTTCAGACTGAGATTTAGGTTCAGATTCAGGTTCAGACGGAGATTCAGGTTCAGGTGGAGATTCAGGTTCAGATGGAGATTCAGGTTCAGGTGGAGATTCAGGTTCAGGTGGAGATTCAGGTTCAGGTGGAGATTCAGGTTCAGGTGGAGATTCAGGTTCAGGTGGAGATTCAGGTTCAGGTGGAGATTCAGGTTCAGGTGGAGATTCAGGTTCAGGTGGAGATTCAGGTTCAGGATGGAGATTCAGGTTCAGATGGAGATTCAGGTTCAGGTGGAGATTCAGGTTCAGACTGGAGATTCAGGTTCAGATGGACATTCAGGTTCAGGTGGAGATTCAGGTTCAGACTGAGATTCAGGTTCAGATGGAGATTCAGGTTCAGATGGAGATTCAGGTTCAGGTGGAGACTCAGGTTCAGATGAAGATTCATTTTCAGATAATGATTTAGGTTCAGATCGAGATTCAGGTTCAGATTCAGGTTCAGGTGGAGATTCAGGTTCAGGTGGAGATTCAGGTTTTGATTGAGATTCAGGTTCAGGTGGACATTCAGGTTCAGGTGGAGATTCAGGTTCAGGTGGAGATTCAGGTTCAGACTGAGATTCAGGTTCAGATGGACATTCAGGTTCAGGTGGAGATTCAGGTTCAGACTGAGATTCAGGTTCAGGTGGAGATTCAGGTTCAGATGGAGATTCAGGTTCAGGTGGAGACTCAGGTTCAGGTTGAGATTCAGGTTCAGATGGAGATTCAGGTTCAGGTGGAGATTGAGGTTCAGATGGAGATTCAGGTTCAGGTGGAGATTCAGGTTCAGATGGAGATTCAGGTTCAGGTGGAGATTCAGGTTTTTATTGAGATTCAGGTTCAGGTGGAGATTCAGGTTCAGGTGGAGATTCAGGTTCAGGTGGAGATTCAGGTTCAGGTGGAGATTCAGGTTTTGATTGAGATTCAGATTCAGGTGGAGATTCAGATTCAGGTGGAGATTCAGGTTTTGATTGAGATTCAGGTTCAGGTGGAGATTCAGGTTCAGATGGAGATTCAGGTTCAGGTGGAGATTCAGGTTTTTATTGAGATTCAGGTTCAGGTGGAGATTCAGGTTCAGGTGGAGATTCAGGTTCAGGTGGAGATTCAGGTTCAGGTGGAGATTCAGGTTTTGATTGAGATTCAGATTCAGGTGGAGATTCAGGTTTTGATTGAGATTCAGGTTCAGGTGGAGATTCAGGTTCAGGTGGAGATTCAGGTTCAGGTGGAGATTCAGGTTTTGATTGAGATTCAGGTTCAGACTGAGATTTAGGTTTAGATTCAGGTTCAGACGGAGATTCAGGTTCAGGTGGAGATTCAGGTTTTGATTGAGATTCAGGTTCAGACTGAGATTTAGGTTTAGATTCAGGTTCAGGTGGAGATTCAGGTTCAGGTGGAGATTCAGGTTTTGATTGAGATTCAGGTTCAGACTGAGATTTAGGTTTAGATTCAGGTTCAGACGGAGATTCAGGTTCAGGTGGAGATTCAGGTTTTGATTGAGATTCAGGTTCAGACTGAGATTTAGGTTTAGATTCAGGTTCAGGTGGAGATTCAGGTTCAGGTGGAGATTCAGGTTTTGATTGAGATTCAGGTTCAGGTGGAGATTCAGGTTCAGGTGGAGATTCAGGTTCAGGTGGAGATTCAGGTTCAGGTGGAGATTCAGGTTCAGGTGGAGATTCAGGTTTTGATTGAGATTCAGGTTCAGACTGAGATTCAGGTTCATGTGGAGATTCAGGTTTTGATTGAGATTCAGGTTCAGACTGAGATTTAGGTTTAGATTCAGGTTCAGATGGAGATTCAGGTTCAGGTGGAGATTCAGGTTTTGATTGAGATTCAGGTTCAGACTGAGATTTAGGTTTAGATTCAGGTTCAGGTGGAGATTCAGGTTCAGGTGGAGATTCAGGTTCAGACTGAGATTCAGGTTCAGGTGGAGATTCAGGTTCAGATGGAGATTCAGGTTCAGATGGAGATTCAGGTTCAGGTGGAGATTCAGGTTCAGATGGAGATTCAGGTTCAGGTGGAGACTCAGGTTCAAAGGAAGATTTATTTTCAGATAATGCTTTAGGTTCAGATCGAGATTCAGGTTCAGATTCAGGTTCAGGTGGAGACTCAGGTTCAGAGGAAGATTTATTTTCAGATAATGCTTTAGGTTCAGATCGAGATTCAGGTTCAGATTCAGGTTCAGGTGGAGATTCAGGTTCAGGTGGAGATCCAGGTTTTGATTGAGATTCAGGTTCAGACTGAGATTTAGGTTTAGATTCAGGTTCAGATGGAGATTCAGGTTCAGGTGGAGATTCAGGTTTTGATTGAGATTCAGGTTCAGACTGAGATTTAGGTTTAGATTCAGGTTCAGGTGGAGATTCAGGTTCAGGTGGAGATTCAGGTTTTGATTGAGATTCAGGTTCAGGTGGAGATTCAGGTTCAGGTGGAGATTCAGGTTCAGGTGGAGATTCAGGTTCAGGTGGAGATGCAGGTTTTGATTGAGATTCAGGTTCAGACTGAGATTCAGGTTCAGGTGGAGATTCAGGTTTTGATTGAGATTCAGGTTCAGACTGAGATTCAGGTTCATGTGGAGATTCAGGTTTTGATTGAGATTCAGGTTCAGACTGAGATTTAGGTTTAGATTCAGGTTCAGATGGAGATTCAGGTTCAGTTGGAGATTCAGGTTTTGATTGAGATTCAGGTTTAGACTGAGATTTAGGTTTAGATTCAGGTTCAGGTGGAGATTCAGGTTCAGGTGGAGATTCAGGTTCAGACTGAGATTCAGGTTCAGGTGGAGATTCAGGTTCAGATGGAGATTCAGGTTCAGATGGAGATTCAGGTTCAGGTGGAGATTCAGGTTCAGATGGAGATTCAGGTTCAGGTGGAGACTCAGGTTCAGAGGAAGATTTATTTTCAGATAATGCTTTAGGTTCAGATCGAGATTCAGGTTCAGATTCAGGTTCAGGTGGAGATTCAGGTTCAGGTGGAGATTCAGGTTCAGGTGGAGATTCAGGTTCAGGTGGAGATTCAGGTTCAGGTGGAGATTCAGGTTTTGATTGAGATTCAGGTTCAGGTGGAGATTCAGGTTCAGGTGGAGATTCAGGTTTTGATTGAGATTCAGGTTCAGGTGGAGATTCAGGTTCAGGTGGAGATTCAGGTTTTGATTGAGATTCAGGTTCAGACTGAGATTTAGGTTCAGATTCAGGTTCAGGTGGAGATTCAGGTTCAGGTGGAGATTCAGGTTCAGGTGGAGATTCAGGTTCAGGTGGAGATTCAGGTTCAGGTGGAGATTCAGGTTCAGGTGGAGATTCAGGTTCAGATGGAGATTCAGGTTCAGGTGGAGATTCAGGTTCAGATGGAGATTCAGGTTCAGGTGGAGATTCAGGTTCAGGTGGAGATTCAGGTTCAGATGGAGATTCAGGTTCAGGTGGAGATTCAGGTTCAGATGGAGATTCAGGTTCAGGTGGAGATTCAGGTTCAGATGGAGATTCAGGTTCAGGTGGAGTTTCAGGTTCAGACTGAGATTCAGGTTCAGGTGGAGATTCAGGTTCAGATGGAGATTCAGGTTCAGGTGGAGACTCAGGTTCAGGTTGAGATTCAGGTTCAGATGGAGATTCAGGTTCAGGTGGAGATTCAGGTTCAGATGGAGATTCAGGTTCAGGTGGAGATTCAGGTTCAGATGGAGATTCAGGTTCAGGTGGAGATTAAGGTTTTTATTGAGATTCAGGTTCAGGTGGAGATTCAGGTTCAGGTGGAGATTCAGGTTCAGGTGGAGATTCAGGTTCAGGTGGAGATTCAGGTTTTGATTGAACCTGGAGATTCAGGTTCAGGTGGAGACTCAGGTTCAGATGAAGATTTATTTTCAGATAATGATTTAGGTTCAGATCGAGATTCAGGTTCAGATTCAGGTTCAGGTGGAGATTCAGGTTCAGGTGGAGATTCAGGTTTTGATTGAGATTCAGGTTCAGGTGGAGATTCAGGTTCAGGTGGAGATTCAGGTTCAGGTGGAGATTCAGGTTCAGGTGGAGATTCAGGTTTTGATTGAGATTCAGGTTCAGGTGGAGATTCAGATTCAGACTGAGATTCAGGTTCAGATGAAGATTCAGGTTTTGATTGAGATTCAGGTTCAGGTGGAGATTCAGGTTCAGGTGGAGATTCAGGTTCAGACTGAGATTCAGGTTCAGATGGAGATTCAGGTTCAGATGGAGATTCAGGTTCAGGTGGAGACTCAGGTTCAGGTGGAGATTCAGGTTCAGATGGAGATTCAGGTTCAGATGGAGATTCAGGTTCAGGTGGAGATTCAGGTTCAGATGGAGATTCAGGTTCAGGTGGAGACTCAGGTTCAGATGAAGATTTATTATCAGATAATGATTCAGGTTCAGATTGAGATTCAAATTCAGGTTGAGATTCAGAATAAAATTTGAGTTCACATTTGGCTTCAGGTATACATTCGAAATTATATAAGTTTTCTAATATTAGTCGTATAACCAGACTAGAATTTTTGTTTATTGTGAGAGTTAAAAATTTGGTTAAAATGTTTAGTCTGCGACATTCTATTTTTCTCAGGATTTGAGCTGATGGCCCTGATGCATTCGAGCAGTGAAAAACATTGTGTTTATCCCAAAATTCCCGTCACTCTTCTATCCAATTACATCGAAAACACGCTGGTTTCACAGCTTTAACAAGAGAGCCTGCTTTAGTAATTGTTCAGTCTTGAGTAAATAAATAAAGTAAACATTACTTCATATAGCCTTATGCAGCCTACAACCTACGATCCATTTACTAAACAAGCATATAAACGGTTCTAATTAACTTTTAAAACTACCCTAAGCACTCATAAACAGGGGGCGAGTGGCTCGGCGGTCTAGCGCGTCTGCATTGTGTGCCGCTGGGTCCAGGTTCGACCCCGCCTTGTAGGTTGGCTATTTTCCCTAGCGCGGTTTCGTGTGCAGGGTCACATTAATTTCGGGCCTTGTGCACGAATTGGTTGGGCTATGGGCCAGTTGCGCAATTTACGCCCATGAGGGCAACCCCCCAAGGCATAGAAAGTGTACATTCCTAGAATTACCGGTTTGTACACCCTATGTGAGTGTGAGTGTACCCCTGCAGCCATCCTGCAGCTTTAGAAACGGATTGAAACAAATGTACTACATACATAATCCCACATAGAGAAACGCATCACACAGGCCTTTTTCTGTCACACAAAAAAGGAAAACTACGATGCAAATAATGTTACTTTCAGTAGGGCAGGTCGCACAGTAAAGTAATAGTTAAAAAAAGACACGATAAACTAATTTCCTCCTGAGAAATAAAAGCTTTACAACCGCTCTGATTTTGTCCGCTGCGGGGGGCTTGGAAAGTTAAGTTAGTTTGTGTTCCTAAAAACATTCCCCACAAAAAGTCCCAAGTCAACTTTGCGTTTCAGATACGATTAAGTTAATCCAAATTATCTAGAAAACCAAATTTTTCAAACTTCGTTAGAAGCATCGATTTAATTTGTATTGAATTTATTTTGCGAATAAAAGTAAAACTAACTGATAGAGTGCAGAATTAGTATCACAGAGAACTTTTCTGCCTTGCAGTTTGTGCTTTCTTGTAGCAAATTTCTTAATCACAAGGATAAAAGAAAACTGTCCTGCTTCTTTTATAATATCACGAGCCCTCATGTGCTTGTAACAAATTGATTTGCATTTATTTTTTTCTCAATAGCCCGGTTAGCGTCTATACTTAGTCTGACATTTTCTAGACATCTTTTTTATCCCATTTACTCGTTCTCCAATTATAATTCCCCCAAGACTATATTAATAGTTCGCTCATCAAGATCCCATTGATCTCTTTGAAGAGAGACGGATCGTGTGTCATCCAGTGAGCAGCTCGTTTTAAAAAAGCTTTTAAACTCGCAGAACTCTTGTGAAATTCTGCTGAAAAGAAAGGGGAAGCTAGAGAGCGCACCAGTGGGCTGTTCTGGGGATCTGGAGTTCCATTTCAGCCGGACTTTTGGCAAATAACTTGGGTAGACTTTGCAACGCGAAAAATCTTTAAGCTGGCTGATAGATTACATATAGCCAATCCTGAGGAAGAATGTACGGCTTTAGAAGGCAGATCTGAGCTGTCACTTAAGCTGGAAAAAAATCCCGTCACGATAGATTCACGATTTTGGGTGGACATATCCTTATCTATAGGCTGAATTTGCTTTTTAGAGAAGACCCAGAAGCAAGAGGCTTGCTATTTTAGATCAACAATATGTCTTTCAGAGAGAGACTTGCTTTGCTCATAGGGATTATTGGGGTGCACGAATAGGAAAGACAAGCACAGCACAGGGGCTTCTGTTAAACAGCAAAAATAATTCGTGCTACTGATGAGAAATCCCTTCTAAATTTCTTTCATAGCATCAGTGCTGAGTTTGTCTGATTGCATGAGAAATCAGTGCTGAGTTTGTGTGATTCCATGAGAAATCAGTGCTGATTTTGTGTGATTGCATGAGAAATCGGTGCTGAGTTTGTCTGATTGCGTGAGAAATCAGTGCTGAGTTTGTCTGATTGCGTGAGAAATCAGTGCTGAGTTTGTGTGATTGCATGAGAAATCGGTGCTGAGTTTGTCTGATTGCGTGAGAAATCGGTGCTGAGTGTGTGTGATTGCATGAGAAATCAGTGCTGAGTTTGTCTGATTGCGTGAGAAATCAGTGCTGAGTTTGTGTGATTCCATGAGAAATCGGTGCTGAGTTTGTCTGATTGCATGAGAAATCAGTGCTGAGTTTGTCTGATTGCGTGAGAAATCAGTGCTGAGTTTGTGTGATTCCATGAGAAATCAGTGCTGAGTTTGTGTGATTGCATGAGAAATCAGTGCTGAGTTTGTCTGATTGCGTGAGAAATCGGTGCTGAGTTTGTGTGATTGCATGAGAAATCAGTGCTGAGTTTGTCTGATTGCGTGAGAAATCGGTGCTGAGTGTGTGTGATAGTTAACGCTTAAAATGATGCGATATTGGAAAACAAAAATTTCAAAAAGAATTAGGAACTGCTTACGGCATGTTGCAAAGGGCCAAAGGTCAATCAATGTTTAGATTTGCTCAACCATAGGGTTTTAAGCTTATGGGGGGATAGTCAATGAGCTGAAGCTTTACCAACAGTTCAAATCGATCACAAGAAGGAAGGGATTTTGCGAAACTCAGGTAAGCCCAAAAGCGCCCCAGCTCTAGACGCCTCCGAAGCACTGGTGTCAATTGCCTAGAGGTCAATTAACTTTTCTTCTTTCTAACAAATCTTGCGGTGAGTTGAAAAATAAAAAAAACCTGCCTTGGAGTGAGCATGGATTTCTAAATCTAGTGCCTCGAATGGAAGCTGGTTTTCAAAATAAAACATCATGATGACTACACATATATTTTTAGTTTTCATGGCAAAAATTAAAGGATTTGTACTTTAGCCCAGTACGGCCTAGGTCCCGAGTTCGAAATCATTTGAACCTCCAGAATCTATTTAGCGTTCCATGTCTATGCAGCGTCACCTGCCTAAAGACGTTCTGAGTCCAGTTAGGCCATATTTCTGCTCTTCTTTCTCTCTCTCTCTGGTCTACAGTTTTATCGACAACCAATGACTCGCCGACTCGCCAAAAATCCCCTCGCCAACCCCCCCCCATCCAAAAAATCCCCATACCTAGCTACGCAGTCACACAAGCTAGGGATTGCTGTCTCAAATATTGCTGCTACGGCGAATTCTGTCAGTTAAAGTTAAACAGAGTCCAAATTTTTGTCAGCCAATCTTTCTAACGTTATAGCCAGTTGCAGGAATATTTTACATGGCGGTTAACCCGGCAGACACTGTCACCATCACAGTAGGGGGCACGCATTTCGTTACCAGGCGAGCTACGTTGTACCGTTTTCCCAATACCCGATTGTACAATCAGATAGCCGCCGACGAGATGCAAAAGGACGCCTATTATTTCGACAGAGATCCGGAAGTGTTTCGATTTATTTTGGACTTCTACAGGACTGGGGAGCTGCACTTGCCCACAAACATCTGCGGCCCCTTCGTGCGCAAGGAGCTCATCTTCTGGGGCATCCACGAGGCCAGCATCGGGCCCTGCTGCCTGCCGCACTATATGCGATTCGACGAGGAGAAACGAACCAAGAACACTCTGTTCAAGGACTGCTTCGAGGATATTGAACCGATGCAATCTCTGGTTAGATGTAGTCGCGGTTTTCGTCGGCTTAGATACCGGATGTGGCTCTTCTTGGACTATCCCACATCCTCGTTGCCAGCTAAGGTGAGTTTCACCTTGCAATTGCACGGGGCTGTCACTTGGCATGATTCACAATAGAAAAAATCCTGAAATTCATTTCACCAGTCCATCTCTCTCTCTCTCTCTCGAATAAATTCATTGCGAAATGCAAAAAGTGGCCTCCAAGAGACAGGAAAGTGCCAATTATACGAAAATTGGCATTGTGTATTTCCATTGTTTCCTCATAGCAGAAATTCCCTATTAAAAGCCATTTATGGTAGCTATTAGAGATAAATGAATCCTGATTTCAAATAGTCTAAATTTAGAAGGTCTAATTAAAATGATTAAATTTGAAATGGCGAAAGAATTATGTTGCTTAGCTTAAACAGCGAGTATGAATTTGCGGTACTTTTAGCGCGGCATAAGCCGGCATATTGATGTACATGTGAATGCACGTTAATTATCTTGCCATTTAAATGTACACTATCTTGTGGTGTTTCAGTGTACTTACTAGTTTGATTGTGCTGTATTTATTATCGTCCTCAAATGTACATTCTATAGTATGAATCTTCGTGCCTTGAATCTGTATTACTTTTAGTTTTGATATGAATTCCGAGATTGGATTGCGCGTTACCTTACTACTAAAGCTAAATCTGCAGGAGGGCTGCAGGCACTTTGACGCTTAAAGCGGCATCGTCCCACAACCAGCGACTGGGCATGACTGTCCATTGCGCTGACTCCTGAAGCGCGTTCAGTCACACTAAATACGGTATGCAGGCATAGACACAAACACACACAGGCCGGCACCCAGTCACACAGTCACATAGGGTGTACAAACAGGTAATTCTAGGAAACAAGCTAACCTGCAACCTACAACTCTCTATGCCTTGGGGGGTTGCCCTCATGGGCGTAAATTGCACAACTGGCCCATAACACAACCAATTCGTGCACAAGGCCCCAAATTAATGTGGGCCGAACCTGGGGTCGAACCTGGACGAGTGGCACACAAGGCAGACGCGCTAGACCGCCAAGCTACTCGTCCCCCTTTAACTGAGTAAACTATAGCCAGAATATTTTGTGACACAAAATATTCTGACAAAATATTTTCATAATAATTACTACTGATCTAATCAGCGATAAGGA